>CM034469.1:1530544-2062385 GCA_019925255.1 Litchi chinensis
CTACCACAATGAAAATGAGCACAACACCTCAAACTGTTGGTAGCTGAAGGATGTCATTGAAGAGTTGATCAGGCGAGGTCGCTTGGGAGAAAATATAGTGCGACCTGCAGGCAGATGACCTCAGCAGCAGCGTCCTCAACCCCAACATCAGTAGCTTGAGCAGCAGCAACCCCAGTGAACTCCCGAGCAGGAGCACGAGCCCGCAATAAGGACTATATTTACTATTCATGGTGGTCCTCACGTTGCAGGTACCTCGAACAGGTCATATCAGAGATACGTGAGGGAAGCCAATCATACCTTACTGACAGACTATGACGAAGTAGAGGGACCTGCCAAGAAGGCAAATGTGTCATCGAATGACATCATATTCACTAAAGAAGATGCAAAGGGCGTGCACTAGCCCCACAATAATGCTATAGTCATCCGAGCCAAAATCAATAATGCCGAGGTACGGCGGATAATGGTGGACATCGGCAGCTCGGTCAGCGTAATGTACAATGACTGTTTTGATTAGATGGGGTTGGAAACCGAACAGCTAATGCCTTCACCTGAGCCTTTATACGGCTTCACCGGAGACGCAGTAACACCAATAGGCCAAATTCGACTACCTCTCACCCTTGGAGAACCAGGTCGGCAAGCTACCGTGCTAGCAGACTTCTTAATCATCAACTACCCGTCAGCCTATAATGTAGTCTTGGGGCGGCCTTCAATGAATGAACTAGACATGGTAACATCCACCAGGACCTTGACAGTTAAATTCCCGACTCCCAATGGAATAGGATGTGTCCGAAGAGAGCAACACCTGGCTAGACGCTGTTATGAGGACGTTGTCAAAATAGGGGTTAAGGGGAAGAAAGTGAATGTAGTTGCAAGTGGCGAGCCGCGAGCTGGAACAAAAAAGGGAGTGAGCCACGAGCTCGACCCCCGTGAGGTAGACATAGATTGGGCTACAAGTGACAGGACCCAACCCAGACTCTTTCTGATCTCTTATCTGGAAGGTCCCGCCGGGTACTCCAACGAACTCTTCTCAATCCGACTTGTCGGAATGGAGAGACCAGCGGAGCGAACCCCTTAATCTTTCTCGATTTTCTTAACTTAATTCGATTTTATTCTTTACTTTAGTAAATAACTTAGGTGGATAAAATTTTTTTTCACAATTTTATTTTAAAATGATTTTATAAAATTTCGGCAACATAACGACTGCATTTTTAACACTTCCAAAGTTTTTACCTGCAATTAAATACACTTCGACTATGTATTCATTTTCTCTTAACTTCATTTATCCACAAATATGCATTTTCATCAATTTCCATAATATTATGCCTGAAGTCATACTAGACTATATATATATACATCATTTATAAAAATGCATAAATATTTACAATAGCATTTACAATCATATAATCCAAAATGCAAAAATGTCCTGATTGTAGTATAATACAAATGTTTTCCCATGTGCATGATTTACACAACAATATTTTGTGACTCGCCCCACCTAAAAATATGCAATGTAAAGCTCGTCGTCGCACCGTCCAACGACAACATCCAATGAAGTATATAACTACACGAAGAGTAAATATGTTGTGCTACAAAACAAGGTAATATAATTATGCACTAGTGTAATGACTTATAAATTTGTTTAACTTTAGAAACTTCAAAGTTTTAAAGTTTTCTTTCTAAAAACCCCATGTATACCCTTAAAGTGTTTTTACCATCGTGGACGATTTTAACTAATGCCAACGCGAAGCTACTGAAGTATCTCTACCACTACGATACGGAATTTACTGCATCGCAACGTAGGGTAAAAATCTCGCGTCTGAGCAACTATAATGCGGAATTTTCTGCATCGCAATTGTAGTGCTATAACTCTAGGCGACTACGAGTGGAATATACTGCATCGCCACGTAGTGCCAAACTATGAAATAACTCACTACGTGCAGAATTGTCTGCGTTGCAACGTAGTGCTATAATTTTTAAGAAACTGAGCAACTACGGAAGAAATTTTCTACGTCGTCGCGTAGTGCTAATTTCTTTATAGACTGAACGATTACGGACGAAATTTTCTACATCATCACGTAGCGCTAAATCTTATATAATCTTAGGCATATACATGAGACTTTAAAATTAAATACACCAAGTGCACAAGCACAAAACTAATTATTTTTGAAACTTTAAAAAAACTCTCTTAGTTCAGTTATTTGAAAAACAACTTTATATTAGTTTTAATCACTTTGTGGATTTCATAAGGAACCCATATGCTCACAACTTGAACTTTAGAGTTAGAAAAATCGTTTTGTTTTCATTTAGCCTTTATATACAAAGTTCAACATAGAAATGGAGATAAATGTAAGTGGTAGAACACTTACCTCAAAGTCGAGCAAATCCGAGTCAAACGTCTCGACGAGTCTCTCGGACCTCGCTCACTCGCTCGTCACCTTGTTTCTTGCTTAGGATTGAGGGTTTGTCTTAAAGATACCTTAGAGACGTGATTTGAGGCTTGGAAGGGTGATTGGAAGACTTTCTCTTCTTCCCCACAAGTTGCCATCCACTCCTTGCTCTCTCCCTCTCACTTTTCTGCTTTTCACGGCTACCCTCCCTCTCAATTACTGTTTTTCACAGCAGCTTCTTGCCTTTTTTCTTCTTAAAATTTCTAAGTCTCACTTATATATATAAGTGACCTTTCTTAAAATACCCATCATGTCCTATTTGACTAGTTTGACCACCACTCTCTCTCACTCTCTAATTCTTACGACAAAAGCTTCTCTGTTCTTTCCCAAAATTGTTCTAAGTGTTGAATATACATATATAAATAACAATTCTTAAGATACCAAACTTGTCCCTTTGACTTGTTGACTATCACTTATAGTTTAATTTGTTTCATTAGTAATTGACTGCTAATTATAATTGATAAATCATATAATTTTCATTTTTAGACTTGATCATATGGTCATTTGTAAATTATATCTTATTTGTAGATGGACTATTTTACCCTTTATTGATTTTTTCTTATTAAATTGATTATTATATAGTTCTATAACGATCGTTCACTCTTCAATGTCCTTGGTTAGCTTATTGTTAATTAGATTTATTATTCTAACTTCACACTCTAGCTTCTAATATTAGGACATTTAAAGTTTGAGACTGAGGGTTTACAACAAGACCTATTAAAGAGCTGGAAGAAGTACAGGTCAGTGAGGCAGATCCAGAAAGGTGCTTGAAATTAGGACGAGACCTAGCCTTAGAGGTCAAGACTCAGCTCGCAAACTTCTTAAAGGCAAATCTGGACGTCTTCGCGTGGAATCATGAGGATATGGTGGGGATAGATTCTAAAATTATGTGTTACAGGCTGAACATAGATCCCTAGCATAAGTCAGTCTATCAGATGAGGAGACCGATGACGCTAGAGAGGTATGTTGCTTTGAAAGAAGAGGTAGAGAAGTTGCTGGCCAACAGGTTTATTTGAGTAGCTCATTATTCTGTCTGGGTTGCCAACCCGATCTTTGTCAAAAAGAAGAATGAAAAATGGAGGGCGTGTACTGATTTTACCGACCTGAACAAGACCTGCCTTAAGGACAGCTTCTCATTGCCCAGGATCGATCAACTTGTGGACGCAACTGCTGGCCATCAGCTCCTGAGCTTCATGGATGCATATTCGAGCTATAACCAAATCCCAATGAGCCCGGAGGATGAGGAGCACACTTCATTTGTCACTAACCGAGGGCTGTATTGCTACAAGGTGATGCCTTTCAGATTGAAGAATGCAAGGGCGACCTACCATCGCCTGGTCAATTTCATGTTACAGGAACAGATCGGAAAGACTATGGAGGTATATGTGGATGACATGCTGGTGAAATCTAAACAAATGGCAGACCATGTTCGTGACCTGGACTTAACCTTTCAGATCCTGAGGAAGTACCAGATGAAGCTGAACCTATTGAAGTGCGCCTTCGGAGTGGATTTGGTAAGTTCCTTGGCTTTATGGTAAATAGCAGGAGGATAGAGGCCAACCCGAAAAAGATCAGAGCGCTTATAGAGATGAGATCCCTAGCTCGGGTTAAAGATGTCCAAAGCCTTAACGGTCAGGTCGCGGTCCTTAGCCGGTTCATCTCAAAGGCTACAGACAAACGCATTCCTTTCTTCGAAGCAACAAATAAGGCGAAGAATTTCAAGTGGATCGAGCAGTGTGAGGAGGCATTTTAGCGGCTGAAAGAGTATATAGGTTGAGCTCCCCTCCTGTCAAAACCAAATGAAGGAGAAAAACTCTTCCTATACTTGGGAGTATCTGAGCACGCATTGAATGCTGCCTTAGTAAGGGAAGAAAAGAAGATACAGCTACCAGTGTACTACATTAACAAGAGGCTGGTCGATGCAGAAACCAGGTATTTGCAGATGGAAAAGTTAGTGTATTGCCTGATGATTGCGTTGAGGAAGTTGCGTCCGTACTTCCAGACCCACTAGATCAAAGTCCTTACCCAACACCCACTCAAGTAAGTCCTTCTGAATTCAAACACTCCGGGCAGACTGCTCAAATGGGCCATAGAGCTCGTGTAGTTCGATATCGAATACAGGTCCAAAACAGCAATCAAGGCCCAGGCTCTAGCGGACTTCATTGTCGAATTCACAGGACTTGTAGTGGAACAGACTGAGCTCACAAATGGCCCGACTTGAGAGTTGTATGTAGATGGTTCCTCCAATGAGCATAACTCAAGGGCTGGAGTATTGCTAATCGGTCCAGAAAGCCATAAGATCCTCAGCGCCCTGAGATTTAGGTTCCGGGCCACCAACAATGAGATAGAATATGAAGCATTACTCGCTAGACTTCGCTTAGCCAAAAAAGTGCGAGTTGAGCAGATAAAGGTTTTCAGTGACTCTCAACTCGTGGTGTGCCATGTCCAAGGAGAATATCAGACCAGGGGACTTAAGATGGCCAAATACCTCCAGAAGGCAAAAGAACTGTTGGGAACCTTCCAAAAGTTTGGGGTGAGTCAGATCCCACGAGCTCAGAATTCTTATGCAAATGCTTTAGCTCGCCTAGCGACCACCCAGGATGCAGATTTCCTAGGAGCCATACCAGTGGAATTCCTGCTAGCTCCAAGTATAGAAAGGAAAGATGCATTGATGATCATAAGCGTTCACCCCGACTCATGGATGAGTCCGCTGCTGAACTATTTACAAGAAGGAAAAGTGCCGAATGACAAGTTAGAGGCATGACGCCTGCGAGCTAGAGCAGCTCACTATTGTATTTATGATGATATGTTGTACAAGAAAGGCTTCTCAACTCTGTTTTTGCGATGTATTAATGGCCAAGACTGCGAGGTCGTGCTGAGAGGCATACATGCTGGACATTATGGAAACCATGCAAGGGGGCTAGCTTTAGCTCAAAAGGCACTCAAGCAAGGGTTCTATTGGCCGACCATGAAGCAGAACGCCATCGACCTGGTCAGGAAATGTGACAAGTGCCAGAGATTAGCCAAGGTCCCACGAGCTTCACCAGCTTACCTCCAACAGATGATAAGCCCATAGCCATTCGCGATCTGGGGAATGGACTTAATTGGACCTCTTCTAACAGCTCGTGGAAGGTGCAATCACGCAATGGTTGCTGTAGACTACTTCACTAAATAGGCTGACGCTAAGAAACTTGTATAGATATTCACCGCGAAGATAGGAAAATTTGTATGGAATAACATTATTTGCATGTTCGAAGTTCTCCAACAGCTCGTGACAGACAATGGGACACAGTTCACCAGTGACTAATTCATCAACTTCTGCGACGAGCTCGGAATAGTGAAGAGTTTCTCGGTTGTAAATCACCCTCAAGCCAACGGTCAGGTCGAAGCTATGAACAAGATCATCAAGCAAACCTTGAAGACCAAACTAGAGGCAAAAAAGAGGGCTTGGGTGGATGAATTGCAGAAGGTACTTTAGGCTTACAGAACAACAACTTGCAGCTCTACTGGTGAAACCCCGTTCTCCATGATGTATAAGTTCGAAGCTATGATCCTTGTAGAATTCAAAGTTACTAGCCAGCAGAGAGCATTATTTCGATCTGAAGACAATGATCAACAGCTCGCCACAAGTCTGGACCTGCTTGAGGAAGTAAGGGAAACAGCTCGCATGAGGGTAGCAGTTTACCAACAAAGGGTCGCCAGATACTACAACAAGAAAGTCCGAGCTCGAAGCTATAAGGCCAGCGATCTAGTTCTGTGGCTAATCCTCCCCACAGCTCGCAAGACCAGCGACGGAACACTTGGTCCAAACTGGAAGGGTCCTTACCTCATCAAGGAGAGTTTGGAGAACGACGCTTACTACCTAGCCAACATGGATGAATCCGAACTCCTGCTTGCCTGGAACACAGAGCATCTTCGCCCTTACTACTTTTAAAACTGTTAGCTCGCTCTAAAACTCTTGTACATATTTCACTTCGATGATTGTTTGTAAAATGATTTCACTTGTTTGTTGTTGTATGTACCGTGCTCAATGCAGAAAGCAAACTAGTTGAACAAATGAAGTGTAATTATTATAAAGAGCAACGATTGTCGAAACTTACCTCTATTAAGCAAGTTATCATTTATTATGCATCATTCCCTGAAGATTTCTCTGCAATTATCTAAGAAAGTCATCCATAAAATGCACGCACATGATCGCGAGAATATTATCTGATAGATTCATCCATCTGTGCCTTATGCACTTATAAGGGCGCTTCTACTATCAACTCTTAAACTCTCAGATGCTGGCCTTTCTAAATGAATTCGCTTTTGCTATCAGCAAACTAAGATATTATGTACGCCATGATGATTAATTGCAATCCGCAAACTCTATTATTGATTGAAGCGTTATTGTCAACACCTCTTCTAGCGGTTGTGAGCCATCCTTTCTGATAATCTGTAATGGAAGGTATTACCCGAGGAATTGCTTTTTATACGCTTCCCTAAAGGCGAATGCTTATAGAGGGGGAGGGTATCTAGATACAACCCATGGAAGGAGCTGTCGTTTGCACGCTCTAGAGGAGATTATCTGGGAGCTATGATTACTGCGCTCTGGAAGGCTATGGCCTGTGGAAGGAGTTGCAATGAAGGTCTTGCCTGTGGAAATGGTAGTTGTCAGCAACCCGGAGGGCGTTACATGGGACCCGCCACTAATACAAAAGGTCTCACCCACTGAAAGGGTTGCGATCTCTGGGCCCTGGAGGGTTGAACTGAGGACCTCCAATCGTTTGAAGACCTCATAAAGGGCGCGGCCTACAAATTGCTCGTCGAAGATGCGACCTGCCAACCTCCCTAACGATCATGCGAGAGGGGCTGCCCGTGTTAGGGGCTACTCTCAAATCACATAAATGGCCTCGCGACCATGTGAGAGGGGCTACCCATGCTAAAGGTTGCTCTCAAATCACATAAATGGCCTCACGACCTCACGAGAGAGGCTGCCCATGCTGGGGGCTGCTTTCAAATCATATCGATGTCAAAGTGCCTCAACGGATTGAAACCATCAAAGTTCAGGAAAATGCTACTAAAAGCTCTCAAGAACCTTGACATAGTAGGCATACTTGAATGAGCATCCCCTGAACTGTAAGTACTTGCACATTAATGTGGACATGTGTTGTAACGTGCTAACATGCAACTGAATTCCTTGCAGGACGAAAGCTTACGAGCTAACATATTATCATGATTATGATATGTTTATAGATCTTGATTACGATGTGTTTGTTAATAGATCTTGATAATAGCTCGCTATATATCAATGAGTATCGCATATCTGCTATGCATATTCTATACTTTGTTGAAAATATTGAAAAGTACAGGAAATGAATTAATAAAATGATCTCGACCTGCGAGACCGCTATCCATTACAAATAAAGTCCTCATCAAGGAGGAAAAATCTAATGGTTACAGGCTGAATAAAAGAAAGAAAACTAAAAATCTGTCTAAGTATTGGCAGGTGTTTCTGAAGGAGGCTGGTCCAATGAGGCCTTTGCTGGAGTCTCATTAACACGAGGATAGCGGGAAGTTGAAGGCCCTTCAGGAGCTGGATTTAGTGCAGGATCTGGAGTAGTGGATTGAGCAGCTGGAGGAGCAAAGGGAGTACCATTTTCCTGTGCACCCTGAGACCTAGCGACGTGACTGGTGAACACCCGAATTGCCTTAGCTGCCACCTGCCCAAAGAATGAATAGTCCATGTTCGGGTGGTGCCACCAGAGTGTATATAAGAATGCATTCTCAGTGTCTGCCGCAGCAATCTCTCGCTCTCGAGCAACTTGAGTTTGGACGCGTTCTTCCCCTCAGACGACCTCCTCTTGTGCCTCAGCGAGCTCGCCCTTGAGTGTAGCGATTTCTTGCTACAGTTGGTTGACTTCGTTCTCTGCGACCTCAGCCCTTCTTTTCGAGGCCTTAGCTCTCCTCCCAACGGCCTCGACCCTCCTGTCTGCGGCGTCGACTCTCCTTTTCGCGCCCTAAGCTTTTATTGCAGCAGCCTCAGCCTTCTTTTCGGCAGCAATAACTCGTGTCGTAGCTATATTTAGCTCGTCCTTGGCCTTCTCTAGCTCCTCCTGAATCTTGCAAGTTGCTACCTCTCCACGAGCTATCTCTTAAGATAGAGCTGCATCTGCATCTTTAAGTTTATTCTCGAGCTACTGACGCTCTTCTCGGAGGAGGTTTATTTCATCTTGCAATCTCCCTCTTTCAGCCTCAAGCTCTTCCTCAGTAAATCTGAAAGCAGTTCTCTCGCCCTGCTGCACCTCGACTTCCTTCATTAACTTCATCACTACCATACTTATCTGAAAAAGAAAACAACAATGAAGTTCGAATTAGGGGCACCAAATAAAGGTAGATAAGTGCAACGTACCAATGCCGAGTGGCGAGCTGCGTAAAGTGCCAATCTCGGGCCAGCAAAGTCCTCCATATAAAGCTTCGGGGTATAATTCTCCAAAGCCCGCGGTACAAGGTTTAGAAAATCATCAAAGTACCATATCTCCGTCATCATCTCAGCATGAAGTTCGGGGTCCACAGATGATAACTCTTAAGGTTTTTCAGGTCGCCCCGGAGCTTGGGTGCTTGGACCTTTACCAATGACGACCGCCCCCTCGGCCTTAAAACTTCAATTACTTTAAGGCGCTTGGGGGCTGGGAGTTCGGCTATACTTTTCTCTTTTTCCCTAACTGCAGGCTCAGGCTCTAGTGTAGACGGGCTCTCTCCAGCAGGAGTTCTGACCCTCTTAGCTGTGGAAGGACCAACCTTCTTCTATCCCTTTGGTTTGAGGGCTTGCTTTTTAGGAGCTGCAGCCGTCTTGACCTGTGGAATAATTGCTTTGACATTCCGAGAAGGCACCAGCGGAGAAGGGTCTGGCGAGGTATCATCTACGACCACGATCTTTGACTCCTCAGGCCTAGGCACAACGCGGACTGAAGAAACGTCTAAAATCAATCTATCTATCTCATCAGAAAAAGAGCTCGTAGATGGGCTCGAGATGCCTTCTGGAGAAGGTACAGGCTCAGGAGCTGGAGAAAGCTCGAGCTCTAAGGATGGGGGAAATGCAAATACTGAAAGAACTTCGTTCCTTTGTCCGTGAACTCCGAGATCCCTATTTATATTCAGGTGCGGACTGTCAAGTGATGGGGCGAGACCATAAGCTCGCAACTCAGCTCCTGAGGGGAACGAGTCGTCTTCATCAACTTTGGCCGCGGCAAAGGTGTCCAAGGCCGCGATCTCTTCCTCAATAAGCTTGATCCTACTAGAGGAAACCTCTGCGAAACAAAAAACGAGCACATAAAAAAAAAAAAAAACTATGACATCGTGCAAGCTGAACCCATGCCTACTTGGGGTCAAAACAAAAGAAGTATTTTGTAAGTTACAGAGGGAGAGACAAGAAATAAAAACCCAGTAAGACTTGTAATCTCCCACATTGGACTTAATACTGCTCTTAGACAAATATTGCTTAAAACGGGAGCCATGGGCTAAGATGTAATATAGTCTGTCCCTTTGCTCGACCTAGCATCCATGAATCCCCTTGAAACTGTACAGAATACGGATGACACGGGGTGTAGGAGGTCCGAGCCAGTTTTTAATAAAGATGGCAGCCAAAGAAGTTAGCTGGGCATAGAAGTTCGGTGTCAACTGGAATGGGGCCAACTTGAGATCGATCAGCAGGTTTACCAGGTAACTATGAATGGAGAACTTGAACCTATATTTTATATGCTCGAAGCTTATTGCAATAAAACCTTTGGACGAGTAGGCCACATAATCGCTCCTATGTGGCGTGTTAGCTCGACAACCCAGTAGGAGATTAAATTCTCGAGCTAAGGTCTGCAATGCTTGGAGATCCAGACTAGAAGCAGTGTGATAGAAGGGCACCCGAGCTACTCTCCCTTCAACAATAGGTCGAGAAATCGAGGGCCCAACTCGTCCCTCGAGCTCTTCCGCGACCTCTCCCCTTTGGGAGGTCGCGCCCTGAAAAGCTCTGACTTGCTGCACCACTTGCTCGTCAGAAGCAGAAGCCTCCTCACCGACTAGGTGGTCCCTACGCGAACGGTCTGACATCTACAAAACAGAAAAGAACGGCATCAGAACGCTGAAAGTACACTGATCCTAGCAAACTAAAGAATTCTTAAGTCTATAGCCCTATGCGTCAGGTCACGCACTGCACCACCCAAAAGTGGTAGGAGCCCAAAATGCAAGCCCACCAGGTAAAAATTCCCTAAAACCTACTTTTTCTAACCTTGTCTACAGGAATTCTATCAAACAAATCAAAGACAGATGATTCGAGATCTCCACACAATGGTGACGGGGGATACAAACAGTCGAAAAAATCACAAGCAACACACACAATAAATAACCACAAACGCAACAGCTCACTAACAGTAAGGTTGTCTCAACAAGTAAGCAAACATAAGGTTCTAAGCAGCAGATAGAATAATTTCCAAATGTAAAGCGAGTATATGAAATCCAAAATCAAAACAAGCCAAATGCACAAGCAATATCCCAAACCAGAAAACATGCCGAGAAAACAATGATACATTCAAAAACAACCAACATAATACGAAGAGCAAGGTCAGAAAACTTACTGTGTATGCTCGAGGTGAGATCTGAACTCCGAAATGGTGAGTATGTAGAGGGCCTTCGTGAAACTAAGGAAGAAGCAGAGAAGGAAATGTTGAAGATGAAGTTTGGTAAAGTTTCATCTTGAGAAGCAAAAGTAAGGAATGAAAGTGAAAGAGGCGCCTGTTTTATATAGGCTTGGGTCCCCAAATCCCTAGCCATTCGATCGAGCCAAAAAGGGGGGTAACCGCCGTAGATATGACGGTTTAGTGCATGCTCCGGTCCTTTACCATCATGCAACATCAATTACAAGACGTGTGCATTTAATGCGCACGACCTGAGACATGCTAGCGGTTTCAGAAGTCTGCATGCTGGCCACGTGTCAAAAGTAATGGTTCAAAAGTTTAAGCGTCACCTCGTAAGCTCACAAACGGACATCAGATACATTGTTTGGCTCCCAGTCCGCAGATCGCACTAAGAACTGGGGGGCTTGTGTTATGCTCGTTTTCTCGACTTAGACAAAAGGGCCGCTAAAGGCCTAAAGAATATGAACAATACTGAAGTCCAATGAGTCCATCTTGAGCTCACCATAACGAGCTCAACGGACACCCGAAGGTCGCAACACCCAGAAGTTTGCCTCAACATCTTTCCAGCCTATGTTCATCAGTCTGCCTTAACATCTCTTCAGCTCATGCAGCCCGCCAGGTCGAAGAGCCCGCACCAGAAGGTGCCTTGTAAAGTTAGCCATCAGGTCAACCTACTCCCCAGATTTCACACCGATGCAACTTTAACAATCCCCAAGAAGCATTTAATGCGGCGGCTGCCCATTTAATGAAGAGAAGACTTTATTACCTGATGCATTAAATGCAAACATGTGTATGAAGAGAATAATCATTGTTATCGCAATAAATGCAGTGTGACTTATGTCAGATTAAGTGAGAATAATCATGATCAGAAACGTGTGTAACACTCTAATTATATCTCCTCATTCTCTATAAATAGGGGAGATTTTCATTGTAACATAGGTTTTAACAACGCTAATATTACCGTCACTTTACTGGAATTAAACTAGAGTGACCCGTTGACGTAGGCGCACTCGTCGAACCACGTAAAAACCGTTGTCTTTGCATTCTTCTCTCTCCTTTCTTTCTTTATTAACTGTACCATTATTGTTATTCATCTACCACGACCAACATTCCTCCATTTTAATCACGATACACCAACCTTAAACAATATTTACTACACATTTAATACATTTATTATACCAAACCACAATCTGGACCTTAGAATTTCTGAGTCGACCGTTTTCGGACGTTGACAAAATTTAAAATTATCTAAAAACTAGTAAGTTGACATTTATACTTTTTTAAATATTTGTTATTATGTAATTTTAATTAATTTAATAAAGCATCTGAAAATAAATAATTTAATAAATTCTAAAACATTTTTTTATGTATATATTAAGAATTTTTTATTTATAATTAAAATATTGTTAAAATATATAATAGTATTAACCATATTTATATCTTTAAATATATTAATATATTTAAGAAAACAACTAAAAAATGAATGTTTATGTTGTAAATTTAAATATATTAGTTTAGTCTTAAGATAATTTAGGACGAGATATTTTTATGTTTTACTTTTTAAATATATTTTTTGTAAGTATTAGAGGGAAAAACAAAAAAGAAAAGAAAATTTGAGAAATATAAAATTAGAATAAATTTGAAATTATATTATTTTGATAAGAATAGATTTGGAATAAAAACTTTTGAATATCATTAAACAAATTATAATTAAGTGAAAAGTTAAAAATTCTTAATTAATTTTTTTAATTGTTTTTTGGTAGTTTTAAGTGGTTTGATTGCTTAAAAAAATAAAAATATAAACAACTTAATAAGTGTAATTCAATACTATTAAGTCTTCAGTGAAAAAAAACAAACGACCCTTAACTTTTTTTTTTTTTCCTCCAATTGTTTTTGGGTAAATTTAAATGGTTTGACCATTTAAAAATACAAACAAAAGTAACTTAATTGGTGCAATAAAATACTATTAAGTAATAAGTGGAATAAACAAACAACCTCTAAAACTTCAAATATCTCCAAATAAAAAGAAAATCATATAAACTTTAACTACTTGAAACTACGGTTACTATGAGAGTAAGTGACAGGATTCATCCCGACTCCTCTCTTGAGTCTGGGAGAATTTCATAAAAACTGACATCTTTCTTAATGAAATCCGGGGTTTGCTAAAAATATTTTAGAAAAGTCATTTTAAATCTCGTGATCGTTTTATAAATATGTATTGAACCAATCGAAAATTTGTATGTTTCCCTTGTTGGACCCCTGACTGAATATATGAAATATTTATAAAATATCTTGAAAAAATATTTCATCTATAAAAATATTCTTGAAATACATTTAAGAAATATGATTAATTAAAAATAATATACACATAAGCAAATTATTGATCATTATGTGGCTTTTTGCATAATATACAATAATTTGTACGAACTTACAACGGATGCCTGAAAAAATGAGTTTCATAAAAGAGAGTGCTAACATTAGCGAGTGGATATAATATTTCTAAAATAAAAATATAACATATTTTTGGTTGTAATAAATAATTCTCATAATTCATACATGTTTATACTTGAACAATAAAACTAAACTCAAATCTCGTGTCATAATAAAACTATAACTTCTATTTAAATCATCTTTATAACTTTAATAATATACAGTCTAAAAATTTATAATCTGTAAAATTTTTCTAGAATCTCTTTTTGTAAATTTGGTGTCTGTAAATCTCTTTCTTTACTGATCAAACTCAGTATATAATATCTGTAATCTGAAATCTATATCAACTAGTATCTAAAGAAATTTGGTCATACGTGATGGAAAATATCGTCGCACGCACAAAGTGAGGAAATCTAGTCATACATGGTGAAAAACATCGTTACACACGCAGAGCAATCTATGACTTACACATGTGTAGCCTAACTGAATATTAGAGGGGAGGGTACAACCTTCGTGTTTTGAAAACATTTTTATTTTTATTTTCATTCTCAAATCTCAAACAAATATATGTAATTGTTTTTTTGAATATACATATAATTCTAAATAAATATTTTTCTCAAAACATAAATAAAATATTTGTTCTCGAAACATAAATTAATATTATTTAAAATATTTCGAAGATTTCATATAATATGAAATTATAAAATTTCAATTGGAATTTCTAACATATATACAAATATACGAATACGAAATAAATTTTATTTTCAATCATAAAACATAATTAATAATTCAAAGATGCTATTTAAAAACATGAACATTTTATTTCCAATAAATA
This sequence comes from Litchi chinensis, assembly GCA_019925255.1. Taxonomy (NCBI): domain Eukaryota; kingdom Viridiplantae; phylum Streptophyta; class Magnoliopsida; order Sapindales; family Sapindaceae; genus Litchi; species Litchi chinensis. Next base: position 1,544,923 of record CM034469.1, read on the forward strand.
AATAAAAAGTTGAAATATAAATAAACATAATTTAATCAATTTAATTAAAATAAAACCATCAACTCAGAGAACTCTTATGCTTATATCTGGGTGTAGTACGGGTTTCTATATGAATTTTTATAATTTTGGATCCACTCCAAAATGATATAAACTTAATTTAAAAATTATGAAAAAATTTAACTAATTTTTTGGATTTTAAATTCTATTGAAATAAAATAACTTATTTAAATAAATCAGACACCTAAGTGTGTATATATATATATATATATATGGCCGTAAATTTTGGTTCTATATTTGTTGAATTGATTTATGTCGCTTTTAATTGGACTATGAGACAGCCGAATTGACAAGCTTCAAGCACCTGTCTTCTACTCTTCTTATTCCTTTCGGTTTCAACCGCACCTGACTATATGATATTATCCATGGCCGCTTAATGCTTCTCTCAATTACATGTTATTTATGTGTGACCGCCTCAGTCACTCTCTCTTAGTCAAGTTATTTTCTGCTTCATCATGCTTGAATTGTTTAAGAATGAGACACCTGTCTCATTTAATATAATCACCACTAGCCCTCTCTCTCATTTCATGTTTTCATTGTTTGGCTGCTTGCTTTTCAACGTCTCTGCCCTTCATGTTTCAAAATAGCTTACTATTTTTATACACATGACACATGTCCCCTTTTCATTAAAAAAATTTCCCTATCGTCCTTCTTATTCAATCCTATATTCGGCCCATTCTTTCTTTTCTATTTGGTTGACTTTTCAATTTGCATAATAATAGTCCCATTAAATTGGACTTCTCGGCCCATATATATATTTTTTATAACTTGGGCTCACATAAAAATTCGGCCCGTTTAAAACTTAAATTTCAATTAATCTCCTGAATCAATTAGGATTCGATATTTATAGTAAATAAGATTTTTTTTTGTTTGACTATTTAACACTAGGTTAGATAACTATCAGAATCTACTGACATAGTTTTCTTAGTGTGTAGTTCAATATGTTGCTTCTAGAGCTAGAAGAGTTGATCCACATTTAATTGTGAAAATTGCACATTTTTTTATGACCCTTTAAGCTTGAACGTAACCCATACTTATCAAGAAGCAAGGCAAGTGGAGTTGTGCCATTATGACAACCCACAAAGCTATAAATGATAAATTTCTATCATCAAGTTAAATTGAAAAATGATAGCCACTTCTATGCTAGTAATATTAAAAATGTTCGTACATTTTTTTTTTCAAAGCATAAATATAATGTCATCCCTTAATAGAAGTAATTAAGTATCAACTTTGACTTTAAGGTCTCGTTTGTGTGTGAGATTAAATTGAATTATTTTTAAGGGATTAGAATGGATTAATTAGTTTTGTGATGTATTTGATGTAATTTAGATTGAATTAAAAAAATATTATTTGTTGTTCGGTATAACATGACATTAGATAAAAAAAATATATATTTTTTAAAATTTAATATTTAGATATAAACATAATCCCAGAGTTTGACTTGTTGACCTCTACTCTTAGTCTCCCTCTCTCCTCTTCTCTTTTTATATCATGGCCTGATTTGGACGCCAACTTCACCTCACCACTAACTCCCTTGTAAAGAATCGGAAACCCCTTTATTGTTGATTAAGTCAGGCCCGTGTCAGCTACTTTAAGACCGACTCTTTTCGTTTTTCTCCATTTTCGACAACCACCGTGACCGCCCGACTCGCACTTCTCTTGTTTTCATCTCATGTATTAAGACCTATTTACATGGCCTCTTTCTTCTCCATGTTGTTTCAAAAATTTCACAAATGCCAATCCGAAATCGCAATCTCAATCTCAAACAACTTGATACGGCAAATAGAAACAAACATGTTGTTTTCGTGATTGACAAAGATTTTTTTTTCTTTTTTTCTTTATTGTGGACTAATTGAGATATGAGATTAGATTCTATCAAAATCTATGTTTCCTCCAAATGTCAAATTGGATTGAAATTAAGTCAATTTCAATCTAATTTGACACTCTAAACGGGGAATAATAGGTTACGAGTTTATATTTCATTTTTATTTTTCAAAACTCTAAGTTGTAAATATTTTATTTTTGTAGAAGTTACTTTTTTGAGATTGTTAAATAATCATTTAAACTATGTTATTAATGATCCAACTAGACATGTCTCTACCATGGTATGACATCTCAATATTATAAAAAAAAAAAAAAAAAAAAATCTAAAGTAAAAAGGTGAACCAAAGTAGACGCAAGGGATAATGATTCCCGACATAAGATAACATTTTTATCTTTAACTTGTCATGGGAAAGAAAAGACTTACGGGGCTGTGAGGGCGTCGTGTTCGTGTATGTCTGCGTGTGAATAAAACCTAAAATTAAAAATACTATTCTCTCAATGAAATGACGCCATTGTTGACATCACAAGAAACCAGCTACTAGTGGTGACATCACCTAAATCGTCACCAAAACGACTACATCTCTCCAACGACTCCCTGTTGCGGAAAGCGAAAAACGAAATTTCTTGTTAACAGCACACGTTTTTTCCTCCTCCTTTTGGCACCCATCATCAGATCACAACAAATCTATCAGCTTCTTCTTCTACCCAGATGGGGATCTGATTGATCGCAAGCTGCGTTTTTAGTTGATACCCAGATGGCAATTTCGTCGGAACCATCATCATCTTTGAGCTTCACTTCGAATGGTTCGATCAGTCAGTGTTCGGCCTCAGAGGCGGGTCCTAATCTGGAGGTTATCAGCCTAAGCAAGCTGAGTTCTAGTTTGGAGCAACTCTTGGTTGTTGATTCAACATGTGATTATAGCGATGCGGAGGTGATTGTTGAAGGTGTCTCAGTTGGGGTTCATCGATGTATTCTGGCGGCTAGAAGTACGTTTTTTCATGACTTGTTTAAGAAGCCATCGTCGTCGTCTTCGGAAGGGAAGCCGAAATATTGTATGAGGGAGTTGTTGCCTTATGGGAACGTGGGATATGAAGCTTTTTCGATATTTTTGAGCTATTTGTACACTGGAAAGTTGAAGCCTTCTCCTGTGGAGGTCTCGACTTGTGTTGATAATGTATGCGCCCATGATGCTTGTAGACCTGCTATTAATTTTGCAGTCGAGATGATGTATGCCTCCTCTATATTTCAAGTACCAGAGCTCGTTTCGCTTTACCAGGTCTGTATCAGATGCCTGCCCTTTCTATTGTTTAGTTGGTGAATTCATTCATGCATTTACAATTAATCCTAAACAAATATTTGTTGCGAAGTACCTAAATATTGAATTGGTGGTACCAGGTTTGCAACCAAAAGACCTATAAGGTTGTTGGTTCAAATCCTAGGATGCTAGCATGCGGACTTGTGGGTTAAGGAGGAAATGACAGCGTCTCACCTCCACCACACCCCTGGGGGCAAGGCCGAAACCCATGTGGATAAATGGCCACCGTGCTGACTAATAGTCATTACATAGTGTCACTCACTTGGGAATTGTCTACTTGCTTTTATTTTTTATGTAGAGAAAAATTGTTTCTTTTGCTATGTTAAAAATATATGTTGCCTTATGAGGAACATGTTTCATTAATTAGGTCTAGGTTCAATTTATTTGGTTAGCTTTTATTTGTCCTTTCCGGTACTGAATCATTTTCGGATTCAGTCATACGTTCTTGGTACGTCAACGATCCAAACGAAGATTTGATGTCTGCTTTAGGTGTGTTCGTATATGATTCTAACCTTTGCTCTGTGCTTTTTTAAGCAAAAGTAGTCAGATTGTATAAGATGTCTAGTTGTTTTCACATTTGAAATTTTAAGGTTCGAACGTGATAAAGCGATACGTTTTGTAACATTCAGTATATATAAATGGGAATTAATGTGCTTATATCGATTAAAAATAAGTAGGAAAGATTTTGGTCTTGTTTCTGCTAGTGGAAGTTAGAATTTCTGACACCTAGAGAAAATTTACAGTCTTTATATTCTACTTGTTTGCAGCGACGTCTACTTAACTTTGTTGAAAAAGCTCTTGTGGAAGATGTTATTCCAATCCTTTTGGTTGCCTTCCATTGTAAATCGAGTCAGCTTGTTGCTCAATGTGTTGACAGAGTAGTACGTTCTGATCTTGACGGTATCTGCATTGAGAAAGAGCTTCCCACTGAAGTTGCAGAGAATATTAGAAAGCTCCGGCTCAAGCCTCTTCCTGATGATGAAAACGATATGGTTGAAGGAGACCCTTTGCGTGAGAAGAGAATCAGGAGGATACATAGGGCATTAGATTCGGATGATGTTGAACTTGTTAAACTTCTCTTGTCTGAGTCAGATATAACCTTGGATGAAGCCAATGCTCTCCATTATGCTGCAGCCTACTGTGATCCCAAGGTTCTGTCAGAGGTTCTCAGCCTTTGTTTGGCTGATGTCAACCTTAGAAATTCTCGGGGTTACACAGTTCTCCATATTGGAGCAATGCGCAAGGAGCCATCTGTGATCGTATCGCTTCTGACTAAAGGAGCTTGTGCATCCGATTTGACATTGGATGGGCGGAGCGCTGTTAGCATCTGCCAGAGGTTGACTAGGCCTAAAGATTATCATGCCAAGACAGAGCAAGGACAAGAAACGAATAAAGACCGCATTTGCATTGATGTTCTCGAGAGAGAAATGAGGAGGAATCCAATGGCTGGGGATGCATCCGTGACATCCCAAACCCTTGCTGATGATTTGCATATGAAACTGCTATACTTAGAAAACAGAGGTATTATTCTGCTTATAATACTTTTGATTTTTACCCTCGTGAATCTTGAAGGCATCGTGGTGTTACCATAGAATAATGTTGTTGCTTGTTTCATTGTAGAAAGATTGGCATTTTGTTCTTGGTCTTAGTTTTTGGTTTATAATTGCAATATGAATCATATTGGTAGTTTGGTAATTCTTCTATCTGTATTATTCGATAATCTCAATAGGTTTTCCAGTTTAGGAGTATCACGATTTACCTATTAGAAAATGCTATATCGTGCAAAGCTAAGGTTTTGTACTTCTACTTTTTTCTAGTCTTCCAGTTTTCTTTTCCCATTGCAGCTTAAGGTCTTGCAATTAATTAATTTTTATTTTTTATTTTTTATTTTTAATTTTCTTATAGGATCCTTTTGAAACAGAATAAGAATGCCTATTATTTTTTTTCTTATTTCTTTCTTTTAGTTGGCTTAAATTGGATGATGAGTTTTAGTTACACTAAATGTCCCCATATGTTACTTTGCCAGCTATATCCAGCATCTTTTGTATATGAACATTGTAGTAAGCATGTTAAGTGGTCAATAGCCATTGCATACAAAATGTATGTATGTATGCTGGGGATGATTGGGTAGCACGATATTGCTGGCGCAAGATAGTGAGTTTTAGGATAAAGCTTCTCCGGTGGCCTCCTGTTTAAGCTCATTCCATGTGCTTAAGATATTTGTATGGTTTCATTGATACACTTAATATGCAATCAACTTCATTCACCTCCTGTCTTCAGATAAAACATCCACCAATAATTATTGATGTCTCGATAGTGATATACAAATTGATATATGTACTTTATTAGATAAAAGTATATTGGAAAAAAAAAAAAAAAATTTCCTTTTCAGTTTTACAGCATGTTTGGAAAGTTAAATGTTTTAAGCAACCAAATATTTTGTATATTAAATTTTGGAATCCTTTTCCATGTGGTTGTGGCCAAGGTTTATGTTAGCTCCCAAACTTGGTTCTTTGTACAGAGTTCTTGTTGTGCTTTGGCATTAAAATGGCTAGGCCATCATCTGAGCTTATGGTAGGAAATCTTATATCCATCAACAGTCAAGCTAGTGGTCTCATGTGGGATAGTGAAACCTTCAATTTATGACTACGCACCCACTGATTCTCTTAACTTGTTATAAAAATGAAAGACCAAAGTCTTTTCCATTTTCAGTGTAGATTTTTGACCTAGTCGGACATGGTGAAAGCTGGATATAGTAATATCGTCTGTACTTGTACATGTGAACATATTTATGAAGTTGGTATACAAACTGCCTATGGCTTAATCTTCTTCAGTTCACTTGTGCTCTTGATTGATTTAGTTTTATTATAATATGTTTATGCTTAGATTAGTAATTTCTGTGAGTGTTGTTGTATGTTTCAGTGGCATTTGCACGACTATTATTCCCTACTGAAGCGAAGCTAGCTATGGACATAGCACATACTGAGACAACATCTGAGTTTGCTGGTCTTTCTGCTTCAAAAGGTTCGAGTGGAAACTTAAGAGAGGTTGACTTGAATGAAACGCCTGTCATGCAGAACAAAAGACTTCGTTCGAGGATGGAAGCCCTTATGAAAACAGGTAAATGCAAGCTGCAAATCTCTTCTACATTCGGATGTTTTGTTTATGTCATAGTCTTGTTTTGTTTAATGGAATTTTTATTTTTCAATTCCGATCAAATGGATGCTTTGGTTTTCATATTTTCTTAAGATCATTGTTCAGGATGATGTTTGTAGCTAACTCGGGTAAATTGTTTATTTTACCAATCAACAGATCTGATAGTTGTGGTGTGACTAGTGAGTCTGACAGCCAATCTTAATTAATTGGTATCCACTTTCATTGCATTAGCCCATAAGGATCCAAATCGTACGTTATCAAGATATGTAGTAATATATATTTTATGTGTGTGTATCATAATTGGTGTTGGATTAAATTGGAACTTGAATTTGTAATGTTTTGGACTCAAATTTGTTTGAAATCTTACAAGGTCTGTCGGATTTTGGATTGAATTTAGATATTAATAGTAATAGTTGCTATAGATCTTAATTGAATAAACACAGATCTGATCCACCGACAACCTTGAGGGGCAGGTGTATTTACTTTTGCTGTTGATTTTACATTAATTGTGTTTCATGTTCTTTAATATGAAATTCCTGTGTGGATAATGTATCAAATTTCTCATCACTATGTACAGGAGATTGCTTTGACCTGCATTGCTTTTGTTTATATGGAAGCACAAAAGAAAATGCATATTGTGTGACAAAAAATTCTTTTCTATTTTTTATCATCAGAGAACCTAGGTAGTTGGATATTGTGTAGGTTCAAGAATTTTCAAATCAGAGTTTCTTTTTACATTTTAAAATTATTAAAAAAAATGGAAATCTTATATGTGCTATGACTTCTAATAGTGGGTAACGTGAATGACCAAATTTGTTCTTGATGGTTAGGATGAGGTTGGTCTAGTGGTAAACCCATTTTAAAGGTCGTAATTTCGAATCATATCCTTCTCTCCCAAATCTTGATTAATTGTAGTAGTAAAAAAAAAAAAAAAAAAAAAATCTCATTAATGCGACAATTGTTTGGAATTTGATCTTAGTAGTTAGTATTGTTTGAGGCTAACTCACATTTTTTCATGTGGCAACCTCAAAGATATTGAATTTGAAGCAAGAATTTGTTCTGTCAAAATTGACATGAAATGAATTACAACCTGCAATCATCAGTAACTTTTTCAGTACAAAATTTCCATTTATGGTTTCCATAGTTGCTCTTATCTAAGCTATGGTTGTTGTGATGATAGTGGAGATGGGTCGACGCTATTTCCCCCATTGTTCAGAAGTGTTGGATAAGTTCATGGATGATGACCTTCCTGATTTGTTTTACCTCGAGAAAGGCTCCATGGATGAGCAGAGAATCAAGCGGACACGCTTCATGGAACTTAAAGAGGATGTTCAGAAGGCATTTAATAAGGACAAAGCTGAGCGCTCCGGGTTGTCTTCCTCATCATCTTCGACATCTATAAAAGATGGTATGAGAAACAAGCTCAGAAAGTTGTGATGGCCTGTAAAATAGGTTGTTCCATGATTACTTACTGAGTTGGATAGTTTTGGATGAAAATTTCTGGTGAGATCCTGTAATTTGTTTGGCTCACTTTCTGTACAATTTGAGCCAAGAGCAAACTTGCTGTTCTGTACACTACCTTTTGTGCAATTAAACCAGCAAAATCATCACACTTTTGAGAGCTACTAGGTATATGTTCAGACTTCATATAGGAATACTGCAACTATAATATATGTCCATTGCATTTTTGCTGACTTGGGCTCCGTGTAAAAATAGATCTGTGAAATAATTATAGTACTACCAAGACAATTTCATAGCTGAAAAATTAACACCCTGTTGAAATGAATCATATGTTTTTTTTCTGTGGAACGAGATTGATGTATCTTTCTCTCTGTTGTACACTGCATTCAATTTCTTCAATGACTAGACCACAATAACATAGAAAAGCATTACTGGTTGGCAAGTATTTCACAATTAACAAGTGTTTACCACGTTATTAATTTAATAAAATAATTTCATGTATTCTAAATTGAATTAAAAGGGATTAAAGTTATTAGAATAGAGAATTTAGGGAAGAAAGAAAAAAAAGAAAAAAAAAACATTAATCAGGAACAATTATGGTGGGACAACATGCTGGGGTATGTGGTATATTCATGTCATTGAAGATATTGCTTATTATGATATTAGACATCCATTCCTATTAATATTTAGGGAGATTTTACTCTTCTTTGGGGTTTATGGATGTAAAAATAATCTTATCAAACCTCTTCATGGCTGGAATGTTGAATAAAATTCTGTTGATGTAAAGGATTGATATTTGTATGTTCACTTATAATTCAAGTATTTAGTGCATTTTTATACATATTTCTATTAAGGATTTGAAATCAACTATGTGTATTTACTATCACCATTGAAGAGTTTTTTCTGTTTGTAGTGAGAATGGTTTCTTTCAAGAGTAGATTTGTATATTACATATAATGTTTAATCTCAATAGATTCTGACAAACTTTTAATCAGTAATTTTGTTAAATTTCCATCCATCTTGTTAACATTGAAAAAAAAAGGAGGAAGAATTGATACTCCCAAAATTGATTTGTTATTATATGGCAAGGAAGTCAATGCTTTCTAACTAATAAATGAATTCTAATTTATGATAGGAGGAAAAATTCCGACATCTTTGCTCTTAAACGAAATGTGACATCAGTGAAAACGATTCCTGAATTCCTTCATTTAATATTAATAACAAGATAAAAAGTAGTTACAGAATCAATTCCTTCTCATGGTAAAGTAGAAATGTAAAAGAACCTTGAATTAAACAAAGAGCAGGAATCACTTTTTTTTTCTTTTCTTTTCTTTTTTCCTATTGTGATATATCTCAATTAAAGCAGACTACACATGTAAATGAACTGCTTTATTCCCCTCTCTTTTGACATTCCAATCGGAAAAGAAGCAACCTGCAACCGTAATTCTTAACCCAGATGTCATAACCTTGTTGGCGAGGGACTTACGACGTGTTTATGGAAGTGTTTAGATACATGTTGATTGGATTGAATTAAATAATATCTATATATATATATATATATATAGATAGATATTATGTTCAATAGGGTATGGGATTTGTTAATATAATATCAAATACATTAATTTTTAGATGAGATAGAATGATTATAAATTAAATTTAATAAAATGATATAATATTAAATATTTTAAATTAAATAAGTTAAAATTTTATTTAAAAATAAAAATATTTTCAATTAATTTTAATCTAAAATAAATTTTTAAATAGTATTAAAAATATTAATCATAATAATATTAAATTAATTTTAAAAAAATAAATATATACCTAAAATATTTAAATTAATTTTAAAAATAATATAAAATATTAGATTATATTATATAAATATAACTATATAAAATCAATTTAGATAAAATAATATTTATTTTATAATTAATTTAAAAGAACATTACTTTTTAGAAATATCTGATAAATGTATTAACATTATTTTTAAAATATATATATTTAAACTTATTGTCCCTTGCTTTATCCCGTTGTGGCAATTCGATATAACTCACCACAACGGCGCAAACTTAAATGCATGGGATTGATTTTTCAATCCCATTCTTCATACCAAACATGAGATTAGATTAGAAATTGTTCAATTCTAGTCCAATCCCATGTGTCAAATATACCCATATAAATGATGATAGTTTGTGAAATGAAGAAAGCGGAAATTATTAAAAACATCTTAAAAAGTTGAATTTGGTTCTATGCTCAAAGGATGGTTAATCATTTATAAATACAAATAAAATTTCATTTGTTTTTAGTTCGTTTTCAATCCACTAAACATTTCACATACATGAAATATTTACTTAAATGAAATGTTAAGTGGACTAAAAAAAAATAAAGTTTTTGTTTGGAATTAAAAGTGATTAACTTTTTATTTTGAAAAGATAATTATTTTATTTGAACCAAATATAAATTTCTCCAAATATTTTTGCAAATGCTCTTAAGTCTTAATAGATACATTTTGTTGAAAGGTAAAGAAAATGTTTGGAGGCTAATTTATTGCTTTTTGTTGTATGATATTTATATATTCATTCTATCTGTGCTAGAGATAAGATTAAGAAAAAATTTTAAAAAGAAACTAACTCTAGGACCTATCCCTACTGTTAAGGAATCACCTAAGCATACTTCCAACTCCAAGGATCAAGACAATCTTGTTACATTTGAATTTTCCACACTCCCTCTCAAGCTGGTGAATAAACGTCTACCATTCCGAACTTGAAAATAACTTCTTGAAAGCTTGCAACCGACAGCCCTTTGCTTAAGACATTTGCTAACTATCCTTTAGTTGAAACATAAGGCGTACAAATCAACCTACTCTTTAGTTTCTCCTTTATGAAGTGTCTATCCACTTCAATATGCTCGGTTCTATCATGTTGTATTGGATTATGTGTAATACTGATGGTAGATTTATTGTCACAATACAATCCCATAAGTTCCTTACATTTAATCCTTAAATCATCCAATATGGTCTTCAACCATAGCAGCTTACATATCCTTTGCGCCAGGGGCGGACTTAGCATTGAGCTAGGAGGGGCACGTGCCCCTCTTGAAATTTTATGAAAATTTATTAAGTATAAGATGCTGATTATTAGGTATTTAAATATATAAGTTAATTGATATATATGATTTCAAAGTAAATCTACTAATTAAAAATGGAATGGTCTAGTGGTGGGAGGCATCTTTTTAACTTCCAATGACAACTTTGTCTGGGGTTCGATCCTCAGGCATACAAGTGGTATTTCTCAATTTTTTTTTTTCAAAAGTAACGCCCACAGCACACTCCTTACTTATATGTGTGCTATATATATATATATATATTGCAAAGGTAATGAACAACACTTATGCATAACATTATACATGTACTTATACATAGCATTATGCATGTGCTATTTCTCTCTCTCTCTCTCTTTTTTTTTCCCAAAGGTCATGAACAGTGTGCGTCCCTCACTTATACTTGTGTTTTTTTTTCAAAGGTAATGAGCAGTATGTGTAGATTTGATGGTGTTCATTCCTGGGTTGTAAAATAAATAACATAGATACCTACCAACCAAACAAATTTTCACACTTGAAGTGTTTTAACTTTGAAAACTTTTATAACTTACCATGAATTATGAAACTTTTTTTTTTTTTAATATTTATGAACAATTATCATTAGTTATCATAATTTTTTTTATAGCAAACTATATCATATTTACATAAACTATTGACTAATTTTCCTTCAATTTTTCAATCTTTTGAATTTCTTCCATATTTCGTTTATAACTTAGTGAATGTTGTGAATTTATTTCCATTTTTTAATGCTAGTGTATAAACTCATTAGTATTTTAGTGTTATTTTATAGGGTTTACTCTTTAAAATAATAGAGGTTATCATGACTAAATTTTAAAAATAAATATATGTTTAATTATGAATGAATTGTACCTTCATTTATAGTTTAAGTGGTTAGTACACTTTTTCTTTTACGTTCGTGATAAAAGTTTAAGTTTCATGTTGTATATTTAATAATATACGTAGAGAGTTTTCTCTCTTTTTGTGTGATAAATTTCACAAATTAAAAAAAAAAACTCATTAATTATAATTGTTTTTTATCTTAATTAATTTTTATTTTATTTTACATTGTTGTATGGTGCCCCACTAACATAAAAGTCTGAGTCCGCCACTGCTTGGGCCATTGCTCGAAACGCGACACTTGAGCATGCAACCATGTACATTTTGCTTTTTCTTCCTCCATGTTACAAGATTACCTCTAAAAACGTACAGTACCCTATAGTAGACCTCCTATCTGTTATTGTTGCAGCATAATCTGCATTCGTGTGACATTAAAGTAACGGCCTAACACTCCTCCTGAATAAAATCCCGTTTTCTGGATTAGCTTTTAAATAGTGAAGTATTCAATAGACAGCTTGCAAATGTACTTCTTTAGGATTGTGCATAAATGAACTCAACCCTCTAACAACATATGTTATGTCCGGTCGGGTATAAGATAAGTAAATAAGTCCTACCAACCAGCCTTTGACACATCTCCTGATTGATTGCCATGTCATCACTTGCATCTCCAAGCTAGTGATTCGGCTCTATAGGACATAAAACCGATTTAGAGTCTAGTTGCCCCCTTTCTTTCAACAGATCAAGTACATACTTGTTTTGTGAGAGAAAGATTACCCTTCTTGAATGAACCACTTATATTCCCAAAAAGTATTTCAATCTTCCCAGTTGTTTAATTTCATACTCTCTCTTCATTCACTATTTCATAGCTTCCATTTCGTTTCCACCACTTCTGGTCACAATAATATCATTTATATAAACCAATTGTGCAATGACTTCCCTTGAACCAGTATATTTAATGAATAATGTGTGATTTGAAGGGAAAAATCGATTTTAATATGAATGTGGAAACATGGATTTAAAAAATTTTTCCTAACAAAAACGTGCCCATTTGATGCTAGTAATAATAATTTAATAATTAAATTAATATCTTACCTTGCATGAAGATTGAATTGATTTTTTTTTTATTTGCAAATTCTTCATCATCCAATCTTCCTTACTATAACTCTTCACAAAAGAAACTATGTGTGAGCACAATATTGAAGAATTAAATTACAAAATCTTTCCATAAAGGAAAATTATGTATAAATCAAAAAACAATTTTCTTGATTTCTTTTGAGATAGGGCAATATGATATTTTTAATTAACGGAAATTTTTGGTTCAAGTGGCAAAAAATTTCTCCTTTTTGTTACGAACATAAAAACACCATTTTATAATAGTACGCTAGGGTTTTTCAATTTAACAAAGAAACTAATTTTCTTTTTAAATTGAAAACTTAATTCCTATCCAATATGGAATCAAATTCCCTGTTGGCTTGGAACTCTTTATTTTTAATTTAATATGAAATTTAATTCCTATTAAATTAAAACTCCATTAATTTAATTTAATATGGAATCTAATTCCAATTAAATTAAATTATTGCTTTACTTTTAATTTAATATGGAATCCAATTCCTATTAAAACCCTTTTAATTTAATTTAATATGGAATGTAATTCCAATTAAATTAAATTACTATTTTCATTAATTAAATAAATATTTTTCATTACATTAAATGATTCTAAATCATTATTAATTTAATGACACCATTTAGAATTGAACTCATAACCTCTATAGATAATTAAATAATTTGTAAAAGTGTTCACAAAATTTATATGTGACACTAATAATTGTACAATTCAATTATATTCTTCCTGCTGTTTCTTTATATGGTTGTGAACTAGCAAGGATACCAAATGGACCTACAATTTGTACTCCAATAATATTAGAATTATTAATTAAATAATTCACTATTATTAACTTTAGAGTTACGATACTAAAAACTTAAGGTTGCACTCTCAAGATTATAGATGTTTTACACAATTTAAATTTTCAGTGTCCATCAATTTAATCATTTTATATGGTTCAATCCTCCACAAGTAGTTCATAATTAGAGTTAGGTCATTAAAGTTCATTATATATCTCTAATTATATCTTGCTTCATTAAGAAACATTGATTATCTAATGAACAATATATCCATAATAACTTATGAATTTATCTTTCCGCTTACTTATAAATAGAAAGTTGAGCACTTTTAATGTTCAAGACTCGAATCAACACTTAAGGGAATTACTCATCTACTTCTCGTAAGAAAGAATGGATTCCACTATTGTGTAGAATGTTCCTAGCCACTTATTAAATTACATCTCTAAAATACAAAGCTTATTAATTGTAAATCTATAACAATTTCACTCATGTAAATCAAAAGATATGACTCAATAAATAAGAGTCCATAAAATGTTCATGATTAATATCAATTAATATATGATCATTTAGTCGATAAATATGAATTTCATTATTTAATGAATATTAATAAGAAATTCATTTTTATTGTGGTTCAGTCTTATATAATTTTTATTATATAAGGTGCCTCCATTTTTATGTCGTCACATAAATGATCCCAGATAAGATCATCGTATCAAATACAAAATGAATCACAGCTGTAGATTTATCACAAACAAAGTACCCAACTTTGTTTAGTTTTTATGGACTCTTTAAATTATTAATCTCAAATTAAATACTCTTATATATAAAATTTATATACTTAGTTTGAGACTACAAAAGTAATCATGGATGTTACATGATATTCATATGAAGTAAACATTTCACAAATGCATATAAATTGAATAAACATATTTTATTTATTATTTAATTTAAACGTTTACAAATTACAAGCTCTTAGGGCACACAACCCTAACAATCTTCCACTTACCCTTAGAGTAAATAAGACATGTCTTGTAATCTTAGACCTTTTAGGTGACTTTTAAATACTTTTAGTGTAAACCCATATTCTAGATATTTCATTCTCTAGTATTAGAAGTTAGAATATAGAAGTGGTTAATAGTTATAATGAGAAAATCTAATAAAAGGGTAAAATAGTCTATTTCTACAAATAAAGAGATCAATATTAAAAAAGGAAAATTTGGTTAATGATGAATTAAATAACTATTAAATAAGAGTGAATAGGATAAATAAATTGCATGAGTTGTGCTAATTGATAAAAGTAGTGAGGAGGATTTGAAATTAATGTATAATTGGAAGACAACTTAGTTGAAATTCACATGATGATATAGTATGTAAATAACTAACAAACTTCAAGGGCAATTATATAAATGTTTGCCTATATATACAAGTGTTGTCTCCCAACACTTAGAAAAATTTCAAAAGGAATTAGAGGGGGTTGAGAGAGAGGGACGGCAACAGTGGGGAGGAGAAGAAGCAAACCATTTTTACCTCATTTCAAGCTTCAAATCCATTCTTCTTCTTGATCCAAGCTAGAGTATCATACCCTAAATGAAAGCTAGGTAAAATTTCATCACTTTCTTTAAGTTTATGTGATTTAAGGTTGCATGGGAATGGTTGGGTTATGTGATAAGATGATGAAATTGATTATTTTTCTAGCATGTTATTGATGAGATTTAGATCTAAGCCAAGATTTTATACATGTATAACTAGGAAGAGAAGTTATTTGAGGTGGAATCATGCATGAATTAGAAGTTAGGGTTTATGGATAGGAAACTCTAAGTATATGTAAAAACAAAATTGAGCAATTATAGTAGTAGTTAAAATGTTTGATGAAATTCCTAAGAGAAATAAAATGTAAAAATCTTGAAAAGTGAAAGAAAGCACGTGTTATGTGTGAGAGTGCAAGTCACGGCCACCAAGGGTAGTGTGTGAATCTGTTGATTTTTGATAAATTTGATCTTGAATTCATATATGTTAGAAGCTAGAATATTACCTAGAAGTATTAGAATTGATAAAGGCAACTAGATGACATTGTTTGTGTATTTTGATTTGATGAAGGGCAATAGCTTATGCATGGGTTT
Organism: Litchi chinensis; assembly: GCA_019925255.1. NCBI lineage: Eukaryota > Viridiplantae > Streptophyta > Magnoliopsida > Sapindales > Sapindaceae > Litchi > Litchi chinensis. Next base: position 1,560,692 of record CM034469.1, read on the forward strand.
TTTTTTTTTTTTTTTTTTATGTTTATGGCATATTTAGGATTCTAAAAACATGCATGAATGAGTAGGAATCAAGGTAATTCAAATGGATATACATGGGTGCATGAATAGCATACAAACTAGTAACGAATAAAGTGATAGCAGAGTGAAAGAATAGGCATTTGAAGGGGTTATAGAGACCTGCACAAAATGAGCTTAATTGGAGTTTTTTTAGACCTCAAAACATGCATAAATGTCATAGTAAACCATAAAAATTTGAAGGGAAATGTTTGGATAAAAATTGAGGAAGTTATGGCTTAAATAGTGCACCTAGGTAGTCGTAAAGTGAGTTGATAATGTAAATGTATTCTTTGATGTATGAAATGAATGTATTCAATCATAATTGAGTAAAAGAACCTTAGATATGAAAGAAATGACATCATTGCTTGTGTGATGCAAAAATGTGCATAAAAAAATGTCAAAATATAGGTGTTTTTCATAGCTTTTACCTCTTGATATTTAGAATTTTTCGAAACCATTTTATGAGGGACCTAGATAAGAGATAAGAAGATGATCCAAGTAAAAATGGAAGTGAAACAGCCCATAGAATGGGCTGTGCGTAGCGTTCTGTTTTAGGGGGTTCGAAAATTTGACTTTTTGTTCCGGGCCTCTGAAAATTATACGAGCTGCGTGAGGATGTTTCTAGGGGTATAAAAGTTAGAATTTTACAAAAAAATCGTAATTAGAAAGCCTCGGATGAGTTAGAACTTAGAAAAGAAAAGTGTAGTAAAAAAGGGTACTATAAGAGGCTTTAATGTTAAAAGCAATGTGTGTAATTTTATATAATACATTGTGACCTATTTTAAGTAAAAGTATGTAATGTAGGTGACGAGCAGGCTACCGGAGCACGGGAGGCTCGTTGACAAGTATAGCTCGCTTGGTGAGGTAAATGTTTTATCACTTGCATCTACTTCGATTTCTAAATTAAATTTTGAATTATGTAATCAAACATATTCAAAAACAATTTTCAAATCCTAAATCTGAGTTTTGAGTATGTGATCCCTTTATGAGATTCAAAAAGGGAAGGAATCAAAGACTAAGTTGATTCCAAAATATTTGAATCGAGAAAATTTTTAAGAGTTGAAAAAGTTAAAAGTTTTGTGCTTTTGCACTTAAGGAAACAATTCCAAAGCCCATGTATACATCCCCAGTTTAAGTAAGATTTAGCGCTACGCGACGATGTAGAAAATTTCGTCCGTAGTTACTTAGTTTTCAGAGTATCTAGCGTTACATGAACGATGCAGAAAATTTCGTACATAGACGCTTCACGTTTGGCGTTAATTGGAAATCGCCACGTTATGGTTGAGTATGTTAGGGGTATACATGAAGTTTTCAGAAAAGAAAGGTTGAAGAAGAATTGAATTCCAAACGAAGTTATGAATTTTGATATAATTATATCTTGATGTTATTATCATTTGTTGAACTAACCCTGTTTACTTTGGTGTAGCTCGTTTATTGTATTAGGTGCTTGAACAGGTGATTTTGTGTTCAGAAAACCTCGTTGGATATTTTAGGTGGGCGTTGCGTAAATGTATTGCTTAAACGCCAAATATATTTTGTTGTTGTAATTTGACATGCCTAAATGATTGCTTGTTTGACTCATAAACATTCAGAAATCTGTAAATTTATATTTTGCTATGTGCATATAGTTGAAACATTTACACATGATACATATTTATTACTTGATATATTTATGTATATATAATGTATATTGTTGCATATGCGTAGTATTCAAAATGTTTATAAAGTGTGTGTTATGAATTTGAATAAAAAAATACATGTTTGTGGCCAAAAGAAGTTGGGTAGTGGTTTGAAATAGTACGAAGTGTGTTTTCTTGTATAGAAAAAATTTTGGGATTGTTAAAAATACAGCCATCATGGTGTCGAATTTTCGTAAAATTTATTTTATATCGAATTCGAAAAATTTACACCAACCTAACTATTTTTAATAAAAACAAGTTTTTCCATTTTAAGTGAAGAAAGCAAACGGACAAGATTAAGGGGCTCGCTTCGCGGCTATCTTTTACCCGACAAGTCAGGTTAAGAGAAATCCGTTGGAGTGTCCGACGGGACCCTCTAGATAAGAGATTAGAAGGAGTCTAGTTCGAGTCTTGTCATTTAGCCATTAAGGTCTTTGTAAACTTATCAACATAGCTATCCAGTGAAGTGATCTTTATCAGTGTCACATCCCTTTTGTGTACTATCTCCCTAATGAGATAGTACTTTCTCTCTTTATGCTTCTCACACTTATGACTTCTTTAATATTTAGAAGTAGCCATTATAGCACTATTATCACAACCAAATGTGAATAACTTATCCATATTTGGAACAATTTCCAAATCTATCAAGATCTTGTAGAGCTAAAATGCTTCCTCAACTGCTTCACAAGCTGCTACATATTCAGCTTCCATGGTGGAGTCAGCGATACAAAATTGCTTAACACTTCTCCATACTATGGCTCCACCACCAACGATGAATATTGATCTAGATGCGGATTTCCTTAAATCCTTATCCAATTGAAAATCAAGATCTGTGTATCCTATTAGAAATAAATTCCCACCAAAATACACAAGCATATAGTCTCTTGTTCTCTGAAGATACTTGAGAATATGCTTTACTGCCACCTAATGATCTAATCATGGGTTAAATTGATAACGCCTAACTACTCCCATTAAATATCATATATTCATCTCATACATGGCATAACATATATGAGACCGCCTACCATAAAGGCATAGTGAATCTGTTTTATATCCTCAACCTCTTGAGATATCTTCAGATGTTGTTTCTTAGACAAATAAACTTTTTGTTGGGAAGGTATATAACTTTTCTAGGAATTCTATATCGTAAAACATATAAAGATCTTATCAATGTACAATGCTTGAGACAATGCTAATAATTGTTCTTACGATCTTGTATGATTTGGATCCTAAGAACATAACTAGCCTTCTCCCAAATCTTTGATTTGGAATTGGTTAGCAAGCCAAGTCTTTACATCAAATAATTCTCTAACATCATTCCGAATGAGCAGGATATTGTCAATGTAAAGTATGAGGAAAAACACTTTTTATTGATGATTCTCTTGTATACACAAGGTTTATCAACATTTTACCCAAAATCATAAGACTTGATCAAAGTATCAAATTTAATATTCCAAGATCGAAAAGCTTGCTTAAATCCATAAATAGACCTTTGCAACTTGTAAACCTTTTACTTTTAAGCTTGGATCATAAATCCCTTTGGTTGTACCATATAAATGCTTTCATCAAGATTGCCATTCAAGAATGCAGTCTTGACATCCATTTGTTATGTCTTGTAGTCGAGACATGTAGCTATGGATAGAAGAATGCAAATGGACTTAAGCATGACTACTAGTAAGAAGGTTTTTTTATAGTCAACTCTCTCCTCTTAGTTAACCATTTGCCACTAGTCTAGCTTTGAAGGTTTCTATCTTCCCATCCACTTATCTCTTCCTCTTGTAGATCCATTTATAACCGATGAGTTTTACCCCATCTGATTGATCCATAAATTCCCAGATTGAGTTTAATTGCATAGACTCCATCTCAAAATTCATGCCTTTAAGCAACCGATATACAGGCGCTTAGTCCTCTCATGTCTCTCTTAAGGGTTTCACTATAGAGGGAGTGTGGTCCTTAAGGCAGTAGGTCTTTCGCGGTTCAGAGTGTGGGGTTTACTGGGAAGATCTCAAACTTCTTTTCTTTTCTCTTTGGCTCTATGGAGAAGGAGAAAATTGCAAACCTTTGTAAGGGATTATCCCTCACGGAAGAAGAAGGGAACGTAGTTACAATCGAAGGGGAAGAACGCCAGTTAAGGTTCGAAGACGTGGACCATTGTCTAGTTGAGAAGGTGCTGGTTGAGAAAAGAACTAATAGAGAAGTGTTTAAGACTGTTGTCGAACAGTTATGGAGAATGATTGGGAAAGTGGAAGTGGAGTCGATTGGTTTTAACCTATTCATGTTTTATTTTCAAAGGAAGGAAGATCGTAATGTTGTGCTTAACAGGGGACCATGGCATATCGAGAACAGCCTCATTGCCTTAAAATCCCTACCAAAATGGGTGATGTGTCAAGGTTAAGGTTTGATAAAGCTGATTTTTGGGTTCAAATACATGGTGTGCCTCTAATGTGTATGAATAGGGCAGTAGCTAAAGTATCAGCAAACAAATTGGGGTGATGAGGGGTCTGCCTGATGACCTAAAGGAATATAGAGGTAAATTCCTTAGGGCTAGAGTGTCCATTGACATCACAAAGCCTCTGAGAAGAGGACTACTTATAAATGCTAGTAGATCACAAGGGACGGTTTGCGTGGACCTAAAATATGAAATTATCTGAGTTTTGTTTTACTTGTGGTCGAATCGGACATAGTAGCAAAGACTGTAGGGACGAATTGGCTAAGGAAGATGTGAAAAATAGGAAGGCATTGTGGTATGGTTCTTGGCTAAGAGCATCTTCCCAGGAGAGTAATAGTGTTAACTCCAAAATTTCATTTTTGAAAACTAAATTTTTGATAAATAGTATTTTCGGGTGAATAGTATTTATGGAAATAGTGATTTTTGAAAACTGGACCCCGGACATTACAAGTCCTGAAATAGGTAGTAGAGTTATTAGAAAGTGGAATAGGGTGAAAATAAGCTCATTTGGATAGGTTTTAAACTGTTCGAAATTTAATGGACGAAAATACCATTTTCGGAGAATAATAGGAATCGATGATTTTATGGCTACTAGAATTTTTTTTAAAGCATGAGATTGAGAGATAGAATGCTTAATTAGAGGATTACATGATCAATTTGATGATTGAATAATCATAGAATATTTTTGGAATTTATTTGAGTGTGAAGGATAATTAAATGCATTAAGGGCATAATGGCCAATTCAACTTCAAAAATATATGGATTTGATGTGAGCATCACATGAAAATAAATTGAATAAGAAACACAATCCATGTCATGTAAAATTAGCCAATAGTAGAGTGACAAAAATAAGATAATTAAATGGATATTAGTTAGCAAGCATTAAAGAATATAAATGCATTAATGACTAAGTTACCAAATTGTCATTAGTTGAATAAATTTTTGTGAGTTATAATTAAGGGCATTTTGGTAAAACAAATTAAGGGACTTGATGGCCATTTGTAGGTTAGATGAAGGGCATTTTAGTCAAGAAAAATCAAGCCTATATAAAGTTGAATTGTGATGAGAATTGAAGAGAGAAAAGTGATGGCAAAGAAGAGAGACTGTAGGGGAGCTCGGGCAGTAGAGAGAACCAGAGGACAATAGCTTCTTTTAAAGGTTTTGAGGTGATTTTTGAGTGGTTTTCAAGTCTCTTACGGGTGTACACAAGCTTAGGAGCAAAACCCAACATTATAAGTCAATTTCAAGTGGTAAGTTCACTTGTTTTTCATAGGTTTTGATGAGTTACGGTTTGGAAAATAAATTGATGAATTTGTGAAATGTTTGACATGTTTAACGATAGATCTACTTGTTTTCAAGTGAGGAAGTGAAAGCAAACCAAAAGAAGTCATTAGTCAAGCAAGTGTCCAAAGTAAGTGATCTAGGATTTATGTAATTTTTCGTGAAAATTTCAATTAAGTTGATCTTTGGATATATGATGATTGGTTGAGTGATTTTTGATGTGTTGATGATCATGAAAATGGAAGAATGAGGTCGGATGTCATGATTCTAATTTAGGCCAAGTTAGGGTTTTATGCAATTTTTTTTTGTAAATTTGAATCAAATGGATTTAGGGCATTAGATTGATATTAGAATGGTTTTGATGTGGTCGATTAACATGAAAATGGAAAAACGAACTTGGATGGCCATGAGGTGTGTTCGGCCAAGCTAGGAAGTGGATGTGTTTGAGTTGATTTTGCTGGTTTGATGGAATTAAATAGTGTTTGGCATGGTTTTAGATTGATATGTGCCAATAGAATAAAAAGAAAAAGCTTGTGTGTGGTGGTGTGTAATTTTGGTTAAGAAGGACATGTTGGTGTCCAAATGGTTTCCTAATTATTTTGATGTGTTTTTATGAACCTATGCATGTGATTAAGTGGATTAGAATCAAGAAATTGCAAGGAAATGAATGTGATGATGAATGTATTAGTTTATGTCAACTTTGGTGATTTTGTATGAATTTGGTGCTTGAAGTGACACTGGGTGAATAAATGCTCATTTGGAATAATTAGATGGTGAATCCTAATGTAGGATGTGTATTGTATGTGGAAAATAAACTAGAGGATCAAGGGAGGTTAATTGAAGGCCAATGATTAGTTTGTGAGCTAAGTGAGTGAAAATGTCTTTTATGAATTGTTAAATATGCATGTTTCACCATTTTAGAGCGTTTATGTTGTTGATAATATATTTTGAGATTTAAGGTGATTTACTTTGAAAATATTAGTTTGTGATCATGGCTTATATTTGTAAAACCCAAAACTTTAATTACTGAAAAATAATTATTTTCCGGATGAATAGTATTTTCAGATGAAAAGTGTCCGAATGAATAGTAAATTTCAGAAATTGGGCCTCATGAAGCAAAAGCTCCAAAATAAATATTAGAATTAATAGAAACTGAAGCAGAGTGAAGATGAGTTTGTTCGAAAGGATTTTGAGTGATTTAGAGTTGCTGAACAAAAATACCTTTTTTGGAGAATAATAGGTATTGATAATTTCATATCCGTAACAATTTCCTTTAGCATGAAATGGAGAGATAAATACTTAATTAGAGTATTTTATGGTCAATTTGAAGATTTATGGGCCATAGAATAATTTTGAAAATTATTGGGGCTAGAAAGTTAATTAAAATTATTAGAGGGTCAGGAAGATGTTTTTCTAAAAAGAACAAACAATATATATAAGAGGTTAGTATTGATTTTGATTTCTCTGTATTATACTCTAGAAAGAAAAAATTTCTTTCTGTTTCAAATTACGTACAACAAAACCAAAATATATCTTTTATTAGAAAAAGAAGACTACTTCTTTTCTATTTATAGACAACCAATTAGGGTTTTAATTAATCAAAACTAATATTAAACCCTAAGTTTATTAAAATTAAACTTTTACCCTATATAACATAATTAATTTAAAATTAATTTATGTTATATTTTGAAATCGAACTTGTGACCTATAATTAATTCATAATTAATTTATACTCAGTCACTGTTGAGAATCGAATTCAAGACCTCTTATAAAATTAATTAAATAATTATTAATTCATAATTAATAATTAACTAATTAATAATTTGAATAATCAATATTATTCAAATACCAAGTGAACACATATTTTGCTACTTATATAACAACTATAATTGGACGATCAAATTATAATATTCTATATATACGTTTCTTATAATGAAATGAGCTATCAAAGGGACCCGATGGATCTACAGTTTTGAGCTCCAATAATATCAAAATTATTAATTAAACTCTTTAATTAAATAATTTATTATTATTAATCTTAGAGTTATTCCACTAAAAACCCAAGATTGCACTCTTAAAACTGTAGATGTTTTTATACAATCTGAAATTTTTAGCGTCCATTGATATAATCACTACAAATGATTTGACCTTCCACAAATAGTTCATAATTAGAGTTAGGTCAAAATGTCCGTTATACCCCTTTAATTATATCTTAATCCTTAAGTATCATTGATTCTCTAATGAATAATATATTCATAACAACTTATGAATTTATCTTTCTATTTATATATAAACAGAAAGTTGAGCACTCTTATTTTTCAAGACCTGAATCTCTACTTCTCGCAAGAAGGAGTGGATTCCACTATTGTATAGAATGTTCTCAGCTATTTACTAAATCATATCCCCAAAGTACGAAGTTATTGATCGAGCATCTACATCGATCTCACTCATGTAAATCAAAGGACATAACTCACCAAGCAGGAGTCCATAATACACTCAGGATTAAGATAAATTTATATATGATCATCTAGTCGATAAATATAAATATTTAAGTTTAACGAATATTAATTAGAGGCTCATGTTTATCATGGTCCAGTCCTATATAATCTTTATTATATAAGGTGCCTCCATTTTCATGTCACTACATGAATAGTTTTAGATAAAACTATCATACCAAATACGAAATGGACCGTAACTATAGATTTACCATAAACAAAGTATCCAGCTTCATTTGCTTTCTACAGACTCTTTAGATTACTTCTTTCAAACTAAATCCGCTTATATATAACACTTATATACTTAGTTTGAAAATACATCAGTAATCAAGAATGTTTCATATGATATATTCAATTTTTGCAAAAATATATAAATTGAATCAAATGAATATTTTATTATTATTTATTAAAACCGTTTACATAATTACAAGCTCTTAGGGCACAAAACTCAACACTAAAAAGATTTTTATTCTCTTTCGTTCTTCAATTCTTTTCTCAAACATTTGTACAAGTAAAAATTCTATATTTCTTTGCAACACTTTCCATAATAAATTATTCTAGTTTCCGACCAATTCTCATCCATGTAAATACATTTATATACATAACCAACATTCATGGTTTTAGATAATCTTTATTATATAAGGTGCCTCCATTTTCATGTCACTACATGAATAGTTTTAGATAAAACTATCATACTAAATACGAAATGGACCGCAACTATAGATTTACCATAAACAAAGTACCCAGCTTCATTTGCTTTCTACAGACTCTTTAGATTACTTCTTTCAAACTAAATCCGCTTGTATATAACATTTATATACTTAGTTTGAAAATGCATCAGTAATCAAGAATGTTTCATATGATATATTCAATTTTTGCAAAAATATATAAATTGAATCAAATGAATATTTTATTATTATTTATTAAAACCGTTTACATAATTACAAGCTCTTAGAGCACAAAACTCACCACTAAAAAGATTTTTATTCTCTTTCTTTCTTCAATTCTTTTCTCAAACATTTGTACAAGTAAAAATTCTATATTTCTTTGCAACACTTTCCATAAAAAATTATTCTAGTTTCCGACCAATTCTCATCCATGTAAATACATTTATATACATAACCAAAATTCATGGTTTTTCATGCATCTTATAAAACATATTGCAAACTTTCATGGATCAAATAATTTCACAAAACATAGGAAATAGTTTGCTTTATCAATTCATAAAATTCATTCTAAAATCAATACTCTAAACAATTTTACAAGTTAACCAACATAATTTAGAAAAACCAAAATAGCTTGCTTTCTAGTTTCATGGAATGATCAAAATAGTATGGTTTCAAATTTCATCCACCCCTTGAAATCACAAACATAATATTAATTTTATAAACTACAAAATATACTTTATAATTTCACAACAAAATTTACATTTAATAAACCATAAATCATGTCTTAAACTTTAGAAAACATAATCCAAGGTGGGAAGATACTAAACATACTTTAAATTTCTAAAACAACACACTAAAATTTTATTTCTCATACAACATCTACACAAATCACAGTCTATTTTTTTCAATTTATAAAACATATATCAAAATCTTCAAACATGCATTAAAATGCTAGAATACACTTTAAATTTCCTAGATCATAACAAAAATTTAAGTCTCAAAAATGTAGAAAAATTGAAACATGATAAAAATGCTTTTTATAAATCAAGTTTAAGGAAAACATCCACTCACTTGTTTACTTCCAAACCTTATGGAAGTCCACTTATACTTGTTTTCTCCTTATGCCCCTTTTCACCTAAAATAACATCAAAACTCATTTAGAGTTTATAAGAATTAAACCAAGAAAATTGAACCTAAATTGAAACTAATCTCACACCAAAATTCTTTGTCCAATCTTCCTTAATCTCCTTCTCTCTTCTTTTTCCTTCTTTCTTTCTTCTTCCTTCCTTTAGATTTTTCTTTCTTCTATGGACAGTGTGCTATTTGGCTATCCTTATGAATGGTGGAAGATGGCTTTTTATTTCACAAAAGAATCACATATATATATGATCTCATGCATGGTAAAAATTTAGGCCACCTAGCCACTAATTCCACCACTCATTTTATAAAAATCTAGCCATTTGTTTTCTTGCATTTCCAATCTTGCACTCTTTATAACTTTTCATTTCCATACTTGTCTTTTTTAGAAATCTCTTTTTTTTTTATCCATTGCCCTTCACAATTTCTATAATTCCATATTCCTCCTCTTTTGTGAATGGACAATTCTACCCTTCCAACTTTCTCCTTTTTACATTTTTACCTTAAGTGTGTATAATTAGAAAGTCAATCGGGTATGTTTAGAAAACTAATTAGGCCTTACTATTCTAATTGGGCTCACACTAATTTATTTCTTATTTGGGCTTTCTAATAAAAGTTTCTAAGTAACCCCTATGAAATTTTTATTTGCATTCTACCAACTTGCAAAAGGAGATATATATATATATATATATATAAATCCTATTAAACCGGTTTGGATTTGGGGTGGGGTGTTACAACTCACTAGATATCTCAACATCAGTATTTGGAGTAGACTCATGAAGGTTCTATTTTAGGATTCTGCTTTCTTGAATACCCTTGTGAGAATCAAGGAAAATTAAGAACGACTTTAATCATGGGGTGTTTCCCGATTTGATACGGGTATGGTTAAATTCATCTCAATGGAAATTGATATGGGTTCAATCAATGAGTTTTTGGCCTTTGCTTTTGGTACGACAGAACTCTCAGTAGCTGAGTTTGGTTCAACTTTTATAGGTTTCTATTTTAAGTTAATAGAGTCCTTCTTTGGATCAAACATTGGTTCTTGGCTGTCAAGGTAGTTTTAAGAATGAAAAATGTGGTTGTCTAGGTTGGCTATGAAGGAAAAAATGATTTTAGGTTTAATGTGGAAATATGAATTTAACAAATTTTTCCAATAAAACATGCAAGATCAGTGTCGGTAATGATAATTCAATAACGTAAAAACACTTGTTGACGTTCGGAAACGGTCAACCCAGAGATTCTGGGGCCCAGACTGCGAACAAGGTAATTATGGGGGTGATAATGGTAACGGGTATATGATAAATGCGTAGTAAATATAGTTTAAGGTTGGTGGAACTTAATTAAATTCAAGGAATGTTGGTCGTGGTAGTTAGATGAGTTGAATGAGACGATTAATAGAGATAAGAGAGGAAAGAGGAAGAATGCAAAACACGAATATTTTCACGTGGTTCGGTGACTGCGCCTACGTCCACGACCACTCTGATCTTACTTCGGCAGAGTGACGGTATTCTAGTATATTTCGTCCCCCCGTACGGTAAAAAAATCTCCCCCATTTATAGAGTGAGGGAGATGACAGAAAAAATACAAAAGATTGTCATACACGTTACATGCAATGGTCATTTACCACTAACTCTGACACAGCCATGCTTCATTAATTGTAGAGGTGATGATTATTCTCTCCCCACACACGTTTGCATTTAATGCATCAGGAGGGGCCTTTCCTTCATTAATTGCATAGCCGCCTTATTGAATGCTTCTAGGTAATTGTGTGGGTGACTTCCGGCGTGGAGTCAGGAAAGTTGGTGGTTCTGATGACTTGTTGAGAAAAGTTTCTCCTGGAATGGATCAGGGGTCTATCAAATCAGGCGATCTGGGTTACTGTTGACGCGGGTGGAGTGACGGTGGGATGATCTGGCAGTAGTGTGATCTCGCGATCTGGGTGAGCTCGTGGCAGTGGTTGGAGGCATAGTCCTTCTGGGCTTCCACTTCTGTTCATGTCCAGTTGGGCCTTTACTCGCCCATTTACATAAATCGCAAAAACGGGCATAACAACACTCAAGATCGAATCTTGACTTACTTGATATGCGATTTGATGATTTGTTTTTGTTTTTTAGATTCTTCATTACCCAATCTTCCTTATTATGACTCTTCACTAAGAAACTGTGGATGAACATGATTGTAGAAGAATCACTAATATATTCACTTTTCTCTTCACAAAAGAATTCCTACGGAGAAAGAAAACAATTAATTCAAGCACTGAAGGAAAAGGTTCAATCAACCCTACTATTCTTTATCAAGTGTGGCCAAGCTAGAACAATTCTAGGGTTTTGGGTGTTTACTTTCTATAATGGGCAACCAAGAAGAAAATAATCAAGAAATTGCTATCTTTTGATTCCTAGAATAAAACTCTATGTTATACTAGTACTTTAAGGAATTCAATAATGAATCTTAATTCCTATTTAATTAGTAATCCTTATTTCCAAATTAATAAAGATTTTCAATCCTTTATTAATTAATATTTTTCATTTTGAATTCATAGCTTTTTACTAAAATAAATAATTCAAAAATCACTATTAATTAGTAACATCATTAAGATTCAAACTCATGAACTTTGAAAATAAATAAATAAATAATTCATACTTTACAATAATAATTAATTATTAATTTATAATCAACATTATTTAAATAAGATGCGAACAAAAGAGTGTTACATGTGTAATGCACATATACTTGGATGATCCAATTACATTCTTCTATATTCTCGTTTTCCTATAATGAATACGAGCTAGCAAGGGGATCAAATTGACCTGTAATTTTGAGGTTCAATAATATCGAAATTGTTAATTAAACTGTTTAATAAATAATTCACTATGATTAACCTTAGAGTTACCCCATTAAAAACCTAATGTTATACTCTCACAATTGCAAATGTTTTACATAATTTGAATCTTTCAGTGCCTATCAATCTAATAATTTCATATGATTCGATCCTCCATAAGTAGTTCATAATTAGAATTAAGTCATAAAACCCATTAAAACTCTTAAATTATTTCCTATTCTTATAAGTACCAATGATTTTCTAATAAACAATATATCCATAACAATTCATGAATTTGTCTTTACATTATTCATAACAAAAAGTTGAGTGCCTTATTTGTTCAATACCCGAATCAACTCTTAAGGGAATTATTTATCTACTTCTCGCAAAGAATAAATTCCATTATTGTGTAGAATTTTCCTAGTAACCTATTAAATCGTATTTCTAAAGTATGAAGTTATTGACTATAAATATATAATAGTTTCACCCATGTAAATAAAAAATATGACTCAGTAGGTACGAGTTCATAATATACTCAAGATTAAAACAAACCCATATATGATCACCTAGTCAATAGTTATGGATTTTTTTTTAATGAATATTAATAAGAAATTCATATTTATTGATGTCTAGTCCTATATAATCTCTGTTATGTAAGGTGCCTTCATTTCCTTATCGCCATAAGAACAATCTCGAATAAAATCACTATATCAAATATGAAATAGACTCAGTTGTAGATTTACCACAAACTAAGTATCCAGTGTTGTTTGTTTTCAATAAACTATTTAGATTACTAATCTTGAACTAAATCCTGTAGTATATAACTTTTACATACTTTGTTTGAGACTACAAAAATAATCATGAATTATGTTTTTTTTTTTAGATAATCATAAATATTTCTTGATATTCGTATGTAGCAAACATTACATCTACATATTAATTGAATAAAACAAACACATTTTATTAATATTTATTAAACATTTATAAGCTCTTAGGACACAAACCCTAATAGGTTATTGGTTGAGAATTACTGTTATTTTGGTTAGGTTTTTAATGTTTATGTGATTGGATATTTGGGATAAGATCAAGGGAGAAAAATCATATTATTCAATTTCAAAAATTTAATCATTTAGTCCCTCATTTAGATCTTTTAAAACCTTTAAACTCTCCCTTAGAAAATAAGAAGTATATTAAAATGGAGTTTGTTCAATAAAAGTAACATCTACTGAAGAAAAAAAAAGTTCAAGAGATGGACTATAACATTTTTGTGTTGATGAATACCCTAAAAAAAGATACTCAATAGCTCTTGGGTCTAGTTTACTCCTATGATTATGAACAAAAGAAGTACATCCAAAAATCCTAAAGATAAGATTGTTCGATGTATTAGAATAAACAAAAAAAAATTATGATAGAATACTAACTAGAGTTTTAAAATCTAAAATCCTAGAAGGAAGCCTATTGATAATATGGGCAGTAGTTAAAAAGAGCTTCTCCTGAATAAAAATTAAGAACATTACTTTGAAACAATAAGTGTAAAACCTAAATTTTCGTTTTATATTAAATAAATTTTTTTTTCAATGAATAGGGTTTCCAGATGGAAAGGGGGTCCATATGAGTAATAATTTTCGAAAAACGGATTTCGTATATTAAAAGTTTCGATATTAATATTAGAATTAATGAAAACTAAAACAGAGTAAAGATAAGTCTATTAGAAGATATTTTAAGTGATTTGAAGTATATTGGATGGAAGTGCTTTATTCAATTAGTATCCCGTATATAGTACTTATAGAGAAATAAAATAATTTTCAGTACCCGGATGTGAAAATTGAATTTTAGTAGAACTCTGGATAGGATCGGAAATAATTTCATTTTCGAAATAATATAATAATTGTTTTTAATATCTATAGGTGTTAATCGAATTTTAATAAATTTTCGGAAGTGTTAATTTAGTTCCCTTATAATTTCCAGAAGAATCGGAATTGGATTTGAATACGGAAATAGAAAAGCATGGATTGAATACATGAAAAGAAATGCATGTTGGACAAGTGTTAAGCATCCAAAGGTGGAGAGTGACAAGTGGCGTGTAACAATTCAAAAAGCATGACAAGTGTGTGGTTGATGGAAGAAAGAAGTGACACATGTCTTGATCTTGTGGTCTATATATATATATATTAAAAGTTAACAAACAAATTAAAGAAGGGAAACATAAGGTGTATGGCAAAACAAACTCATTCGGTTTTCAAGTGGAATGTGTGACCAAGAGAGAGCAAAATTGTGAAGTGTGGGTTGTACTATTTTGTCGAGAGAGAAGCTTCATGTGTAGCTATTTTTCTTGATGTTTTGAGATCTATTTTGAGAGGGTGTGTGCACTGCTAAGTGAGTGAAAGCTGTTCTGTTTTTGGTAGTGAATAACAAAGGAGACAGCAAGCTGTTTTGATGTTTTGAGAGCTGTTTTGGTTGCTGAGAGGAAGTTTGAAGGCATGCACCCATTTTGGATGTTTGAGAACCTTTCTAAGTGAGATTCAAGTCCATCAAGCTTGCATGCAAGTCAAGGATCCATCCTAAAATGTTTCCAACAAGTAAGTGTTGGTTTTTATGAATTTATTTGTCAAAGTGGATGGATTATGTGAGATTTTGTTTGAACTTTATTGTTTAGGATCTTTAAGTGGTAAATGATGGCTTGCATGTTGTTTTGATGCAAGAAGTGATGAAGCTTTGATGTGATAATGTGTGTTTGTACTCGGCCTAAAGGATAAAAATTGATGGTTTAGTGAATTTAATTGGTTTGCCATGAATTACGTTAAGTTAAGATAGGTTTTTATGGTTTAAAATCTTGTTTGGTTGTGTTACCATAAATCATGATGAATTGTGATGTGTTTGTAAGTGTGGATGTGAAGAAAAGTTAGTGTTAGGGGTTTTCTTGATGTTAAAGTCAATAAAGAAATTGTTTTGGATATTTTGAATGATATTAGGAGCTGTTTGATGTTGGAAATTTGAAGTAAAAATCCTGGAATGCAAGCTGCCATGAATTGTTATTAGGTGTATTAAAGTATTATGCAATTATTTTTGGATGATTTGAATGATTCCATAGGACATATTGATGATAAGGTTAACTTGGAATGGAAAGGAATTGTGTTGGACGTCAAATAGTCATTTCGTGATTAAATATTTTTGTAAATTCACCAATGTGATGTTTGATGTATTTAAACTGAAATTATATCATATTATATATGTTCGAATATATTTTCGATGAGAAAAATCGAATAGAATTAATGGTGTGAAATTAATGGTCATTTGGTTATTATAGGCCAAGTTGATTCTAGAATGCGTTTAATGCGTTAGAATGAGATTAGTTTCGAATTGATGTGTTCTCATGCTTAGGCGTTAAGAATTTTGAATGGAAATTGTGTGTCAATGATTGAGGTCGTTTCAACTTGATAAAGGGTATTTCGATACCCTTGAATAATTAGAAGTCATCATTTATGTGTGTGTAAGTGCTAAACGGAAATCGCGCTTGTGTTAAGTATAGGTGAAACGGCGAGTGGAAGAGAATCGTAGAAGTATGGTGAAGTAAAATTGGAAACAAGTTGTGAGTGTGGTTTATTTTCAAAGTTTTTAAGAATTTATAAGTTGATTATTGGTAATGCAATGTTGATTTCAATATCTCAAATTATTATGTTAAAATTAAATTCTAGCATATCTTTAAATTTTATTATGTATGTATATTTCTTTAAATTATATTGTAAATGTATTTATTTTAAAGTAAAGTAAATTTGACAAGACCCGAACTAGATTCTCTCTAGGCTCTTATCTGGAGGGTCTTGTCGGGCACTCTAGCGAACCTCTAACAACCTTACTCATGGTTAAGAGAGACCTGCGGAGCGAACCCCTAATATACTTTACCCGTTTACTTTACTTTAACTAAATCATTTTCTACTTCTCTGAAAATAGTTGAGTTGGTATAAATTTTCGCGTTTGATTGAAGAAAATTTTACTAAAAATTCGACAGCATAACAACTATATTTTGAAGGTTTCCAAAATTTCCCTGCAAGAATTTATACTTCTAACTATTCTCAATCACCACTCAACTTCTTTTATCTACAATCATACATTTTCACAATCAAAATTACAATCATTATGCATAATAATCATGGTGGAATATATATATATATATCATAAGTGAAATTTACAAGTTTATCCAACCTAGTTCACAAAAGTTACAAGTTTCAAAAATATGTTTCCGAAATTGTAGTGTATCACATGCACTTCATTGATTTCGTATTCACAAAACATCACATTATATATATATATATAAAATGCGTCTTTTGGTTTTGCTCACCTAATTTACTGAGAATTTCTTCGATCGTGATTACCTACAACAATTTTTTGAAACAGTTTGTATATTACAGCAAAGAAAAATTTGTTAGTTCAACAAATTATAGAATTTAGTGAAATACACGATTACTAATCATATCCTAATTTAACATATTAATAGTTTTTAATAATATTTTTCCTTCTAAAAACACTATGTGTAACCCCATATACTCTAATAATTCTCAACGTAGTACGTCACAAGGCAATTTTTCAATTGACACCAACTGTGACACTACTGAGATATCTCGACCACTACGTGCGGAATTTACTACATCGCAATGTAGTGTGAAATTATTTCAAATCTGAGCAACTACGTGCAGAATTTTTTGCATCGCATATTGTAGTGCTAATAACTATAAATCTTTTTGCAACTACATGTGGAATTTTCTGTATCGCATATTGTAGTGCTAATAACTATAAATCTTTTTGCAACTACAAGCGAAATTTTCTGCATCACTTATCATAGTACACTTTAAACTATAACTTTTGGCGACTACAAGCGGAATTTTCTACATCACAACGTAGCGCACATAACTATAAATCTAGATGATTACGTGCGAAATTTTCTGCATCGTATACGTAGCGCTAGATAATATGAAAACTAAGGGAGTACACATGAGTTTTTAAAACTCTTTTGCTAAGCTAAGTGTATAAAGCCCAACTCACTTATCTTTCGACACTTTTAATTAAAACTTAACATCCAATCTTTTTGAAAACAACTTAGTTTTCGATTCTTATTACTAAACCCGATATAGGATTATTTTTGCAAGAATCTCTGAACTTGTATTTGGAAAATCATTTTTATAAATCTTTTAACCATAATACTTACATGCTAATGTAAGATTGAAATAATGTAAGTGAAATAATACTTACCTTGGCTTATGACCCATTAAAAATTTCAATGGTCTCCTTGTGCTCCATTTGCTTGCTCGTCACATATACATCACATTCTTATTTAGAGTGTGTTACAGTGAGCTATACACAACTATTCATATGACTTTGAACACACTTTACTCTTAAACACACTATTTAGACTACAACTTTCTCGTCTAGGTTCTAATTCAACCGAAGCTTTAAAATTATGATTTTTTTGCAAAAGTTTTACTTTTATACTGTAAACCCTCGATTCTAGCTACAGTTGAATAGTAACGCTCTAGTAGTAATTTTTAAAGTTTAATTTAATTTTGCATCAAGAATAAGATATCGTTTAGAGGACCAAAGAGTATTAGGAAATGTTATGGGAGAGTATAGAATGAAATGAGTTTATTTTTCAAAGTCAAAAAGTTGAAAAAGTCCACCAATGAGAAGTAGCCAAATATGATAAAAAGTTATGATGTTTAGTGAATCATGTGGAGCTATTTGATTGGTGAAAAAGCTTGTGGTCTCTAATGTGTTAAATGGACTAATTAGATTCAAGCTTATCTAGTTTGGGGTTATGACAAAATTAAGTAAAGTATAAGGGCCATTTTAACAATTTTTAAGAGGGACTAACATGCAATTGTGGCACCACTATATAAAGTGGAGATCAAGACAATTATCATTCATTTTTGGAGTTGAAAAACCGAGAGTGAGGGAGAGAGACGGCCGGCCACTATCAAGAGGAGGAGCAAGTGATTTTAAGTAATTTTCTTCAAGTAAATCATCATCAATTTCAAACTTGTCATCAACCAAAGTCTCTAAAACAAGTTTGGATTAAAAGCAAAGCTAAATCAAGTAAGTTTTTTGGTGTTAAATCATCTTGGTTGTGTGAAAAACCCATTTCTATTCTTGCTCCAAGTGTTGTTTTGAGTATATGGTTTGATATTATGTTGATTGATGATAAGTTTAGTGTGATTTTAGAGTTGGAAATTGAAAGATTGATGATGATTATTGGTGATATGGAATTCGACCATTGTTAGGGTTTATGTAACCCATTTTGTTTACATTCATTTGAAGCCTAATTTATGCATTTTAGAGCCTAAGAAACCTATTAAAAATGATAGAATTGAAAAATATAAAGTGTAGAGTTAATTTGGGAAATTTCGGGCTAGATAAAAGGGCTATAGAGATCAACACTAGTTGGGATTATTTGGGCTTTTTTTAGACCTCAAAACATGCCTAAATGTCATAGCAAACCATAGAAATTGGAAGGGAATGATTCCGATAAAAATTGAGGAAGTTATGACCAAAATAGTGTAGATATATAGTCGTAAAGTAAGATGTGATCATAAATGTATTCTTCGATGCATGAAATGAATGTATTCGATCATAATTAAGTAAAAGAACTTTAGATATAAAAGAAATGAAGTCATTGCGTGTAGGATGCAAAAATGTGCATAAAAAATGTTAAAAAATAGGTGTTTTTCATAGATTTTAACCTCCTATACTTAGAATTTTTCGAAACCGTTTTACGGGTGACCTAAGTGAGAGTTAGGGAGATGTTTAGAGTGAAATCGGATCAAAGAAAATCACTAGGATAGGCCCTAGCATAGTCTCAGTTTTAGGGGATCCAAAAATAATGATTTTGCATTTATGGCTTTCAACAACCATTTTAAACCTTCCGGAGTGTCCCTAGGTGATAATAAATAAGACTTGTGCAAAGAAATTGAAATTCAAAAGCCTCTAATAAGTTAAAACCTAGTTGCGAATGTTTAGGCCTAAAAAAACTTTTATAGAGTTAGTTGTGTTAAAAGCTATTTATAGCTTAGTTTTAGTAAATTTATTTATTCTAAATGAGTATTCAATGTTTTAGGGTAAAGGCGGAGTGTATCGGAGGATTTCGGAGGAGGTTCGCTTTTGATCGGAAGACGTTTTGTGAGTAGAAACTCAACCGTTTCAAGTGTAGTTTAGTTCAAAGTTCATTTAATAGTTATTTGTAATTATTTCGTTATATAATTGAATTATGTATTGTGATTATATCATGTGAATTTTTAATTGAGTTGTATTTGTACCAAGAATGTATAAGAATTAAAGATTTTAGGCAATTTACCTTGAGAATAGGTTTGTTTTAAAAGATTGAGCAAAAGTATTTTATTATACCTATGGTTTACTCTAACCCTAGTTAAAGGCCCAATGGAGCACTCTATGCATGCATGGTAGATGAGAGAGAGTCACTAACTGAGAGTGGAGTCCGGATGACTCTTGAGAGATGAGAGTCAATTGAGTCACCCTTTGCACGTATAGGGTAATATAGTTCAGACTGATTGCGTAGGGGTAATGTGTGCCCAGAGCTCATGCATCGGCAACTACATAGGACAGATTCCTTAATTCCTAGTGGTTAGCTAGAGATTTGATGCTGCCACGATAACAGTAGTTTCCCTGGGTTACCATCAAGGCGAGAAATGAGAAAGTTTTAGAAAGAAATTCGAAATGAGTTTCAGAAATAGTTTTTCTATGAAATGCTAAAAAGTATTTCAGAAAAATACTTTAGTTTATGAAGTTGTTTAATGTTTATCTCACTGAGTTATACTCACCGTTTGATTTCCATGTGTTTCTTAAAATGATCCCTCAGGTGCAAGAGCGAGTCCTCCAGCAGACGAGGCTCAGACAGACGCACGGATAGATTGACAGATGACTATTCCCCATTGTATAGCTCGTATTTTTGTCATGCATGTGTTGTACATAAATCATGTTGTAAATGATGTAAATTGATAAACGTAAATATCAGTTATTGGATACACGTTTTATGAAAATGTTTGAAAAATAAAAATTTAGATTTTCATCGATTTCATAATTATGATTAAGTATGTTGTGATTGATTTTGGGTGAGGGGTAGATGCCCTTGGTAGTGGAGATTGTGTGCTATAGAAGTGTCTTTAAATTGCTTTTGAATTTACAGAGTGGCATAGTTCAATAAATAGCCGGTATGCTGCCGGATTTTCGTTAGAAAAACGAAAAATTTTTACCTTTGCCACCAACAAAATGAGTCTAAAGTGAGTCACGGTGCTCCAGTAGGATTTCTCCGAGCCAAAGTTAGGGTTCGTTGGAGCTTTGTCGAAGTGCTACGGGGTCCTTCACGGGTCCAGAGTAGAGATACGGGAAGGGTCCCGTTATATACCCCTAGAGACATCCCCACAAAGTCTGTATAATTTTCTGAGGCCTGAAACGAAAAGTCAAAATTTTCGGACCCCCTTTGATAGAGTATTGTTCACAGCCCATTCTGTGGGCTGTTTCGCTTTCAATTTCGCTTAGATCATCTCCCTATCTCTCACTTAGGTTACACATAAAACAATTTTTAAAATTCCCACTATAGAGTGGTGAAACCTGTGAAATACCCCTATTTTTTGACACTTTTTTGTGTTAAAATCTACTATTTTTACATTCTAAACTCAATTTGCTTTCTACTATGATTCTTAGACTTATATATATATATATTTAATTATGATCATTCACTACGCTAAAATGCAAAGATGGAGTGACATTACATAGTAACCAACAATATCTTTCATCTAGCCTAAACAACATTGTTGAACTATCTCTTTTCATTTTTTTTTTTTCAATTCTATCGTTCCCAAGTGATTTCATAGCATCTAATATTCATTAATTCATACTCATATGTATCAAAGCTCAAAGAAATCATATATCCTCCCATTATAGTCAAACCACCCTAACACACCCAACAATTTACTTCATTCACTTTTTCAAGTTTTTCATTGTTAGTTCTTTTAGACAATTTATCAAACACTTAATCTACAAGTAAATTTGCTATAAACATACTTTAATTACTACTTAGGGTTTCATCCATATACATTATAACTAGCATTTCATGCATAGTTTTTATCAAATCAACTTCTTTTCTTAATAATTCATGACTAAAATCTTGATTTACCTCAAGATTCCATCAACAACACAACAAGAAAACAAATCAATCCATCATCACATTATACAACCCAACTACTATCATCCATGGTAGAAATCATAATAAATTACCTCAATCTTCTTTTAATCTTGGTCTTCTAGCTTGAATAACCCTAGGGTTTTGATTTAGTGAGCCAAAGTAGCTTGGAATTGACTTGATTCTTCCTCTCCTCCTTTTGCCGTCCACACAAGGTCTCTCTCTCTCTATATTTTGTTTCATGAAAATGGCTAAGTGTTGGAAGACAATTACTTACATATATATAGACTTCACTTATGAATTTGCCCTCAAAGTTTGATACTTATTTACATGTCATGCCACTTCCTAAAATTTAATCAAATTGTCCTCTAATTTTGCTTAATTTCCATGGTATCCTTACTATTTTGATAAATTTCACAATTCCCACACTAGTTTATTCTAATCACACTTACACATACATAGAACTATAATTTAGAAAAATGACTATTTTGCCCTTCTCTTAAATTTATTTTACTATTTGGTTCAAACAATTTCCACTAACACTATAATATCCTTTATAAGGAAAGTGTTTATGGAATTTAGTATTTCCATTCCATAATCTATCTTCTAGTACTAAGAAATTTAATATTACGAATGGAGGCTTACAAAATTAGTAAGCTTTTGACATATATACATGCATGAAAATGATTTGATAAGATGCTTCGAAAGTATTTTCGATTATAAAGTTTATGTTAGAAAAGAATGTTTACTAGTGAAAACTTTATTTTTTCAAGCAAATGAAAAGAAAGTTACAAGTATATTGAAAGAATTTTAATGCTTATGGTTTACACTAAGCCTCAAAGATTACCGGTCAAAGTACCGTATGTGTGTATGACAAGAGTGGTTGGAAGAGTCACTAACTATGGGAGGTTCGAGTCAGAGTCAGTCAGTCGCCCTTTGCATGTATACGGTAATATAGATCTGTCTGATGTTATGGTGGGTATCGCAATCCCTGATATCCCTCATCGGTGACTACATAGAGAGTTTTTCCCTAATCCTAGTAACATGTGCGAGTTCTGTTACTTTTATATACAAGTATTGTCACGAAAGAATAAAGTTTCCCTAAGTTACCAGCTAAGGTAAGATAAAGAGATAAAAAAACACGTTTTTTGATGTAAGATTTAGAAAAGAATGAAAAGTATGTCTTATGAAATTATTGTGAAATTTTAAGCATGTGAGACTATTAAGAATTATGCAAGATTTACAGTTTTCAGTAAACAGTATCATATTATTATTAGTGATCAAAACTATTTTGAGAGGATAAATATATTTTTAAAAAAAAATGAAATTTCAAATGTAAAGGTTTACCCGCTCACTAAGTTATTACTCACCACACATTTTCTTATTTTCATTAAAAATCCTCCCCCAGTGCTGAGATGAGCCACGCAACAGAAGGGACTTCGTTGGATGTGCGGGTTGGCTGAGCACATGACAGTACTGCAGTGATACATCTTTGAGTTTCAAGTATATATTTAACTTTTTGAGATTTATTTACATGTTTTGTAAATACTATTTTAGAACATATCATTACTCGTATGATTTCATTTTATGTTTTAATTTGCGTGTATAAAGTTTTACGTAAATTGGATAATTTTTCAAATGGTTTGTAAATTAGGATTTTGTGGTAGTTGATTGTGAAATTGAAAGAGGGCTTAAGGCCTGGAAGTTGAGAATGTGTGAAATTTTTGAAGTATACAAGTTTTCTTTCATGTTTTACAGGGTGGATTTTTCAGAAAAACAATTGTTGTGTTGCCGGATTTTTAGTAACATTTGATTTCTAAACGTATTTTAAAAAGAACAAAAATTTTCCACCCATTTCTGTTGAAAAAGGCATTTCGAAGTGTTTATAGAATTTTTAGGTTTTAAGAAAAAAATTTAACTTCACGAGAATCTTTCAGCTGGTACAGATCCCGTTTAAAAGGTCACCGTGGGGTTGTCGAGTAGGCTGCCTAATTTATAATGAGGAGGGGCCTATCAATAAGGCCTTAGTAGTTGCTAATAATTGTCTATTTTGTCTTCCAGTCACCCCATTTTGTGAAGGGGTATAAACACATAATAATTCATGGATTATTTCCCTCTTTTTGAAAATAAGAAAAACATATTTTCATTGAAAAAAAGGCTGGCATTATTAGATCTGAGTTTTTTAATTTTTACTCCAAAATGATTTTGAATCATATTATAAAATTTTAAAAAAAAGAATTACTTAAATCTAATTTTTGCTTGAGTAAAAAGATTCAAGCAACCCTTACATAATCATCAATAAAAGAAACAAATCATTTTATTCAAGTAATAATTTAAACCTTAGAAGGACCCTATATATCATTATGAACAAATGAAAAAAGGAATAAAACTTCTTTTATTATTAATTGGAAAAAGATACGTGTTTGTATTTTTGCAAATTCTCATGTCATAATGAAAGTCATCAACATCTAGATCACTAAATATGACATGACCTTCCCAGACCTTCTCTAGGCTCTTGTCTGGAGGATCCTGTCGGGCACTTCAACGGACTTCCTGAACCCGACTTGTCGGATTAAAGAAATCCGATAAGCAAACCCTATACTTTCTTGGCCGGTTTACTCGTTTAAAACTTAGGAATTCGGTTTCTTTAAAATAGTTGGGAGTGATAAAATTTTTCGCTATTTTATTTCAAAATGCTTTTATAAAAATTTCGACAGCATAACGACTGCATTTTTAACAAATCCAAAATTTTACCTACTAATAAACAACACTTCGACTATAATTTCGTTTCCTCCCAACTTCATTATCCACAAACAAATATTTTCATCATTTTTTTTCACAAAAGTAAACATGAACTCAAATCCAAAATATGCATATAATATATCATAAGTGGAAATGCATAGATATCTATAATCATACAATTCAACTACAAATACTTTTACACAAGTTACATATTCATTTCATAACACAATTTACATCATCACATCTCATGAGTCCCTCACCTATATATATATGTACAACAAAATGATGTCGTCCTGTCGTCGTACGGCAGCGCCCAAGGATATAAATAAATTACACAACCATCAAACGCGTTAGTGCAACAAAATCGTATAATATAACATGCACCAATAGATTAAATGAGAATCTTATTTATTTCCAATTCTTTCAAAATTCAATATTTTCTTTCAAAATCCCCATGTATACACTCAGAGTACTCTATCCATCACGAGCGATTTTAACTAATGTCAACGTGAAGCTAATACGATATCCCAACCATTACGATACGGAATTTACTGCATCGCATGTAGGGTCATAAATCTTTTAACTGAGCAACTACAAAGCGGAATTTTCTGCATCGCGATTGTAGTGCTAAACTCTAGGCGATTACGAGCGGAATTTACTGCATCGCTACGTAGTGCCAACTATAAAATAACCAACTACGTGCGGAATTGTCTGTATCGCAACGTAGCGCTTATACTTTCTAGTCGAACTGAGCAACTACGGACGAAATTTTCTACGTCGTCTCGTAGTGCATACATGAGTTTTCAAACTAAATTCCTTTAGTGCAAAAGCACAAAACTACATACTTTAAAACTTTTAAAAACTCTATTGCTTAAACTCTTTTTATGAATAACTTAGTATTGATGTAAATCATTTTATGGATTTCATAAGAACCTATATACTCAAAACTTGAACTTTGATATTTGAAAGATCATTTTCATTTTCATTTAGCACTTATATACAATGTATAACATAAGGAAATGGAATTGAACGTAAGTGGTAGCACACTTACCTCCAAATCGCGCAAATCCGACTCAAGTGTCTCGACGAGTCTCTCGGACTTCACTGGCTCGCTCGTCACCTACATGACAATTTCTCATTATCACTAGTGACAACTCATAACTTAACTTTAACTTTACAATAACATTTCTAATACACTTTCTCAAAACTATCATTTTTGCGCTATAACTTCCCAACTCGATTTTTACTCCACCTAGGCTCTCTAATTCCGATTTCTTCACAAAAGTTTCAGTTTTTGACCCCTAGGGATACCCGCACACTGTCCGTATAATTGTTAGAGGCTCGAAACGAAAAATCGAAATTTTAAACTTCATTGACAGCCTATAACAAAATGTATCACAGCCCCCTACTCGGGGCTCCGTTTTCCTTCATTCTTTTTCCTACAGTTCACTTATCTCACATTCTGGTCACACGTCAAATTTCGTTGAAAAATTCTATCGTTTGCTATGTCAAATCTACGAATAACACGTTTTTTCGGGCACTTTTTGTGCACTTTTTCATGTCGAACGAGCGACACTAGTTTTTCTTTCATATCTAAGTTTCATTTACCTAATTATGATTAACTAAACTGATCTCATGTAATAAAAATTGTATTTACATAGTTATTTCACTTCTCAATGCTCTAATGACACTATTTTGCGCATAACTTACGTAATTTTTATCAGATTCGATCCGTTCCAAAACCTATGGTTTTCTATGACTCCTAGACATCATTGGAGGTGTAGAATATCCGCATATAGGTCAGACTTGATCAAGTTTTCTCTAGCTCAAGATTTGAGCTCGGGATGACAAAATTATCAAAACTACTTCTATTGAGTTTCTAACACTTCCACTTGCTTTTCTATGCTTTCCAAACCCTTTTCATGCTCAATTTTGAGTTCAAAACCATCTAAACTCAAGGCTATCTACTGCTCTTCAAGTCCTTAACACACACACAAACATAACTTTGTCATTCAAACACTCACAACTCATACAAAATTTCTGTCAACTAATTGGAGTGCATGAAAACAGATTTTGTTTTCGTTTAAATCAAGTGTATGGTAGCCCTTAATTACAACCCTAGTCTATCATTTACACCTCTCAACTTATCATTTAACTCTCTACAACAATCACTTAGAGTTCTACCATAATTTTGAGGGTAAAATACCCAACATAACACAAAAAAATTCTGTACAACAGCTCAACTACCAGAAATTTTCAACAAGTAGAAGGAAAGAGAAGATGATATCTCACTTGATTCTTGGTTTGAGAAGTGAGAGGGACTTGAGAGAGGTCCTAGAGAGAGAGTATGAAGCTTGGATGATCCTTCTTCTCACTTTTCTTCTCCACCTTGTTGCCAAGTTTCTGCCTTCACGGTTCTGCACATTTGTTCTGTTTTGCTTCTTGAGTTCACGACCAGCTACTGTTTGCTTCTTATTTCCACGACTTCTTCTTTTCATTTGTTGAAACATTGGCTTAAGTGTGATATATATAGATTTAATCTTTCAAAAATTACTCTCATGCCCTCAATTTTTTAATTTCATGCCAATTCCCCTCTTGTTTGTTTAAATTCTTGGCAGCTTTGCTTCTTCTTTCTTTTTCTTTTCAATTTTGCTCTATGAGTTGTGTATCCACCTCATTAAGATTTCATATCATTCCAAGCTTGTCCCATTTGATTTGTTTTGATTATCATCCATATTCTTAACTAAATTTAATTAATGATTTACTATCCATTCTAAATAACAAATTCTAAAATTCTCAATTGCGCACTTACTCATATTATTTTCTTTAATTTGTCTCTTATTTACGGATGAGTTATTTTACTCTTCATCAATCTTTTTCCTTACTAATTTGATTGTTGTGTAATTCTAGAATGAATGTTCGCTCTTTAATAACTCGGTTTAATTTAGTATTTATTAGATTTCTTATTTAAACTTCCTAATTTCATTTCTAACACTAGGAAGTTCAAAAAATTGAGACTAGGGGTTTACAAAACATACTCAGAAATATTATTTTTAAAATTGAAGAAAAAAAAAAGATTCCCAAATCTAAAGTGGTTTAGCCGTACTCTGTCCTTTTTGGAGTTTTTTTTTTTTTTTTCTTCTTCTTCTTTCTTTCTTTTGAAAGGTAGGAAAAAGGAGAAGGTGCTATTTTCTTACTTTCTCTTGATGTCTAAGGTGTTTCAAGATAGTATAACCCATTCCTTTCCATAGCAAGTCCAACCTTCTTCCCCATAATATGATCTTGAAACTCATAGTAAGAAGGGAAAAATGTTACACTACAATTCATGTCTCTAGTAAGTTTTTGATTAGAATCCAAATTGGTGGACAGTTTAAGAACATGTAAAATTTGTTTAGGTTGAATTTTGGATAAAGTCTAACATCTTCTAACCCAACAATTATGATCAAAGAACAATCGGCTACTGAGATTTTTCTGTTACTAGGACATATTGTATATGTAGTGAATAATTTGGGGAATAGGTCATATGGTTTGTAGCTCCTGAATCAATGATCTAAGAATTATTTCCAAGTTTATTGAAACATTTAAACCAATAGAATTAGAAACATTACCTCGATTAAAATAGGGAATAAGTATTGGTAGTTGTAAATTTCTTTAAGGTTCCTAGTAGACTTCTTAATTTTTCTGTAGTTATATTATTAAGCTTCCCTTCTTCATGTGCTACATCAATATTTCTAGTCAAATGGGCTTGATTTTTTTGTTGGTCACCCTTATACCCCTTATTCTTTGCTTCATGTTAAAGGTTTTCTAATCAACTTTCAACACCTATCTTTAGTGTGTCTAAGTTTCTTAGAGTAAGTACACAAAGGCCAGCATGATTAATTTTATTTGTATATGTTTTCCTATTGTCAGAAACAAATGATTGATCAAGTTTCATATTTTAGCCTCCATTTGATACCATAGTCGAACCATCTATTGGTGTGGATTGGATCATTGCATCTCTCTTGCTTTCTTCTACTCTAATCGGTGATATCACTTTGTTTAATGGAGGTGGTTCCTCCTTCCCAAGAATATGAATTATGACTTGATCAAATTCAATATTGAGGCTGATCACGATAAAATATATCATGATTTTATACTCTTAAATCTCAATTTTGTAATGAACACTTGAGTAATTTTAGTTGTTTGGATGTGTTTTTGTTAGTGTTTTGTATAGGTGAGTTATGGAACATTATAATAAGCAATATGAAGTGTTTTTAAGGTAAATTCAAGATAAAAGGGCTAAGAGTCTCGCGAGTTTAAGTTTCAAGATAAATCGGAGTTAAATTGGCAAAATTTTGTTTTTAGGCTGAACGATGTGTTGTATTGTTTCAGCCTGTATGAAGTGCAAATTTGAGTTACATGAGCCATAACCTATCAAATTAAATCCTCAGATGTCTAGTATCTGTAGCTTTTAATGGTTTGTGAATTGGGATTTTATAGAGAAAGTTATGATCGATTTATATAGTGTTTGAAAGTAAGAGGTATCACAACCCAAGAATGTGAAATGCGCTTAGCAATCCTAGGTCGCAATATGTGATAGAAAAGACTTCAAATTCAACTTGGAGACCTGATCATGCACCACTTGAAACCCTATTTTGCACCATATAAATAAAGGACTTTGGGCACGAAATAGAGCAGCCTTTCAAAGCTTTTTGGAGAGTAGAAACTTACAACGAAAAGAGGAGAGAAAGGAGGGGCTGTTGGACGTGATTCAAGGGGGTTGTGTGTACCATTTTGCCGATCCAAAATCAGCCCCTTTGAATCCGTTTTCCATTCGTTCGTAGCAGAATTTTAGCGAGCCTTTGTAAAGGGTTTGAGCAACCTTTAAACACCATTTGAAAGGGTTTTGAACGTGAGGTGAGGGGAGAGTTTTTGAGTAAAAAAATCTATAGAATTCTACAATATTTCAACGGGCCCCTTAAGCTGTTTTGGAACCTAATTTGGTAGCAGATCTGATCCTATTTTTGCTAGTCATTACAGTGGTGTTTAAAGGCTGATTTCAAGCTGCAAAATAGCACAAAAACAGCCCTTACAGGTCCTTGACAACCTATGATCATGCCTCAAAATAGTTTGTGGAAAGGAGATTTTGGAGTCAAAAAGTAGACCATCATGAACCCTTTTAGAGTTTAACAGCAGCCCATCATCACTCACAGATTTGGTTCATAAACGGCAAGAGAGAAGTGAAGGTTTCAGTGGTTGATTCTTGGTGACAAGAGGATTACGCCATAACATGAGATTTTCCATTCTCTTGCTTTGATTTTAATTATTTAATGATAATGTTGGTTGATTGTTTGATTGATAATGAACTAGAATATTTTTCTAGGGCTGCAATGAACCCTAACCTATAAAACTCACCATATTTTTATTATTGGTTAATTGAATTTTTGTTAATTGAGTTCTATGCTATTTAAATCTTAATGCTTTTAAATTACTTGATCACTAGTTTAAAAGATTTTGTATCCTTGAGTGAGCTTGAAAGAGAAACTTTCGTGTTTAGACCTAAATATAATGACATATAGTATGTAGGATAGAAATATACCCATGTGTTATATGTGATCGTGTATGGATACTTACTTATAATGAGTTTGTATTAACCATCCAGCATAGAAATATGGTTGGGTGTTTAATGCAAACATACTTGTAATGGACTCGAAAAAGACTTGTAAATACTATAGTGTTACTCGATTAAGCTCATAATGAGAATAACATAATTAACAGTGGAAATATAGGTTGAGTGGATTGATTGAGTGAAATTGTGACTCTAGACCATTATCTCCTTTGGTTGTGATTTAGTTTATTAGGTGCTTTTATCAAATTTCTTAGTTACATATTTTATTTTAATTCATTGTTTCGATCCTTTGGATAAGGGCAGTTAATATCAATTTGGCAATTAACGTAGCTTGGATGATCTCTATGGAAATGATACTCTACTCTTCACTATACTGCTTATGGAATGTGTATACTTACACATGTTTCTAGTGTGTATTTTTTTCACTAGAAATTTGTCCATCAAGTTTTCAACGTTATTGCAGAGGATTGTGCTAAGTTAACGTTGATATTAGTACTAGTCAAGACTTCTTTAATTTAAACATTTAACTTTTTGTCATTCATTTATTTTTGGCTTTTACAGAATGGCCTACAAGAACTACAAGTGGTGTAATGCTAGTAGGATGAACACATTTCAAAGCCTATTTGTGAGTGGTGATGATTAGAGTGGTAGACAATGGTGTGATAGTCGTTGGAGCAATTAAGTGTCAGACCATTTTGTGTTTGACTTCAATGAGCAATACTATCACTCAAATCAAAATTTTTATAATCTAGTGTGGAGTGGTCAACCAAACTACACATGGACTGAAGAGTAAGAACAAAGCTTATATCTGTGGACATCATATCCATAGGATTTTCAAGAACAATGTTAACAGCCTTATAGTCCATCAAATTTTCAAAGCTATCATCAGTAGTTCAACATTCCTCCTTAAGAAGAGAAATAATCTACAATGGAAAGGATTATACAAATGCTTAAGAGGATCGATCATTCATGGAAGGAAGTGACATTTTATTATAAGAACAACATCAATAGCCCTTTATCTCTCCTTAAGAAAAGAAGTCGATGCAAAAGAAGGTTCAAGCAATCCATGGAAAGAATGGACATTTTACTTCAAAGACAACAAGTAATGTTGCAAGAACAACATGCTTCAATTAATGCCAACAAGAAGCACTCATTGGTGAGTAAAAAAACAATCCTAAATAGGAGGAGAAAGAATAGTGTCTAAAAACCATTTGGTACTGTGGTAAAGAGTTAAACATGAGCAACTTGAGTGATGAATAGCTTACTTTAGCAATTAAATCTAATTGACCAAAGGGTCAAAGATGAAGAGGAAGATGATATTGAAAAGACCCCAAGTCAAGAAGAAAAAGTGGAAGAGACGTCTTAAGTTGAAATTACACCACATGTCTCACCACAATCCCTATCTAAGAGATTAGGTTTTAAGGATGTTCGAGCCTACTGATGTTACTCAACAGTTGGTGGATAGGACTCCCAAATGACTAAGGGAATTCATCGAGGATGAGTTGGATGAGCAATATGGTGAAATTACAAGTAAGGTTCATGTTGAAGAGTTGAATTTAGAAGAACTCAAGTACACGATTTGCCAATAGAAAAAGAGCGTGTAAAGGTTAACATGGAGAATAACGAGGCAGAAGTTAAATCGATGGAAAAACTACTAAATGACCTTTATGAGCTCTTTGATGGAAAGCAAAAAGTCTTGTTTCGTTCACTCGAAAAGGGAAGATATATTAAGAAGAGACTCAGAAAGCAGAATGAGCATAAGGATTTGAAAATTCATCTTGCATCATTTTGACAAGGACACATCTGTAACTCTCGAGATGGAATTTATTGGGATAAATTCAAGCATTGATGGGGAAGGCCATTCATTTGCAGAAAGACTTACTAGTGGAAATTAGGTTAAAAGACTAGTGAAGAAGTCAGGCTGATGACTATAAATCAAGCACTTCACGGAAGGCAACCCAAACATTTTTTTTTTAATTTTTCCTTTTTGTTTTGTGTTTTTATTTAGTTATATTTATGTTTTTCAAATTTTTTTTTTTTTTGTGTTTTGTTAGGGTACTTAGAAAAGGAAATTCATGACCATCAGTTCACCAAGCCTAAGAGTGAAAGGGAATTTTTTTTTTTTTTTTTTATAAGCTTTACTTTTATTGTGTTTTAGATTGATAATACTGTAGGAACTTAGGTTTGAGGGTACCCTATTTTAGGTTGTTAGTTTGTATTCTTAGGTTAGTTTTGTTTTCTTCATGAATTATGGAATAACTTGAGTTGAGAATTGGGTGTTTGATTGATGATGATAAACATGTGAATTTCAATGAGTTGATTTTGTTTGAATGCTTTGGGGATTTGTGCTCTCTCACATATGCACATTCAGGATCACATTCTTAACATTGTAGTAAACAGGATGCATGTTCAAGTAGTCCAAGATCTATAGTAGAGATTTACCGCGTGAATGTTTTGAGCCATCAGCATTTATTTCTAAAGGAAATTTCTTGTGCTATTCTTAAACACTCTTCTCATGTTCTTAAATTACATAGATTGACCTTTATAGCTTTTGTATTGGAAGGAATAACATGCTTTGCATCTAATAAATTGTTTTCTTTTAATGAAAGGTTTGATGACTTTTAGAAGTGATATTAGGTTTTATGTGCTTAAACCAATAAAAGGTCAAACACTTTTCCCTACCTTGTATGTGTGTGCGTCATTAGCCAATTTAAAGTCGAACAAATAAATAGTTTGAATATTTTTGTTTTGAACCTACAAAAATCCATGTCCAAGCCTGAAGTAATTTACCCTTACCTTTTAGAGCTTAGATTCATAATGGAGACTAAGCTTTAGGCAAAAGAATGCGAGGATGAGAAAAGTGAAAATGCAATTAATAAATTGAAATTTAGGTGAATAAAAAATATTTTGTGCATGCTTGCAGTTGTTGAGAATGAAAATTTTTGAATGTGTAAGCACGAGCACAAATGAATAAAAAAATGAATAAATGAATGAGAAAAAAATTAGAAAGAAAGAGCAAAAAAAATAAAAAGAAAAGAAAAGAAAAGAAAGTTAATTGGAAAGCAGTTGAAAAAGGAGAAAAAGAAGAAGAAGCTTACGAAGGTGAACCTATTGAAAGAGTTTAGTGCCTTAAAAAAAAAAAAAAAATCTTATAACTCAAATCATGATCCCAAGTTCATTTGAAAACTACTTTATTCCTTTCTTTCTTTTAATCATTCACCCATTAGACTCATTACAACCCAATAAAAAACACCTAGTTCATCTCTTGAGAAGTTAGACTATTTTGTTGAAGTGAACAATGCTTGATATGTTATTGATATCTAATTCCTTCTAGGAGGTCCATTGAATAAATATGAGTGTCTTTCTATTATTTATTCACATGCATGTTAAATGTTGATTTTTTTTTTTTTTTTTTTGTGCATAACTTCTGTCTCGTATGTATTGTAAGAGTGTTGATACCTAGGTTCTGAGTGAATTTAAAGAGACGTATTCTATGAGGCTTAGAATAGAAGTGAATTGAATCTTAGGACTTGAATGTGTAGTTTTTGATGTAAGGCCCGAATCTTAATGGACCCAATAAAATTTTAAAAACATAAAAAGGGGCCCAACTAGAGAGCCTAAAAATTTAAATGGGTCGGATTTCATTAAGTGAGCCCAAAGTTATTTTTTATTTTTTTTTTTTTAAAGGGAAGCTTAAAGTCATCAGGCCGAACCAAGCCCAATTTAAATTAACCATTATCAATTAAAAAGGCGACAATTTTATTTGAAATTCAGAAGAGACAAAATTAGTGGTTGAAAAATCAAGATGAATTGGTGGTTGTGCATAGAATTAGAAAGAAAGAGAAAGGGATGAGAGATAGCAAGTGGTCAATTTTTTTTAGAGAAAATAAGGGACATATGTTGAGTCATGGTCATGTCTTACATGATGCAACTAGAATATTTAGAGAGAGGCACCAGATTTAAAAAGAAAAAGAAAAAAAAAAACATGATAGAGACATGAGTGAGGTGGTGCAATTGTATGTTTATATATATTTTTTTAGATAGTAAACACAAAGAACTTAGGCGACAACAACTAGAAAACACAAGAAGATTGGTTCAATAGTAGAAGAAAAATAGAAGAAAAATTCTGGATGGATGAATGAAATATTTGGGTGCCTAATTTATTCAGATAAGTAATTTTATCTCAGTGGGATTTGAAATTCAAAAAATTAGTTAATTTTTCTTTAAGTTCAAAATTAAATTTTATGTGATTATAGGATAAATTCAAGTTTATGAGGAATTAGATGGAAACTTGTATTATATCTAGATATGAGTAGAGGAGTTATTTGAGTGGATTGTTTTTATTTTAAATTAATTTATTAAATCTTGATTATTTATATTTCAGTGTTTATTATTTATTGGAAATGAATTATTTATTCTTTTAAATAATGTTTTCGATTACGAATTATGTTTTATGATTGAAATAAGGATTTATTACGTATTCGTGCATCTATATATATATATTAGAATTTTCAATAGGAATTTTATATTTTCAACTTGAGTTATTAATAAAAAGATTTTAAAATGTTTTAAATAATATGATTTTATGTTTTGAGAATGAATATCGATTATGTTTTGAGAAAAGTATTAATTCAAAATTATATGTATATTCAGAAAAAAATTTAAAAAAAAAATAAAAATATTTTCATAACACCAATGTTGTACCCTTCACTCTAATGGCCAGACAAGCTTCAAATGTGTAAGTCTTAAAAAGTCATCTAGTATATGTACGACAGATGTCTAGAGTCATTGAGTCACCCAACACGTGTATAATGATATTATCTCTCGCTCTGCATGTGTGTTAAGTATCTCTACCACTTATGACAGATTCCACTAGGTACTAGCTAGTGTAGATTTTCGTATTACAAATGTTGTATACTAAGTTTGATCAATACAAATAGAGATTTACAGAACACTAAATTTATATAAAGAGATTCCAAAAAAGTTTTATGTACTATAAATTTTCATATTTTATATTATTAAAGTTATAAAGATAATTTATATAAAAGTTTATAATTTTACTACAATAAGAGATTTATATTCTATTTTATTTCCAGATATGATTGCATATGAATAATTGAGAATTGTTTCTTTTTATCTATGATATTTGATCTTTTATTTAGAAATACTTTTAAAAAAGTTATATTCATTCACTGGACGTTAATGCTCACTTTTATAAAACCATTTTTCTAAGTCTCCACCATAGGTTTATGTAGATTATTGTACATTGTGTGAAAGTCCACATGGTGATGACAAACTGCATTATTGTTTTTTAGAAGAAATATTTTGCATTAGTGTATATTATTTTTAATTAACTAGATATCATAAACGTGTTTTCAGAATTGTTTTATAGATAAAACAACTTTTCCATATATTTTATAAATATTATATATATTTTGTACATGGGTCTGACACAAGAAATGCAAAGATTTTTAATTTGTTCAAGTTATATTTATAAAGTGATTATGAGATTTACTATGATTAATCTAAAGGATTTTCAAAGAATCCAAATTTTAAATAGAAAGATCTTAGTTTTTACGGGATTCTCTTGGTCTCGAGATAAGAGTCAGGATGGGCCCTGTCAACTCGGTATCAGAGAAATGCTTTTGGATTCAATTACTAATCTTATCAATCCATAATCATGCCTCAAAACAGTTTGTCAAGAGGAGATTTTTTTAGTTGAAAAACAGCCCACATCGACCCTTTTAGAGTTCAACAATAGCCCATCATCACTCACACATTTGGTGCTTGAACGACATGAGAGGAGTGAAGGTTTCAGTGGCCGATTCTTGGTGACAAAAGGATTACGCCATGACATGAGATTTTCCATTCCGTTACTTTGATTGTAATTATTTGATGATGGTATTGGTTATTTGTTTGATTGGTTTAATTTGTATTAAATTGATAATGAATTAGAATATTTGTCTAGGGTTGCAATGAACCCAAACCCTTAAAACTCACCATATTTTTATAATTGGATAATTAAATTCTTGTTAATTGAATTATATTCTATTTAAATCTTAATACTCTTAAATTACTTAACCACCGGTTTAAGAGATTTAGTATCCTTGAGTGAGCTTGAACGAGGAACTCTTATGTTTAGACTTGAATATATTGACATATAACATGTAGGATAGGAATATACCTATGTGTTATATATGATTGTGTATAGATACTTACTCATAATGAGTTTATATTAACCATCCATTAGACAAATATAACTAGGTGTTTAATGCGAATATACTTATAATGGACTTAAAAGAGGCTTGCAAATATTATAGTGTTACATAATTAAGCTCATAATAAGAATGAGATAAGTAATAGTGGAAATATAGGTTAAATGGATCACTTGGATGAAATTGCAACTCTAGACCATTATCTCCTTTAGTAGTGATATAGTTTATTAGTTGTTATTATTATTTTTTAATTTACATATTCTATTTTAATTTATTGTTTCGATTGGTTGGATAAGGGTAGTCAAGATCCATTTTGATAATTAACATAGCTTGGATAATCTCTATGGGAACGAAACTTTACTCTTTACTATATTACTTGTAGACTGTATAGACTGGCACGTGTTTTTATTGTATATTTTATTCACTTGAAATTTTTCCATCAATGTTTTGCATTCTCTAAAAAATTAACAAAACAAAAACAAAAATCAAATAAAAAATACGAAAAGAAAAATTGTTTGTGTCAAAAACTTGATCTCATTCTCATTATGAGTTTAATCGAGTAGCACTATAGTATTTGCAAGCCTCTTTTGAGTCCATTACAAGTATGTTTGCATTAAACACCCAGTCATATTTCTATGCCAGATGCTTAAATACAAACTCATTATGAGTAAGGACCCTCACACGATCCCACATAACACATGGGTATATTTCTATCCTATGTGTTCCATGTCATTCTATTTAGGTTTAAACACAAGAGTTCCTCTTTCAAGCTCACTCAAGGACACCAAATCTCTTAAACTAGTGATCAAGTAATTTAAGAGCATTAAGATTTAAATAGCATAGAAATCAATTAACGAAATCAATTAACCAACAATAAAGATATAAACTTTAGAGTAAGTTTGTTGAACTGAATCCAAATGTTCTATGTAGTAAAGAGAAACATGCCAATATCATTGATCTCCAAAGTCACTGAATTCCATAACCATTACATGACCATGGAATCCTCCTCATCCCATGCTTCAAACTTGGGATTCTCTTTCTTTGGTCTCGTACCCAAAAGATGACGTAGTTTGCCTTTCCTTTTAAGGAAAGTTTGAACCATTGAGATAGTTCTTCTATAATATACCCTCCCAAATTTGTGTACTATAAATGTATTGTACGAGTATATCCTCATTTATAGAATGAAGAAATAATTCAAAGTGCCCAGATACGTAATCGAATTCCGATAGAATTTTCAAATGTGAAATCTAGTTACGATAAGATTTCCGGGTAGATCGAAAATGAATTCAAATTCAGAAAGTGGCATGGTGATTTTTTAAAAGCATATGATGCAATTAGTGATAAGTAAATTTTCAGGAAAGGGCATGAGTAACTAAGTGTGTTAGATAAATATGTAAGGCTATTTTTGGAAGAATCTTTTTAGTGTGGAAGAATGCAGAGAAAAGGAGGGTAAAATTGTCAATTAAAACTAATGGCATGCTTGTAATTAAATGTCAAACTTGAGGGGCAATTTGTTAAGACAATCAAAACCTATATAAAGTGAGGAAGTGACTAGAAAAATCAAGAGAGGGAGAAAGGGGTCTATTCGGCCATAAAAGACAACCAGAGATAGCTTGTTGCAGTTGATCATTTTGAAGCAATTTTTAGTGGATTTCAAGGCCTTAAGAGGTTATATACAAGCCTAGGAGTGATATTCAACAGAGTAAGTGATTTTCAAGTGATAAATTTCAAGTTTTCATGACTTTTATATGTGAAATGTGAGAATGAAGTAAATTAAGAGCTGTTAGTGATATTGATGAAATTTTTATGCATGGATTTAGAGTTTTGAAATCTCAAACTTGTGGGAAATCAAAGCTAGTGATCGAGGAGAAATTTGTAAGTATACCAATCAAAATGACTTTTTGATTGAAGTTCAAATTGACGTTAGTTTGTAAATTAGTTTGCTTGCCATGGAATTTAAGGTGATTTTACGTGGATTTCAAGTGGAAAACTTGAAGAAGTTTTGGTGTGATGTTATATGAAGTTCATGGTCGAGCTAGGGTTTTCTTGGTTTAAATGGTGTTTGATTTATTTAAGTTTTATGCATGTAAAAGTGGTAAAACTATCAAGATTTGATGTTAAAATGAGAAGCAAAAGTAGTGTAACAATATGGTACGCTAAGCTGCCTTTTTTCTTTGCCCTAAATGTATTAAAGTGTTAGATGATTGTTTTTGAATATTTTGGATGATTTCATAGCTTGCGTTAATGAGGGAGTTAGCATGGAATTGGAAAGAAATCAATTGGATGCTAAATGGGGTATATTCGGCTAAGCCATGTTATATTATTTGGTTGTGAGTTTTTATGGACTTTACTTAATTTAACATCATTTTGCATGTATTTGAGCATGATCATGATGAGAAAATTAAGTGAAGTTAATGGTGTACATGTGTGGTCAAGATTCGGCTAATATGAGTTAGTATGATTCAAGATTTTTGTTTGATCCATGGATGTGAATTTAAACATCGTATGAAGTATTTTATGAGCTTAAGAGTTATGAATTTTGAATAGGGAATATATGTGAATAGATTCGATTATGATGTCACCTAAAAGTATAATATGATCATGTGTAGGTAAATTGAAATCGAAGAAACCTTAAATCGTGTATTATCATGGGTTAGGAAACGGTGAGTGCCTTATTGAAATGCTTTGAAACGATTATCTTCCTATTCCTAATGATTTTTGCATGTTAAAGTTGAATTTATGTTTTAAACAATTGAAGGTTAGTTTTCAAAATAAATAAGTTTAGTATGAAAATCTTTTGTATGAATTTCTAAAAGTTTATGAGAATCATGGATTATATGATTAAAAGCTACGTGTACGAAAATGCTTTTATAAGCTTGTGATACTAGTTGTTACCCACTAGGGATTGTGGTTCATCTCGCCTAAAACAAGTATCTTAGATATATGTTACCAATAAGCATATCCAAATCTATACATAGATAGTGTCTGGGGGGAGGGGGGGTGTTTTGTCATTTATAATGGGAGGGACTGTGTCGGTTAGTCCTATTTAGTGTGTCGTCCATGTACGAACTAGGTATATAAAATAACTAACTTCTATATAAGCAAAGGTAAATTTCACTTTTACCGGTTAGGATAACGTAGGGGCCGGAGCACAAGGCTTGGTTGGTCGAATCTGGGCTGATCCATGCCAAGGGTATTGTTGACGTCTGAATTTAGTCGATCGAAGTTCTTGACCTCACACTTTCAATTAAAGATAAACAAAGCAAAACCAAGAAAAAAGGAAGAGGAAGAATAGAGATTGCAAAGGGATTTTTACGTGGTTTAGCCCAAGAACAATGTTTATGTCCACAAATATGTTCTTTAGTGATTTTGACAGAATCACAGTATACTATTAATTATTGTTTTTCATGTCTTTACAATGAATCTTGACCCTTATTTATAGCGTGGGGTGTTACAATTTGAATACAAGTAAAATAGAAAAGAATCTCATATTAATTACACATAAAAAACCGATGTCTATCAATTTAGGGATATACTCCACAGAATTAGGAGTTTGATTCTGCTTCCAATTTTGGTAGTTGACTCATTCTCAATTTAGGATGTTGCCTTTTTGGAAGAATTACCTTAATAAGCACTTTGAGCTATGATCTGAAGCTCGCTTTACACGACCTTGAACTGAGCATAAGGCGAGCTAGATCATGGTTGGCCAGCGAACTAAGAGCTCGTTTGTGCGAGCTCGGTGTTAGCAAACTGGGCTTTTATCCATTGGGTCAATCCATTAGATCAATTTATTGGGCTTTTACCAGCCCACCTATGTAACCCCAAATATACCAATAACATCAGTTGTCTAGCTCTCAGTGCAATCTAAGGACTAAGAGCTCAAGTTCATTGGTAAAATCTAATGTGTCACATCCTGTTGTCTCGCGCC
Organism: Litchi chinensis; assembly: GCA_019925255.1. Lineage (NCBI taxonomy): Eukaryota > Viridiplantae > Streptophyta > Magnoliopsida > Sapindales > Sapindaceae > Litchi > Litchi chinensis. The sequence goes on from CM034469.1 coordinate 1,600,956, forward strand.
TCTTCAAATTCCATCTCATCACTCAACACATGGCGACTCTTCAGGTAACTGTACCACTGGCATGTCTCGTGTCATGCGTATTTAATGCGCAAATTTCTCAATTGATAGCTCATGATAATAAAAGTCATAATTTGCACTGCACCGTTAGATTTAAGGTGGTTGAGTAGGCCCCAAATCTAACGATTAGGGTTAGGATCCCATGTCTATATATGAGTGGAGCCCTTTTGTTTTCCTTCTCACTTTACCATTTTCAAATTTAGACGTTGAATCTCTTTCTTCTCTTGTTTTCTTTCATCTCACTTTCTTACGCCAGTTCTCCTCGAATTCGACATTATTGACGATCGGATTCTTCGTTCTTAAGCAAGTGTTTATAGTAAGTCTTCATAATCGATTCTTGAGTTTTTTGGTTTCCATTTCCTGTACACATTGTGTTTTTTCTGGATCTAAGACTGGCCTGAATGCTTCATGTTTTGATGTTGCATGCTCGTTATTGATTGCGACTTTTCGTTTCCTATTGGTTTGATCTTATTGATCAGCCTTTTACGACCTATTTATTGTTTGTGACACTTATGTATGCAAGTTGTAGGATGATATATTTGTAGGTTATTAGCTCGTAGGTCATTTGCCCCTCATAACTTTAACGATATATATAGCGTTTGTGACATGTAGACTAGGAAGTCTTCTGTTAGAAAACTTAAACTTTTAGGCATGGTCTGCTTGTAGCAATCTAACTGCTCCCTTTTATGTGTAGATATCTTCAAGTCATAAACGCCGATCACATAGAGTAGGGGATGACGACTTGTCTAGCTCGTAGGAGCTTAGCTCGAGGGTAGTTCGTACTACAGGAGAAATAACCTCCCTGAGCGGTGAGGTCGCTAAGGGGTTCGTAGCTAAGGTTGACCTTAGAGTGATTCACCAGCATGTTGAGGAACGGCGGGCCCACGAAGTGTTTATCCACAACGCTTCGAAGATACAATATGATGAGTTGGGAGGAATAACTTTAGAATTTTACCTACCCAAAGGTTGTCGTTTTATGTCACCAACATCTAACGACCATGCAACCTATCCTTCTAGGGGGTTTGTTGCCGTCAGTACTCATCACCTTAGGTACAAACTTAGATTTCTAGTCCCCGCCTATTTTATCGACCTCTTGAATAAGTTAGAGCTTAGCCTTTTTCAGCTTATCCCTAACTCCTACTCTTAGCTCACGTCCTTAGCTTTAATCTTCATGAAAAATGGCCTTCCACCTCCGAACCCCAGAATCCTCTGCCATCTCTATAGTATCAAAAGCGTCGGTAACATGAGAGAGGGAATGTGAGATGAGATTTACTATTTTATAACTCGAAAAACGGTCTTCAAGGATCTCCTGCCTCAGGGCAGCACGAAGGGCAAGTCCAATGTATGAGATTATAAATTAAGCTAGTTTTACATTTCTTGCTCTTCCCTTAGACGACCCCACAATTTCTTTTTTGTCATTAGCCCAAGTAGTTAGATAGCACTGACCTCTTGCGAGTTGTAGTAGTTTTTTTTTTTTCCTTTTTTTTTTAAATTCTTTTTGTTTCACCTCGCAGATTTGACAGAAGATAGGTCAACTCTTACTAGGGAGGAGATCGAAATTCTTAGGATGCTCGCGGCCTTCTAGAAAGGGAAAACCAGTCACGCGTTCAACAACGAGCTCTTCAGGACCCACTAGCTAGCTCCTCCTCTGGACAGCGAGCTTCTCAATAACACAAGAGACATCAGAAGTTGGGATGAACTCGAGCTCGTCTTTACCTTTGAAGTTGCTGGTAAAGTAGAACTAGTTCATGTCCCTCAATAAGCTCCAGAGATGGTAAAGCTTGCTTTCCAAAAGCTTCTATCTGCTCGATTCGTTCAATCCATAGCCCCTTCAACTGCAGTTGAGGTGTCCACCTCGGCACCAGCTTCAGGACCCCCATAAGTCTAAGTCCCCACTTCACAGCTAAAGATGGTTGAAGTCCAACATGAATAGGTGAGAGCTCCTGCTTGCAAGGCTTAAGCCATTCCAAGTAAGGGAGTGAAAAGAAAGTCTGTGACGACAAATAGACAAAGGTAAGTAATCTGAGGTCGTAGAGAGAAGAGTTGAGTCATGGGCTAGAGTGCGGCCTGAAGACAGGCCAGAAGGAATATACTTCGACGCCCTCCTCAATGGCTTGCTTGAGATCATAAGGAGCTCCGTTTGGCATCTGCAAAGAGAGGACTTAAGGAGTGATGGCTTGTCTGGCTACATAGCTCGCCATGGGCTGTTGGTAATCTCCAATATTCTTACCTTTCTCGTTTTCTCACTTTCTTAGTTTAAATATTAACTTGCTACATTTCAAACCACCATGAGAGTAATGAAGCAAATAGAGGAAGTTCTTGCTTTTAAGAAGAAGAAGGAGAATGAGAAGCTCGAGAGTGAACGAAAAAAGCTAGAAACGAACTCTCGTTCATGATTACGAAGATTGAGAAAGCCAAGAGATCAGAGCAAACCCTTCAGGGCAAGCTAATGAATGTTGAGGTGACAAGAAAAGAAACTGAGGACGTTTTGATTTGCGAGGAGGGTACTCATGTAGTTGCGAGGACACACTTCACTATCAAACTCCTCCAGAGTGAAGAGGAATTGAATAAAGTAAAGGGCAACCTAGCAAAAGCCGAACAGGAACTAAACAAGGCAAGAGGCAATATGGCAAAAGCCAAACAACGAGTTGAGGCTATTGAGAAGAAGGTCGTTTTTGTCAGGAATGAGGTCAAGGCGTTGGTTGCCAAAGCTAGAAAGGATGCAGTGTCAGAAACCTCCAGTTTATTCCTCTACACTTTGTGAAAAATTCATCCCGAGCTAGACTTTTCGTTCTTCGATAAAGAAGCAGTCATTGAGGTAGAAAAGTATAAGGAACAAGCGACCCAATCCTTAGCTATTCTAGATGCCGCTCCTCTAAATGCTAATCCTCCAAATTCAACCTTTCAGGATGAGATAGCTTAAGTCGCGATGCCTCCAAATGTAGCCCCTAAGGCCAAGGCTCTTAATAAGCTGCATATCAAATTATACTTCTTTTTTTTTCTTTTTTTAAAAAAAATTTGTAATGACTCTATGCTTCATTCACCTCAATTTACTAGGGTATTTGTAATGGATTCACCTCGTTGTGAAGTCTATTTTGAATGAATTTGTTTACTTCAATGTTGTGTCGTTTTTGTTTCACTTTCTTTTTCTAAATCTTTGACTTTCTTGCAAACTTATCTAACATAGCAATATGGACGTCAGAACCTCAATAAAGATAGCATAATGTGGAGGTCGAAACTTCAGCAATTATAACATAATGTAGACCTAGTAGGTTGAAACCTTTTAACATTATGACGAGCTGGTAGGTTGGAACCTGTTAGTATAGTGGTAAGCTAGTAGATCGGAACATGTTAGCATTATAGTGAGCCAGTAGGTCGGAACTTATTAGCATTATAACGAACTAGTAGGTCAAAACCTATTAACATAGTAGCGAGCTAGTAGGTCGGAACCTGTTATTATTATAGCAAGCTAATAGGTCAGAACATGTTAGCATGATGGCGAGCTATGTAGTGGGTGGGAACCTTGATTAACATAACAAAATTTTGTTGAGTTATGTAAACGGTCGGAACCTTGCCTAGCATAGCGAAATTTTGTCGAGCTATGCAGGGGGTCGAAACCTCGCCTACCATAGCGAAATCTTGTTGAGCTATGTAGGGGATCGAAACGTCACCTATCATCGTAAAATTTTATCGAGCTATGTAGGGGATCGGATGACAGGACCCTTCCCAGACCTTATCTATGCTCTTGTCTGGAGGATCCTGCCGGACACTTCAACGGACTTATCGAGACCGACTTGTCGGGTCGAAGAAATCCGAGAAGCGAACCCTAACTTTCTTCAACCGGTTTACTCGTTTAAACTCAAAAATTTAGTTTTCCTTTTAAACTAGTTGGGAGTGATAAAATTTTTCGTAACTTTTGTTTCAAATATTTTTATAAAATTTTCGGCAGCATAACGACTGCATTTTTGATAAACCAAAATCTACCTGTCAAGAAAATAACACTTCGACTAAAATCTCAATTCCTCCCAACTTCTTTATTCTCAAACTTGCAATAATCATCATCATATTTCCACAAACATACCACATCAACACTCAATTCTCAATTTATAAGTACAAACTTACAAACTCAAGTAGAATATATCTAGATGCATCATATATATGAAATGCATGAATATTTACAAATATACAATTTCAAAATCTGAATATATGTTGCTCAATTACATATCCATCTCATACATAAAGTTTTACATCATATGTCATAAATCGCCCACCTATATATACACAACAAAATGATGACGTCCTGTCGTCCGCGGTAGTACACAATGAAATATAAATAGCTACAAAATAAATAAACAAGTTAGTGCAACAAAGATATAATATCACACACTAACATGACAATTTATCATTTGTTTTGTGATTTCTTTCAAAACCCCCATGTATATCCTTTAAACATTCTAACCATCACGGGCGATTAAAACTAACGCCAACGTGAAGCTTACTGAGGTATCTCAACCACTACGTTACGGAATTTACTGCATCGTACGTAGGGCGCTAAATCTTATCACTGAGCAACTACAATGCGGGATTTTCTGCATCGCAATTGTAGTGCTAAAACTCTGGGCAACTACGAGCGGAATTTACTGCATCGCTTCGTAGCGCTAACTGTCAACTAACCAACTACGTGCGGAATTTTCTGCATCGCAACGTAGCGCTTATATTTTCTAGGAAACTGAGCAACTACAGACGGAATTTTCTGCGTCGTCTCGTAGTGCTAATTTCTCTATACTCTGAGCGACTACGGACGGAATTTTCTGCATCGTCACGTAGCGCTATACTTTTCTATAGACTGAGCGATTACGGACGGAATTCTCTGCGTCGTCACGTAACGCTAAATCTCATAGCTTTTTTTTGGCATACACATGGGTTTTTCTACTACTTTTCTAGTGCCAAAGCACAAAACTCTTTAGTTCAAAAACCTCTTAACACTTTTCTCATTTCATTCTTTTTAAAAGCAACTTAGTATTACTTTCTATTAACATATAGATTCCATAGGAATCTATACGCTTAACTTTGACCTTAACATTAACCATCATTTTCAATTTCATTTATTTCTTAGTTACAATGTTTATGATAAACAATCAAGAATTTCCAAAGAATTGGAAACAAGTATAAGTGGCGAACCACTTACCTCAAGGCCGCGTCAAGCGTCTCGACGAGGCTCCTGGACGCCGCTCACGCGCTCGTCACCTACACAACAAGTTCTCTTTATTACTATTAACAAAAACCTCCATTTCTCAACTATACGCTATAATTCCCAACTATGCCCAATTTTCTCTATATAACGTTTAACTCGATTCTAATTCAACCGAGACTCTCAAATCCCGATTTCTTTGTAAAATTTTTACTTCTAGACCCTTAGGATCATCCCCATATGTTTCGTTTGGTCTCCAAAAGCTTAAAACAAAAAGTCAACTTTTTTAATTATACGGTTGACCACGAAAAACAGAATTGAAACCAGCCATGGTTTCACCTCCATTCCTTTTTCTAGCGTCTCCTTATCACATAACTAAGTCACCCGTAAAGTTTCATCGAGAAACTCCATCGTTTGCTATGTCAAATCTAAGGAAAACGTCCGTTTTGGACACTTTCGGGCGCAATTAAGTGCCCGTTTTGCAAACTCTTGGTTTCGGGTTAGCGACGCTAGATTTTATTCCATAACTAAGCTTCATTTAACTTATAATAACTCACTAAACTCACTTCGTGTCATAAAAATTGCATTAGGCTAATCGTTTCACTTTTCAGAGTTCTAACGGCACTATATTGTGCATAACTTGCACAATTTTTATCGGATTCGATCCGTTCCAAAACCTATGGTTTTCTATGGTTTCTAGGCATCATTTGAGGTGTAGAACACCCCCAAATAAGTCAAATATGGTCAGGTCTCTTCTAGCTCAAATTTGAGCTCGGGAATCCACTATTTGGGCTACAACAATGCCTTTGAAATTTCTAAACACTTCTCTAAATTTTTCTAACCTCTTTGAGGCTTTAAATTGGTTTCAAAACCATCAAATTTTAAGGTCTAACTACTGCCCTACAAGTTTCTAATACATACTTAAATCTCACTTGGTCATTAGAGTGCTCAAAATTCACTCAAGACCTTTCTCAATCACTTGGTGTGCAATAACCACCATTTTCGGTTCTATTTTTTAGGGTGGGTATAACAGCCCTTATACATCATTTTAAGGCATCAATTACACACAACATTCATCTCTCATGAGTCCATAACACTCACATGAGGTTCTAGCAAGATTTAAAAGCAATCTATCAACTAAATCAACAACAACAACAACAACCACAAGAGCTGTCACACTTTCTGCAGAATTGAAAGGGAAATAGGTTGTGCTCTTACTTGATGCTTGTTTGGAGGGTTTGAATAACTTGTAAGATGCCTAAAGGGAAGGGTGTTAGAGTGTGGAAGCTGCCTGGAGGTCATTCCTTCTCTTTTCCTTCCTGGACGACCAGCCCCTGCAGTCGTTCTTGACTCGCGCGAATCTGCTTCGGTTCTGTTTCTGCTCGCGCCTGGTCTGCCCTTCTGTTCCTTCCACGACCAGCAGCTGCTGGTGTTCCTTCTTCTTCCCTTCCTCTCTCGTTTGGACAGCAAGCAACAACACACGCCAGCAGCTTCTTTCCGCGCGACCACCTGCAGTTCGGCCTCACGATTTCCAGCAGCTTCTTTGTTTCTGTCGAGCACTTTTGTTATGGCCTCACAACCACAACTGCTGGCCCTTTTCTCCTTTCACGAAATCTGTTCTGCCTTGGGTGATGCACGGCTGTTGTTTCTGGTTTCAGTTCCAGCAGCTTCACGAGTCTTCTCGCGTCTTCTCTTACTTTCTCGGTGGATGACTGAATGGGCTGTGTAATTGCTGAAATAATTTCAGCCCAAGTGTCCTTTATATAATAAGGCTACTTCTTCTAATTACATTTAAGCCCCATCTTCTTTTTATTTCCATTTCAACTTATGGTCTTGTTAGTTTTTCATGACAACTCCCTTCTTAGTTCTTCCATGTTTAATTCGTTTCTCGTTTGATTTTAAATCTCGTCTCGCTAGAATTTATTTTAAAACGTCAAGCTTATTTTATAAATCCTAGCTCTCCCTTTTTTTTTTTTTTTTTAAATCGAATTTTAATTCGATTATCCTTTACTAAAATCTTGGATTTCCTAATTTGGATTTTCATTGAGAAAGTTACTAAACTTTTTAATATGACGAATTTCGTCGTATTCTAAATGAATATATTTTGGAGGCTATGAAATTAAATTAATTAAACGTAGAGAGTTATATTTTATCTCTCTAACTTAATTTCTAATGTTGGGACTTTAGAAGTCGGAGCTAGGGGTTTACATCGGAACCTTGCCTACTATAGCATAATGTGGAGCTGTCCAATAGGTTTGAACCTCAGCTAACAACATAGTATCAAGTTGTCTAATAGGTCAGAACCTTAGCTAACAGCATAATAACTGGCTATTCAGTAGGTCAGAACCATAGCTAACAGCATATGGAGCTATCCAGTAAGTCGGAATCTCAACTAACAGCATATGAAGTTGTTTAGTAGGTCAGAACCTCAGCTAACAGTATATGGGGCTGTCTAGTAGGTCGGTACTTCAGCTAACAGCGTAATAACGTGTTGTCCGGTAGGTCGGAACTTCAGGTAACAACATATAGAGCTATCCAGTAGGTCGAAACCTCAGCTAACAATATATAGAGCTGTCTAATAAGTTGGAACCTCAACTAACAACGTACTTTTATGGAACTGTCCAGTAGGTCAAAAGCTCAATTAACAGCGTAATTTTATGGAGCTGTCCAGTAGATTGACACCTCAGCTAACAACGTAATTTTATGGAGTCATCCAGTAAGTCGGAACCTAAGCTAACAGTGTAATTTTATAGAGTCATCTAGTAGGTTAGCACCTTAGCTAACAGCGAAATTTTATGGAGTCATCCAATAGGTCGGAACCTAAGTTAACAACATAATTTTATGGAGTTATCCAATAGGTTGAAACCTCAGCTAACATCATAATGTCAAGCTATATAGGGGGTTAAAACCTTACCTAATATAGCGATGTCAGGGTTTCTAGTAGGTTAGAACCTCAGCTAATAACATAATGTCAAGCTGTCTAGTAGGTTGAAACCTTAGCTAATAGCATAATGGCGAGCTGTCCAGTAGGTCGAAATCTTAGCTAGCAACATAATGGCGAGCTATATCCAGTAGGTCGAAACTTCAGTTAATATAACAAGACTTAATAAAATTTTGTTAAGCGATGTCCAATAGATCGGAATCTCAGCTAACATAGTTTAACTTATAAAATTTTGTCAAAAAGAAAACTTGGTGGAGAGATTGCTTTCACTTTTATATACAACATTTAATAAAGATATCAATCAACTTATTTAGAGTAGAGCAGTATGGGAAACCTAAAGTTTTTATTGATTTTCGAGGATCCAATTACAGGTTAAAGGTAGGAACCTCGTTACTGTTGTGCTAGCTGTGGTGATTATTAAGGTCGTGGGTTCGCTGGTTACACCACATAGTCTCTCAAGTGACCTCTCTCAATTAGATCCTCAATGGCATCCTTTAATGCCTAACATTCTCAAGTGTTGTGTCCGACTTTATCATGATAGATACAAAACTTGTTCTTATTTTTGAACTTAACGGGAGTTCTCATGGAATTGGGCTTTCCAAAGTCCTCCCTATTTCTTTCTATTGTAAATATTCTATTTGATATATTTGATAGGATACTGTAGGTATCATGACGACCTTGACACTAAGATTGCTCATTTCTAAGCTCATTCCTGACCTTTTTAGTGATCTGATTGTTTGAGTCATTATTCTGACTTTTTTTCCCGTTCCCACCAATATTTCTTTTCTTTAGTTGGTTGGAACTGCCTATTTCATCCTTTGGGTTAGATTGTTTGGGACCGAAGGTCTCCTCCCATCTAATCTATTTGGCAGCTCACTTATAGAACTCACTCAGGTCTCCCACTAGAGATTTGTAGATGCTCTCATATAGCTTTCCATCATTGTGAAACACAGTTGAGATCGCAGTTAGGATGCTTTCATCTTAAAGGTTCTCCACATTGGTGACTTCAAGTTTGAACCTGGTAACGTAATCTTTCAGCGATTCGTTTTGTTGTTGAAAGACCGTGGCGAGATGACAAGATGGCATGAGCTGTGTTCTCAGAGCTCGGTATTAGTTGGTGAACTTTCGTTGACACCGCTCCCAGCTATCTATGCTACGAGCTAGGAGACTCTTGAACCAGGTCCATGAAATGTCCCTTAAGGTGGCTAGGAAAACACGACATTTAACTAATGGATTATCCATATGAAGATCCATTTAGACATTAAACACATCCAGGTGATCATAAGGATCACTATCTCTATTGTACTAAGGAATGTTAGGGACCTTAAGTCTAGGAGAGAAAGCACGTGTCTCGATCTCCCCAGTGAAAGGTGTCTTCTCCTCATATTGATCACGTTGGTTCAAGATACCGGGGCGTGCTTCGAGTTGTTGAACTCTCTAAAGAAGTATATCTATCTTTAGGTCCTGAAGTCTTTGTCCTCTCCTATGCTCGTGACCTGGTAAGCAGCGATCTGGTATATATCCCTGACTAGCCTTCACTCTTAAGCTTATAGGTCGCGGAGCTTCCTCCTCTTCGTGAGCCCAACGACCTTTTGCTCTTGAGTGTGAATTGAAGTAATGAACTAAGTTAGTAGGTCGCTACTCCTCTCTAATGGGTTTTTCAGGTGCTGACACTTTCTCTTATTGTTGCTGATAAACTGTAAGCCCTATCTTCGATTTTAGACTTTCTAGTGTTATAAGCTAGATAATAGAACGAGAATGTTAAACTTCATTAATATTATTTTAGTGAGTGATATTAAAATGCTGGTAGAGTTTTAGAAACTAATTAATTCTAATAGTAAAATAAATTTAAGAGAATAGCAAAATAGTCATTGTTCTAAAGTATAGATCTATATATGTTTAAGTGTGATTAGAATAAACTAGTGTGAGAATTGTGAAAATTATCAAAGTAGTAAGGATGCCATGGAAATTAAGCAAAATGGGAGGACAATTTGGTTAAATTTTAGGAAGTGGCATAGTATGTAAATAAGTATCAAACTTTGAGGGTAAATTCATAAGTGAAGCCTATATATATGAGTGTTGGTTTCAACACTTAAAGAAAAACATTGAAGCAAAATAGATAGTGAAAGGGAGAGAGTGGGACGACAATAAGGGAGGAGGAAGAGTCAAGTCACTTTCAAGCTACTTTGATACACCAAATCAAAATCCTAAGGTTATTCAAGCTAGAAGAACAAGATTAAAGGAAGATTGAGGTAATTTATCATGATTTCTTCCATGAATGATAGTAGTTGGGTTGTATAATGTGATGATTGATTCAATTGTTTTCTTGTTGGGTTGTTGATGGAATCTTGAAGTAAATCAAGATTATAGTCATAAATTATCAAGAAAGAAAGTAGATTTGACAAAAATTATGTATGAAATGCTAGTTAAAATGTATATAGATGAAACCCTAAGTAGTGATTAAAGTATATTTATAGCAAAATTTCTTGTAGATTAAGTGTTTAATAAATTGTCTAAAAGAATTAACAATGAAAAGTTTGAAAAAGTGAAAGAGAGTAATTTAATGAAAAGTTGAAAAGTGTGATGTATGGTATATGTGTGGGTCACGCTCAAGGAAGGGGTATGTGACTTCATTGAGCCTTGATTCATTTGAGCTTGAAATTCATGTTTATTAAAGCTTAGAAAATGCAATAGAAAGGATAGAATTGAGGAAACCAAGTGTAGAGACAATAGAGTATTATTAAGCTTAGTTGAAGGGTGTTAAAGGAACTCATGAAAAAACCTCTTTTTGATGCATGAGATGAATCTGTTTAATTGTATTGGAGTGAAAGAATGTTAGATATGAAAGAATTGAGTTTATTGTGCATTAAAAATTTTTAAAAATAGAGATAATTTATAGGTTTCACCCCTCCATACTTGGAATTTTTCAAAGCCGTTTTACAGGTGACCTAAATGAGAGATAGAGATGATCCAAGCAAAAACGAAAGCGAAACAGCCCATGAATTGGGCTATGAACAGTATTATGTTAAAGGGGGTCTGAAAATTTTGACTTTTCGTTCCGGGCCTCTGAAAATTATACGGACTGCGTGGGGATGTTCTTAGGGGTATATAAGTTAAACTTTTGTAAAGAAACCAGAATTAGAAAGCCTCGATTAAGTTAAAACCTAGAAAAGAAGATTGTAGTAAAAAAGGGTATTTTAAAGAGTTTTTAATATCAAAAGCAATGTGTGTAACTTTGTGTAGCACATTGTGGCATATTTTAAGTAAGAGTATGTTGTGCAGGTGATGCACAAACTAGTGGAGCAAAGAAGACTCATTAAAACCCTCCGGCAAGTTTGGAAATCAAGGTAAATATCACTTCCTTACACTATTTCAATTCTAGTTTAAATATAAATATGTATTGTCAAAAAACAAAGAAATATGTGAAATGAATTTCAAAAGCAAAGTTTGTATGCTCGTGTAAAAGATCCTTATATCAGATTCATAAATGAAAATCGAGACTAAAGCATCTAAAAAAAAGAAAAATTGAATTTAAAAGTGTAGTTAAAGGTTTTTTTTTTTAAAGATAAAGAATTTTGGTGCTTAATACACTCACTAAAAAGATTTTCAAAGGCCATGTGTATCATCAAAATTTTATATGTTAGTTAGTATTACGTAGCGATGCAGAAAATTCCGTTCATAGTTGCTAAGATTCTCAGATTTTCTGGTGCTACGTTTATGATGCAGAAAATTTCGTACGTAGTCGTCAAGATTCATAGTTTACCTTACATTGCGATGCGATGCAGAAAATTCCATACGTAGTTACAAAAGTTAAAGTATTAAGCACTACAAGATGCGATGCAAAAAATTCTGCACGTAGATGCTTAGAGTATAGATTATTTCACACTACATTTTGTGATGTAATAAATTCGGTGCGTAGTTGTTGAAATATCTCAACAGGGTCACAATTGGCGTCAGTTGAAATCGTCACGTGATTCACCACATTGAGCGACATAGTTAGTTGTTGCGTGGTTAGACTTTTTAAGGATACACATGGTGCTTTTAGTAATAAAGTTTTAATTTAAGCTTTATAAGTATCAAAACAAGTTATAAATAATTTATATGACAATTTCCATATTTATTATATTGATTAAACTAACGAATTTTCTTTGTTATGGTGTAAAAATTTGTTCAGGTATATCCATCAGGGGATGAAGTAAAAGAATCAACTCGTCAAAAATATAGTTGGGCGAAACCAACGAAAGCATTATATATATATATATATCATGTTATGTTTTATGAATATGAAAACAATGAAGTGCATGGGTTACATTGCAACATTCGGAAATATATTTTTGAAACTTGTAAACTTTTGTAAACTGTGTTGGAGGTAATTGTAAATAGTAAATATGATACATAGATATAATTCCCCTATGCTTATCATGCATAATAGTGGTAAAGTGATTGTGAAAATGCATGTTTGTGGATAAAAGAAGTTGGGTGGTGATTGAGAATAGTTCGAAGTGTATTTTCTTGCAGGAAAATTTTGGAAACCTTCAAAATACAGCTATTATGCTGTCAAAATTTTATTAAAAATTGTTTTAAATCGAATTCAAAAAATTTACACCAACCCAACTATTTTTAAAAGAAATAGAAATTGATATGGTCAACGTAAAGTAAACGGGCAAAGCATTTTAAAGGTTTGCTTCACAGATCTCTCATGACCATGAGTAGGGTTATAAGAGGTTCATTGGAGTGCCCGGTAAGACCCTCCAAATAAAAGCCTAGAGAAAATTAAGTTCGGGTCTTGTCATAAACTTCTCTTGGAATAGCAGCCTCATATCTAGGCACGTTTTGTGCTTAGGTCTGTACCAATGCCTTGACTACATCCGCAAGTTGTCGCACTATATTTTCCAATGCCTCCTGCTGCTGGTGTCATACCTATAGTCTCTCAACTATAGAGACCATCAGTGCTGGTTGGCGAGGTGCTAATGAAGGCATACCTACAGTAGCACTAATTATGGGGACATGAGATGCGCTTGTCATAGGTATGGTTGCATCTTCCATTAGCTGGACATCATGCTATTGCTAACCCATCTACCTTTCTAGTTGATTAGCCACCGTGTCAGAACATCTGATGGTTCTTCCTCTTGTCATGGCAATTAAAAATTCTAAAGATTGCAGTCTGGGCCTTCATTCTAGTGTCAAAATGTCGACGTCTAATTTTGGTCGATCGAAGTCCTTAACACGATACCTGTAATTAAATAGAAACAAGCAAAAACAAGAAAAAAGGAAGAGGAAAAATAGAGGTTGCAAAGGGATTTTTATGTGGTTCGGCCCAAGAACAATGCCTACGTCCACGACTGTGCTCTCTGGTGATTTTGGTAGAGTCATAGTATACTAATAATTGTTTTTCATATCTTTACAATGAATCTTGGCCCCTATTTATAACGTGGGGTGTTACAATTTGAGTACAAGTAAAATAGAAAAGAATCTCACATTAATTACACTTTCAAAACTGATGTTTATTAATTTAGGGATACACTTCGCAGAATCAGAAGTTTGATTTTGCTTCCAATTTTGGTAGTTGACTGCTCCTTAATTTAGGATGTTGGCCTTTTGGAAGAATTACCTAAACGAGCACTTTGAGCTGCGATCTGGAGCTCGCTTTGGACGACCTCGAGCTGAGCATAAGGCGAGCTGGACCATGGTTAGCCAGCGAATTGAGAGCTTGTTTCTGCTTGCTGGGTGTTAGCAAACTAGACTTTTGTCCATCGGGTCAATGTATTGGATTAATTTGTTGGGCATTTATGAGCCCACCTATGTAGCCCCATATATACCCATAATAGGTACCATATAGTATTCAGGCACCGGTGGTTGGCCTACTTTGTAGGAAAAGTTTTCAGAAAACTACTTTGCCACCGCCATTTATGAATCTATATGATGTTATGTTTTTAGATTTGAATAACGTTTCAAACTAGTTTTCCGAAATTAAAAAACTCGCTTTTCAATATGTTATTGAATTTTCATTTTATTATGCATGATTCATATTACATTACATGCCTATCCATGCATTTAATCTAGAAATGATTTTCAGAAAATATGTTTTCATTTTACCATGTTAAAACGGTCATGAAATCACGTAAAAAGTTTTAGGGAGGCTTATTTTCAAATTTGAGCTTGAATAGAAAAATTATGACACTCACTGAGCTTGTTTAGCTTACTTTAGTTTTATGTTTCATAAATAAAACCTCCCCAAGGACAGGTATAGGTGCAGGGACTTCAGTAGTAGGAACTTCAACTCAAGAGTAAACGAAATCATTCATGTGCATCTGTGATTTTGTGTATTTGTCACAAATGTTGTTTGAAAATTCGTAAAATAGCTTTCGTATGTAAATGAATGCATATTTTGTAAATGTATAATTGTATTAGTGCATGACATAGAAATGTTTTGGAATAACATATTGCGTTTCAATTATTTTCATACTAATAGGTTGCTAAATTTAAAATGTTGAATTGTATTTCAATTTCAAAGCATGTTTGTGGCTGATTATGGAAAAGAAAAAGATGGTCTAGGGCACAGTAGTTGAAAATTGCTTTGCTATAGAAGTGTACGGGTTTTTCAAAAAAAAATTTGCAAGATCGAAACCTTAGAAAAACAATCGTCATGCTATCAAAATTTTTATAAATCCTGTTTTGCATTTATACATTTTTAAAGAAAAAGTTTCCACCCATTTTCATTTAAAAAGAGATTTCTAGAAAAATCATAAGGAATCTCTAGTAAAGGTTAACGGTTTAGCTTCACAGGAACCTTTCCAGCCAAATCTGATATCGACTGGAAGGTCACCATAGGGTTACCGACGGGTCATGGATCATACGGAAATAGAAGTATAGGGACGGGGCCCATCATCTTCACATTTAACCTATAAGTTGCCTGTATGTTATGCATCTCTTCTTTAGCTGGGTTTGGTATTTCTTCATCGATTTGAGGGATAGGAACATCAAGTTTATTAGGTGAAGAGGGTGTATCAATTTGGTCAGATCTGCCAATACTAGATAGTAGCCAGTTAATAGATCCGACAATGAAGGTCGGTAATTACTACTATAAAGGAAAAAATAATTTAGCAATTAACATTGCAAGGAATGAGGTATACCTCAGACTTTGATATCATGTTGAAAGGTACAACAAATGTTTGAAGGCTAGTTTATTCTTTTCTATTGTATGTGTTGTAAATTTTAGGGTTGAAAGAAACAAGTAAAATCGCTATGAAGAGTTATATAGAGAATTTTAGAAATGTAGAGAAAGAAGAGACTATGGATAAGTGTAGAGAGAGTGCATTTATTCATAAAATTGGATGCAATTTACATAAGGTTAACGTCTATCTAATTAACTACTAAATACAACTTGCAAGCATGGATTTGGTAACTTGGCAAGTTGATTATCACATAAGTAATCAACTTGATATTTTGACAAATTCAATTTGGAGTTTTCTTTCTCTATGAAAGTGAAAGACTATATTTACAACACTCCTTCGGCTTTCACTTCTCATCAACGCTTAGATTTTGTTAAAGAAAACTTAATGGGACTAAACCATGCAAAGAAATAAGATTTGCTAGATCTTAGTAATGTTGGACATGTTTGAATACTACCTTATTAAAAACCTCACCAATAAAACTCAATGAGATAAAATCTGGTTAAGGAAAAAAGAGTATTGTGCATGTATATGAAAAATTATACTCCCTCCAATGAATGCTTCATAATTAATTATATAGGTTACACAATCGACATATTCCAATACTATAAGTCAATTTCTCAAATGTTGATGTTGGAAATATTTTGGTGAATAAATCTATAAGATTATTCGTGGGGTGAACTTGTTTAATATCAATTTGTTGGCTTTGTTGAAGCTCATGAGTATAAAAAAACTTTGATAAGATATGTTTAGTTCTGTCTTCCTTGATGTATCCTCTTATTTGAGTAATGCATGCAGCATTATTCTTGAATAATTGTTAGGGAATTTGATACAGTAGGTAGTTCACATATACTTTGGATATGATGAATGACAGATTTCAACCATATACATTCTCTAGTTGCTTCATGAAGTGCAAGGATTTCAAAATGGTTGGAGGATGTGGTAACAAAAGTCTGTTTTGTAGAGCGTCATGAAATTGTTGTATCATTATAAGTAAAAATATATCCAGTTTGTGAATAAGCCTTGTGAGAATTTAAAAGATATCCAACATTTGCATAACCAATCAAACTCATACACCACTAGTAGATTTTGAATTGAATAATCCCAAATATGTTGTTCCATGAAGTTAATGAAAAATATGTTTAACCTAATTCCAATGAAGCCGTGTTGGTTAAGAGCTAAACCTGGCTAATAGATTTACTGAAAAAGTAATATCAGGTTTAGTATATTGTGCAAAATATAATAAAGTACCAGTTGCACTCAGATATGGTACTTTTGGACAAGTATCTGTTCATTATCTTCTTTAGACCGAAATGGATCATTTTTAGGATTAAGGGATCGAACAATCGTAGGGCTACTCAAGGGATGAGCTTTATCCATATTGAATCGTTTTAGGATTTTTTTTTCCAATATAAGCTCTTTAATATATAAGTATTTCATATGATTTATGCTTGGTCTCTAGGTCAAGACAATATTTTGTTTGCCTCAAATCTTTTGTTTCATTCTTTATTTTCAAATATTTAGCAGTTCTTAAGAACTCTTCAGGAGTTCCAATTAAATTCATGTCATCAACATATACTGCTACAATTGTAAATCTAGATTCTAATTTCTTTATGAACACACATAGACATATAGGATTATTGATATATCCTTTGTTTATCAAGTATTTGCTAAGACAATTATACCATATTTTTCAGTCTATACAAGGGTCATTGCAACTTAATTGAATAAACATTGTTAGCTTTTCATTTATATACTTTAGACATTTTAAATCCTTCAAGAATTTTTATGTATATATCAATATCAAGTGACCTATATAAATATGCTATCACTATGTCCATAAGACACATTTGGAGTCCTTCTAAAATCGTCAAACTTATTAACAATTTAAAAGTAATTGTATCCATCACAAGTGAATACGTCTCATTATAATCAATTCCTGGTCTCTTTAAAAAATCTTATGTAACAAGTCTTACTTTATATCTTACAATTTCATTTTTCTCATTACATTTTCATACAAATATCCATTTGTATCCAATAGTTATGACATCTTTAGGCATCTGGACTACAAGCCCAAACATTTTTTGTTTGGCTAAAGAACTCAATTATGTTTGAATTGCATTTTCTATTTAGGCTAATCATGTCTTTGTCTACATTCATCAACAGTATTTGGTTCAAAATCATCGTTCATAATTTTAATAGCTATTATATGTAAAAATATATCATCAATGATTATTTTATCATGATTTCACACATCTTTCGCACAATTCATTGAAATTTCATCAGTTTTGGAATTTTGCAGCCCTGTAAGGGTTTGTACCTCTTTAAGAGTTTCAATCTCCTTAAGGACTACTAACTCTTCTAGAATTGATTTTTCAGAAAATATAGATTCTGTAGCTTAAGTATTATTTTCAATGAAATTGTGATTTTTTATTCTCCACTTTCGGGGAATACTAACTTTTGAGCCAACTGGCCTACCATGCTTCTGGTATGTATTAGATGATTCATTTGTTGCATTCTGATTACATTGCTCTGTAGGAACAATTATTCTAGTTGGTGCATTAGCAATTGATATATATGATTTTGTTACTCTAGCAGCATTTGTAAATGCATCTGGTAACTCATTTGCAATCATCTGAAGATTGACTATGCTTCATATTTCATCTTCACATTGGGTGATACGAGGATCTAGATGAGATATTGTTGCCACATTTCATGAAAGCTCATTTTTCTCTCCAATAGTGCATTTTTTCTCATGTTTCTCTTTAGAAGAAATTTTTCCTCCCTTTATTGATGGGAATGTTGTCTAATCAAAATGACAATCTACAAAACAAGTAATAAAAATATTACCTGTCAATGGTTCAAGTTATCTAATAATTGAAGGTAAATTAAAACTAGCATATATCCTTAAACATCATTGAGATCTCATTTTGGTTCGTTGAGGAGGCACAACAATAAGGATTTGCACAGCACAACCAAAAATGCATAAACGAGAAATGTTAGGCTGGTGCCCAAGTACAAGTTGTAATGGAAAATACTAGTGATAAGCTATAGGCTTAAGGTGAATCAATGTAGCTACATGTAAAATAACATGTCCCCAAGCAGAAAGTAATTTTATTTGCAATAACAAAGTTCTTACAATTACCTAGATGAGCTTGATGAATTATTTTGCTAGACCATTCTGGATATGTACATGTGAAATTGGATGTTATCATCAATTCCAACTGATGCGCAATAATCATCAAATGTTTTCGATGTAAATTCACTAGCATTATCTAGTCGTATACTTTTAGTTAGATAATTTGAAAATTGTGCTTGAAGTTTAATTGACAAGCCCCTCTTCTTTATATACTAGACAATCTACTCGGCAACCCCACGGTAGCCTTCCAAATGGAATCTACACCGACTAAAAAGTTCCCGTAAAGCTAAGCCTCTTACTTTTTCTGAAAACCTTTTAAAACTCTAAAAATTTATTTACAATGAAAACGGGTCGCAACTTTTTGGATTTTTAGGTGATCATTTAAAAATTATGTTTACAAAAATCCAGCAACATTACAGTTGCTTTTCTAAACATCCACCCATAAAACATAGAAGAAAAATCTGTGCACTTCAAATATTTCTCATTCTCAACTTCTGACCTTAAGCCCTCATTCAAATCCACAATCAATCACAAGGTAATTTCATTCAAAATTTAACTTAAAATCTATGAAAACCAAATAAACTTAAGTGCACTTATAGTTTTCAAAGTATAATACGAACTACACAAAATATGCGTTCTCAAATCAAAGTTTATGAAACATGCATTGTGGTCAAAAGATATGCAGTACATGATAGTGTGGAAGCGAACAAACTAGTATAGTAGCGTCACATATCAGTCCTCGTACACACCCAACGGAGCGCCTTCTAATATTTGGCTCGCACCTACACCCCTACACCTGGGGAGGGTTTTTTATAAAACACGAAAAATGAGTGGTGACTATTAACTCAGTGAATGGATAACTTATCAACTTGAAACTCGCTTTTAAAAATATACATATATATATACTTCTCCCAAAATAAGTTGAGAAAAACTAGTATTTTATGTCATATTGATAAAACATAAATCGTGCATAATGTAAAAATGACCTCACTAAAAACTGATAATAATAACTTTCGTAAATTATAAATCTTTCATGAAGTAAAGCTTTCTTGTTTCTCTGAAATCTCACATCTAATGATGTGTTTCTCTTTCTGAAACTTGCCTTACTAGGTAACCCAAGAAAACTCACCCTCACATGACTGTACATCTACACATCATGGAACTCGGGTTAAAGAATGCTACTTGTGTAGTCGTTGATGCGGGACCTTAGGGATCACGATACCCTCCCAACATCATGCTGATCTATACTACCGTATGAGTGCAGAAGGTGACACACTGACTCAAATCCCCCTAAGTTAGTGACTCTCCCAACCATACTATCATAAACGCACATGGTACTATGGTCAAGTATAACTGGGGATTAGGGTAAACCCAAGACATTTGTTTTTCTTCAATATGCTTAAAACTTTTCTTGTTTTTCTCTTTAACTTAGCTTGAAAGCAAATTGACCTTGCGTATAGATAATCTTTTCTTTCTAAGGCAAAAGCCCAAAATGTTCGAAATACTTTAGTAGGTATTTTCTATGCATGTATTTTTTTATACTTTTCAACTTGCTAAGCTTGTAAAAATACTTGCATATATAATCATAAATTTACGGAAACTATACATGCATAGTAATAAAATAATAACATGTTATAAGCTTACTCGATGCTCAATATAATAATTTACATACAAAACATGATATTGCATTTATAAATAAATAATTTATATAATTCATAAAACTTATAAAAATCCACACTCACTACTTGCTTCCAATATTTAACCACTTGTTGAGTTCTCTGGTAGCTCGCTACCTCAACTACACTTCAAATTAAAGTTGTTATCTCTTAATCACAACAATCCATTTGAAAGACTCAACATTACAGCACACAAAATACTACACATCAATTGACAACGGACCTAGCTCGAGCTGTGAGTTACTGCCAGCTTATCTACTGGAAGCTACTGTCTAGCTCGTTTGGCCTAGACAGCGAGCTACTTCCAACTCGTCTCTATTGCGAGGTACCTCACCATTCCAACTCGCCCTTCGTGAGGCACCCTTTTCACTCAGCTCGACTAGGTTCTTTACGGATTGTGAGCATAGCCCAACTTGTCCTTGCGAGCTGCTGCTCAAGCTAGCTCGGCTTGAAATGAGAGCACTGCCCAGCTCTCCCTTTTTGCGAGTTACTGTCTCTTGCCCAACTTGGACAGGTGCTATTAGGGACTGCCCCATCCTTTTGCTCGTAGCACTCAGCTCGTTGGCTAGCTACTGTCCTAGCTTAAATCAGTTTGAACTCATGCATACCACGTTTTAACACTCTTTCCAGGTTTTATACCAACAATCACATCCAAAATAACGACTTAAAACACTCATAACCAATACATGGTAGCTCACATCATCAAATTTATTTAGACTTAACATTACACATTTCATTTCACATAGGAAGCATCATTCGGTCTTGCACTTATCTCTTCAAATCAATCCCTAAATGAACAACTACTCCACCTTAGCTCGCATGCCATTTCAAAGGCTTGAAAATCACTCCAATTGATAGGTAAGGCTACTGCCCTTCTTGCACACTCTTGCTCACGAGCTCCCTTTTAAATCAAATGACTTACAAGCATTAAATATACCCAAAATCAACTCAAGATCCACAATGACAACAAGCTTACCTTAATTTTCCTCTCGGTAGAAAGTTTTCTCCTTAGCCGAACTCCTCTCCTCCTAATTTACACTTGGACTTCTCTCAATTCGGCTCTCACTCGATCCACATAAATATTATGCCCAGATCTGACATGCTCTCGATCACAACTCACTCTCTTTCTCTCAAATTGCCGAATGCCTCATTTTTTTTCTCTCAGTCAACTCTTCTTACTCTCTTTTCACTTTTGCTTCTCATTTCCCATCAAGTCCTCTTTATATAGACTTTTTTCAAGATAGTGGATTCTAAGTGTCAAACTCTCATTGATGCATTTTCATTTCACATGGATTGTGCTTCTTCCTAAGATCTCATTCTATGTGATACTCATACATAATCCAAGTGTGCTTGAGAATGGAAAATATCTACTTGGCCCCCTGAAAATTTTAATTCACATTCTGACCCCAATAAATTTCAAAAATATTTTATGGCTCTTAAATCTTCCATTTCACCATACAACACTCTAATTGGATATTTTCGTTCAATAACTCCGAATTCCTCAAAATCTTTTCGAATAAACTCATCTTTGCTCCGATTCACTTTTCATTAATTCTAATATTAATTTTGGGGCTTTTGATTCACGAGGTCCCATTTTCAAAAATTACTATTTACTCAGACACTTTCCGTCCGAAAATATTATTCATCTGGAAAGATAACTATTTTTCAATAGCTAAGGTTTTGGATTTTACATTAATGATCTGAGCAAGCAATCTAGTAAAAACAGAGTTACGACTACATAACAAACATATATGTGACCATCTTGCAGACACATTAATTAATGTTATAAAATAATAAAATTGTCCATTTGGTAGATGAATAGGTGCATATATGTTTTCTTGAATTCTTTGTAGAAAAGATAAAGACTCAAAACTAACCTTAGAAATGAATGGTTTAACCAACAATTTTTCTTGTGAACAAATGGTGCATATATTCTCATTGGGTGATAGAATCTTCAGATTCTTTAATGGATGTCTATGAGAATTTTCAATAATTCTACACATCATTGTAGATCTTGGATGACCAAAACGGTCATGTCAAAGTTGAAACATTGTTGGTTTTGAGAGCTTCTGGCTTAGAACTGTATAGGTTTCAATTGATCTTATAATTGTATAATATAATCCAAATGAGAAAGCTTTAAGCTTTTCTAAAATAAGCTTCTGGTCTAAAATAATTTTAGTGATGCATAAATATTCAATATTCTTTTCATTTATAGTTTCAATATGATATTCGTTGCTGCATATATCTTTCAAACTGAATAGATATTTTTTTTATCTACTTAAGTATAATGCATTATTTATATATAATTTGGTATCATTTGTTAACAAGATTATGACTTTTTTAGAACCTTCTATTAAGTCTGTAGAACCTAATATGATATTTACCTTAATTTTGGTCACTAATAAATTTGAGAAATATTTTTCATTTTGAAGAATAGTATGTGTTGTTGCATAGTTGACAATACATATATCTTTACTTTCACTTTTGAAAATAGATAATTCATCCACATCCGTCTTTCATTTAAAAAAAAAAAAAAAGTTAGTACATCATGATAACAAAATATAAAGCAAAAAAGTTATCTCCTTCCTAAGAAGGTACAAAATTGTGTATTAAGATAATTTCTAAATAAAAGAAAAAGACATAAAAAGTAACATAATAGTACTACTAAGTAGACAGTTTCTTAATTAGTATGCATATTTCCATCACCAATTAAGTAATCTATTTTTCCATCTGTATTTTCAAAAAAAAAAAAAAATTGACACATCCAGATTTATGATGTCTATTGAACCATCATCTTGATCTGTAAAATTTGTTTCAATTTTTTTTTCCTTCCTCTTCATAGAGGCCTGATATAGATCAATTAGGTGTTTGGCCATACGATAGGTATACGACTAGTGTCTAGGTACGCCACATCTGAAACAAACATCTTCATAATGTTTAAGGGCTTTTTTCTCTATATTTTTGCCTTTATCATGTTTGACGCTATAAACATTCCACTTCTGGGGCATGTTTTTCTAGTTTCAATGATCCAAAAATTTATGACCACCACGATTATAAGAACCATGTCCACGTCTATGTCCATATCCATGTCCACGTCCACGTCCATGTCCATGTCCATGTCCACGTTCATAGCCTTTGCTTGCCGTAGCATTTACTTATGGAAGTGCTAAAGCGCCTAGCTGGGCAAAGTTCATGATTTTTCATTATAAGCTCATTATTTTGTTCTACCACTAAAAGACATGAAATTAATTCAGAGTATTCTGTAATTCTATACTCTCTATATTGTTGCTATAGGAGCACATTAGAGACATGAAAAATAGTATATGTCTTTTCTAATAAATCTATATCAGTCAATGTTTCACCACACAAGTTCAACTGTGACGTTATCTTAAACAGGGCAGAATTGTAGTCAGCAACTGTTTTAAAATCTTATAGTCTCAGATGGCTCCACTCATACCTGACTCTAGGAAGGACGATAGTTTTCTGATGGTCTTACCTATCTTTTAGATTTTTCCATAGAGTTAGTGGATCTTTAACCATGAGGTATTGAGTCTTTAGGCTCTCATGTAAGTGATGACGAATAACAATCATTGCACTAACTTTATCTTTTAGAGATGTTTCATTATTGTCTTTAATAGTATAAGCTAATCTTTGGATTATAGGTACAACTTTATATCAAGAATCCATGATAGATAATTCTTTCCAGAAATATCAAATAGGGAAAAGTTTGGTTTTTAGTATGTGACATAGTTATTTTCATAAAACAACATTATTAATGACATGAGCAAAGTGTTAAATACCATATTAACATTATGTTTAAAAGAAATTTGTACACAACTTTTTTTCTTAAATTCCTTTAGGAATATGTATGTGGAACTTCAGGTTCCCAAAAATTTCATATATACTTTTAAAGCTTCCAGTCTAAATTTATGATAACTTTAGGTTTTAACATTATAGATATAGAACTTCAAATTCTCATAAATTAAACTCTAGAACTTGAAGTTCGATTAATTTGTTGAAATCTAGAACTTCAAGGATTGATAAATTAAAATCCAAAACTTCAGGTTTTAATTGAATTGGAATTCAAAACTTCAAATCCTGATAAATTGAAATCCAAAACTTCAAGTTTTGATTAAATTTGTTGAGAACTTCAGGTTCTACTTCTCCTACAAAATTACTATTTGAAACTTCAAATTATCTATTTAGATTTGTTTTGAAAAAAGTATTGTAACCATGTTCATTAAAACCCAAAATCTTAGCTTCTAGAAAGTAATTATCCTTCCAGATGAATAGTGTTTCAAACGGTCGAAAATCGAACCTCATGAATTAAAAACTCCAAAATTAATATTAGAATCAATGGAAATTGAATCAACGTGAAGATGAGTTATTCGAAGAGAGTTTGAGGGATTCAGATTTATTGGACGAAAATATCCAATTAGAGTAGTTTATGGTCAATTTGAAGATTTAAGGGTCATAGAATGATAGGACCTAACCTGGATTCCCTCTAATGAATCATGTGGGCTTGTCGGGCACCCCACGAGACCTTTCTGAAATCCAGCTAATAGGACCCAAAAAGACGTCATAAAGCAAACCTGTATCTATAAACAACTTTGCTTAGTAATGTATCTGAAAACATTATCATAATTATAGCTAATAACGTTATTTAAAGTAGATATGTCACCGTGATTTCATAAAATATCCACAAAATATTGTTCAATTTTCTTTTGAAATACACATAATAACATAATCAATAATACCATTAAAACACAATAGTTACAAAAGAAAAGAATGTTGCGTCATCAATCATCTAACCCGTCTAGTCTGATCGCGGTGGACTGATACCCTGATTCTTTAATCCTGCACCCAGGAGGTTTTGTAACATAAAACCAAAACAGTTTGTAAGCTATAAAACTTAGTGAGTATGTAAAGGTTTTGCTAAAGTTTAAGTTTTACGAATTTCCTCCCGAAAACATTTTTCTGTAAAATAATTTAATTTCTGAAAACTTGAAATTTATAAATTTTTCTTTAATGTTTTTAAAAGTTTTTTCTAAAATATTTTCTAAAATAGTTTCTTTTCAAAATATGTTGTTTTTCATGGTATGTTTTTCTTTCTAGAATCTGTACTAATAGGGAACCCAAGAAAAGCTACAACCACATGAACGGGTAGACCAACTTCGCTCAGTATAAGGGAGTTACGTGGTGGAATATCTATCATCGCGCATAGTGACAAAGCTACAAAAACATCCTGCAACTACGTGGCGGAACTATCATCGCACATCGCAAGCGAGATAATACCCCACAAGTGTAAAATGGTGACTTTACAGACATGACAAACTCTATCCCCCGATGTTAGCAGGACTAACCCTCCCAACACTTGCCCTACACTGTGGGGTATACTGACCGGGTCTAATGCTAGAAGGTCTATCTATCAATAAGTTTGGGCCGTTCCACTAATCCTTGAAAATCTTTACTTTCTTTCTTCTTTTTTTTTTTTTTTTACTCTTCCTATATTTCAAATAAGCTAATCTTTCATGCTAAACATGAACTATTGATGAGCTAAAAATAATTTATGAGAATTTATATAATAATTGTAGAAAAATCTGAAAAACATTTAACATAAAGAAAATCTTTTCACACCGATTGCTTGTTGTCCTATTCACTTGAATCTCTACTTCAGCGACCTCCTCTCAACTCACTACCACCTACACTTAGTCACAAATGAGACATTTACTTAACTAGCTAAATTATTATCTCTAATTCCTAAATCCTGCGAGCTGCTAAGGACTGTAATACTGCCAGTCTAGCTCGAGCTATGAGCTCGCACCTTTAGCGAACTCCTACTTTGCCTAGCTCAGCTCAAATTGAGGGCACCAATCTTAGCAAGCTCGCACAGCTCACTTTCAGTGAGCTGTTACCTTTTTCCAGTTTGACTCACTTCTCATCCCCTCTTAGCTCGCCTTTGCAAGCTACTACCTTAGGCTAGCTTGGCTAGGCACCCCTGATGGGCTGCGACCTCACTCAGCTCCTTTTGCGAGCTCGCACTCCAGCCTAGTCCAAACAGGCGAGGTAGAGAGCAACAGGCATAGCCCGACTCGCTCCTCAGTCGACCATCTTAACCAGTTGAAATGCATTAAGAGCCTCCTTTAGCTCACACCTCACAAACTCTTGCCCTGACTCACACATGCCTACTCCTAACGTTCCTTTCTTCAAACTTACATTTTACATTACCATAAATACATCTCGACCTTATTTCACACATACTTAATAAATCAACGTGTCATTAGTTCGTCAATTTCTCAGGTTGCAACCTCATCAGGTTCAACGACAGAAACTGAATCATCCCAAATCAAAATTAAACTATCACAAATTAACATCACTCTCAGCTATTTCACTTACCATACCCTTGCTTAGCCTTTTGCCTTGCTTTCTCTCTGTTTACAGCTTTAAACCACCAAATATATACATCAAGAATCTCGTTAAATGTTTACAATCCAGAAGTTGTTACTCGACAGCTTTTCACCAACATAAAACCATAAAAACTTATTCTTATCATTTAAATCTTACTAGATTTGGTTCCTCACCTTCCAATCAGCTTGATCCTAAAAAATGGCAAAAATCCACCCAGAGCAGCTGTAGATATGCTCTCCTTCCTTTTGCTAGCGACAACTCTCTCCCTCTCTCTCTTTTCTAGATTTTTCTCCTACCGACACACTCACCACACACATATATTTATAGGTGTGGGTTAAGCTCGATTTCACCCTTAAACTTCTTTAAAATTATGTTTTTACTAGGTTCTAGAGAATTCTTTTGTTTTCCACCATTGTCGTTATCATTTCCTCGTATTTATCATCTTTCTATTCTTTACAAAAAAATTTATTTTTACCAATTTATCCTCAACTTTTATAACTTAAATTTAGTCCAAATCCTTCCGAAAGCTCTATAAAAATTTAATTTCATCATAGAACACCTTAAAATTCATTTTTATTATTTTATAAAATGAAAATCATCTTGTTCTGTACATGGATATAGTACAAATTCGAGAGAGGTTGTCACATAAAATATTTTTTAAATTTATTGGGGTCAGAATGTGAATTAAAATTTTCGGGGGGCTAGTAGATATTTTTCATTCTCAAGCACACTTTGATTGTATATGAGTATCACATGGAATGAGACTTCATGAAGAAGCACAATCCATGTGAAATAAAATGAGTCAATGCGAGAGTGACACTTAGAATCCACTAATTTGGAAAAGTCTATATAAAGAGGGGTATCTTGGAAATAAGGAGAGAAGGAGACAAGAGAAATTAGAGAGAGAGAGAGGAGTCGGCAGAGTGAGTAAGGAGAAGCTCTCGACAAAAGGGAGAGAGTGTAGCCGAGTGCAATACAGATCTGATTTATTCTAATCTATTAGAGAGTCAATTAAGAGAAGTCTTAAGAGTGAATCAAGAGAAGCACGTTGCAAGAGTAGAAGTGGAGCTCGACCAAGAAGGAAGTCTTCTGTCGAGGGGGGAAAGTAAGGTAAGCTTGCTGTAATTGTGAATCTTGAGTTGATTTTGAGTATTTTAACACCAATAAGCTATTTGGATTGAAGGAGAGCTGGCGATCAAGAGTGCCCAAGAAAGATAGTAGCTTTACTTGTCAATTGGAGCACTGTTGAGGGATTTTTAAGCTATTCGAAGCTGTAGGTGAGCTAAGGTAAAGGATTTGTTCAATTGAAGTTGATTTAGTAAGGTGAGTGCCAGATCTCATATTCATTGTATGAAATGAAATGTGTGATGTTAAGTTTGAATAAGTTTGATGATGCGAGCTGCCATGTATTGGTTATGAGTGTATTATCTATTAAGTTGTTATTTTGGATGTGGTTGTTAGTGTAAAACTAGAAAGAGTGTTAGAATGTGGTATGCATAAGTTTGGACTTAGTTAAGCTAGGATAGTAACCTGCCAGTAAGTTGGGTCCTACGAGCTAGGTGATGCTGCAATCCATTTCAGCGCTTGAGTTGGGCAAGTGGTAGCAGCTCGCAAAAAGGGCGAGCTTGTCGAGCTGGGTAGTGCTCACATTTCAGGTCAAGTTAGCTAGGGCAACAACTCACAAGTATGAGTGGGCTATGCCCGATCCATAGCAAATCTGTCCAAGTTAAACTTAGTTCAGCAGCTTGCAATGGGCGAGCTAGAATGGTGAATTAGCTCGCAGAAGAGGCGAGCTGGAAGGAGCTTGCTATCCAAGCCAAGCGAGCTGGACAGTAGCTCTCAATGGACAAGCTGGCAGTAGCTCGTAGCTCGAGCTCAATCCTTTATAAATTGAAGTGCAGTGTTTTGTATGTTGGAATGTGAGTTTTCAAATGGATTGTTAGGACTAAGAAATCACTCTGGTATTGAAGTGTAGGTAAAG
Organism: Litchi chinensis; assembly: GCA_019925255.1. Classification (NCBI taxonomy): domain Eukaryota; kingdom Viridiplantae; phylum Streptophyta; class Magnoliopsida; order Sapindales; family Sapindaceae; genus Litchi; species Litchi chinensis. The sequence continues at coordinate 1,629,521 of CM034469.1, forward strand.
CAGCGAGCTAGCAAAGAATACAATCGAGTGGTTATATTTATATTAGAAAGCAAGTAGTAAGTGTGGTTTATTTCAAAACATGTTAAAAGCTCATTTAATTATGGCACTTATTTACTCTTAAATTATTTATATTGCAATGATTTATGGTTGCATGTCTCCAATTTTGTATTTATATCGCATGCAAGTTTCGAATTGTATATTATTAATGTTTATGCACTTTAATAGCAAAAACAATTCATTTAAAGACATGCCAGAGAATATGTAAACCCCTATTTTTTAACACTTTACTTCCTAGTGTTCTAGTGTTAGAAGTTAGAATATGGAAATGTGTAAGTTAAGTTACGAATAATATTAATAACCCTATAAACGATATTAAAGTGTTGGACACTTATAGTTCGATGAAGTTACTGAAGGGTAAATAGTTCGTTTACAATTAAGTGATAAATTATAAAGGATAATATAATTAAGTATACAAATGAGAATTATAAAATTTGTTATATAGAATAAGTAGTCAATCACTAATTAGATTAAGTTAAAAATATTGATGATAGTCAAAACAAGTCAAGGGACAAGCTTGGCATTCTATGAAATGTTAATGAGATGAATAAACAACAATTAGAGCAAATTGACAAAGGAAGAAGCAAGCTACCGTGAGATGTAGAAGAAAAGAGAGTGGTTGGCGTGAAATAAAGAGTAGAGAGGACATAAGTGTCATTCTTAGGAAAGTTAAGTATATATATATTGAACACTTAGCAAAATTTAAAGAAGAAAAGAAAGAGAAGTCATGAAAGAAGAAGCAAAACAGAAAGCTATCGTGAAAAGAAGCAGAACAGAAACGTGAAGAGCAGAAGTTGGACGGCAAGTGAGAGGGAAGGAGAAGATATCATCCAAGCAACCATCCAAGCTTCAAACCCCCTCTCTAGGGTTTCTTCCAAGTTAGTCTCATCATTCTAAACAAGAAACAAGGTGAGATATCATCTCTTCTCTCCATTTTGGTTGTTAGTTGGTGTTGTATAGGTTGGATGACATCTATGTGATTCTCGTGAGTTGTGATAGGTGTTCTACCCTTCAAACAAGTGTAGCACCCTAACCAAGTAATATAGAAGTTTACATGCCATGCTCTTGTGTGTAAATGGTAGGTTAGAGTTATGGTTATCAAACTTTAAGGGGAGAGTTAAAGCTTTAAAGTGTCACACAATTAGTAGACTAGTTGTTTAATGAAAAACTTGTGAAGAATTGTCTTGTGAAAATTGAAAAGTTCTACTCTTAAATGAGTATGTGGGCGTGTTAAAGACATGAGGAACAGTAGGTAACCTTTGAGTTTTGATTGATTTGAACTCAAATTTAAGCATAATTAAGGTTAGGAAAACATATAGAAATGATAGGATTGTCAAAAGCATAGTTTTGAGCAATTTGGGAATCCGGGGCTCAAATAATGGGATAGAGATAACCTACACAAGTTTGACTTATTTAAGGTTGTTCTAGACCTCAAATCATGTCTAAGAGTCATAGAAAACTATAGATTTTGGAACGGAACGATTCCGATAAAAATTACGCAAATAATGCCCAAAATAGTGCCGTTAAAGCGACGTTAAATGAAATAACTATGTAAATACAATTTTTATTGCATGGAATGAATTTAGTTGATCATAATTAGGTAAAAGAACCTTAAATATGAAAGAAAAACCATTGTCACTTGTCCGATGTGAAAAAGTGCATCGAAAAGTGTCCGAAACAGAACATTTTTCTTATATTTGACATAGCAAACGATAGAATTTTTCAATGAAATTTTATAGGTGATCAGAATGTGAGATAAGAGGACTGTGGGAAAAAGAACAAAAGAAAACGGAGCCCCGACCATACCTACACTTTACATTTTGTTATAGGGTGTCAAAAGAGGCTTAAATTTTTGGTTTTTCGTTTCGGGTCTCTAAAAATTATACGGACTGTGTGGGAGTGTCCCTAGGGGTATATAACTGAAACTTTTGCGAAAAAATCAGAATTAGAGAGTCTCGGTTGAGTTAAAATCGAGTTGGGAAAGTTATAGTGTAAAGAGTTGTTAAAAGAGTTAAATGTGTAAAAGCAATGTAATCAAGCACATTGTTAACTAGTAAAGTGCTAAAATTTCTTCTTATAAATATGAATGTTATGAAGGTGACGAGCAAGTGAGTGAGGTAAGAGGGGCCCGTTGAGATGCTAGAGCATATTTGGATCGAGGTAAGTGTATTTCGCTTATGTTATTTCAATCTCAATTTACTTTGTAACTTATTAATGTTCAACAAATTTTTAAAATAGTTTTCCAAATATAAGTTAGATTTCAAGTAAAAATCATTGTCTCGATTAAAGAAATGAGGTTCAAAGGCAAAAGTTATTTTAAAAAGTTTGATGCAAAGCTTGAGTTAAGAACCATGTGTATGTCATAGTATCAAAGCATTTTGCACTACGTGGCGATGTAGAAAATTTCGCTCGTAGTTGTCTAGATTTATAATCACTGGCGATAGGCTACGATGTAGAAAATTCCGTACCTAGTTGCAAGTGATAGTGAGTAATTGCACCACAACATGCGATGTAGAAAATTCCACATGTGGTTGCGTAAAGTATAGTTCATTTCCACTACAATTGCGATGTAGAAAGTTCTGCGTTGTAGTTGCCCAGAGTTGAGATCGTATCACCTTACGTTGCGATGTAGTGAATTCCGCACATAGTGGTTGAGATGTTATAGTAGCCTTACGTTGGCGTTAATAGAAAAATCATCACGTGATGGTTAGAATACGTTAGGGTATACACATGGTCTTTTTATGAGAAATGCTTTTAAAGATTGAAAAAGAAATTTCAACATTTATATAAGTGAAGCATCAAAGTGAAATATCATTACATGTTATTATTATGTGACGAACTAACTTTTCATTTTTATTGTATAGCTTGCTTACTCCGTCAAGTGTGATCATAGGTGACTCCGTGGCCAAGAGATTGTCATTTCGCTTATATGTGGGAGATGATCAGATTCTATTCTATGAATGTCAAGTATATTTTTGATGTTGTTGTATATAATTTAACAAAGTTATCATATATTGACATATAAATATTTAGTAAATTGTAAACTTAGATTTTGATATGTATATATGGTTGGAACATTCACACTTGAAACACTTTATCACATTATGCACACAATATACATATGTGATTTGCATGTGAAAAATGCACAAATGTTGGAAATGAAGTGATTATAATGCATGTTTGTGGATAAATAAGTTGGGAGGAAATGGAATTATAGTCGAAGTGTAATTTCCTTGCAGGTAAAATTTTGGATTTGTCAAAAATGCAGCCGTTATACTGTCAAAATGTTTCTAAAATTGTTTTAAACAGAATTGCGAAAAATTTTATCACTCCCAACTATTTTAAAGAAAACCAAATTCTTAAATTTAAATGAGTAAACCGCCTAAGAAAGTTAGGGGTTCGCTTCTCGGGTTTCTTCAATTCGACGAGTCGGATTCATGAAGTCCGTTGAAGTGCCCGGTGGGATCCTCCAAACAAGAGCCTAGTGAGGGTCTGGTTAAGGTCATGTCAAGTTGGTATCAAAGTCCAGTTCTCGTTAAGTTGAGATAAAGTTTTAAGAGAAAAGTTTGAACTATTTTCGCATAAAGCGTGCGTTAGTGATGCATGAGTTATGTACGAGGCATGAAGCTATTATATGCATATATAAGTTATACTTTTATTGATTACATAAGTTAAAGCATAAGCTATACAATTTGAGTTGAGCATTTCATGAATGTGCACATCAATATATATACAAGATTATCATGTACATGGCACATGAGCTAGCTTATGCAGTTTATACATGAGATGAGATAAGATATAGAAATTGAAGTTGAACATTGCATGAGTATAGAATTAATTCATGCATTATAAATGTTCTAACTTGAGTTTTATGGTTATTTGAAAATTATAGAGATATACAGCGTAGAGATCATCCGAGGACCAGGCAGGCAGCCGCAGAGGCACCCTACCACAGGACGAGCATGTTGACGAGTCCATCAATGTGCCGATGAGCTCATCCCATCCAGAGCCATCACAGTCAGCCCGATCAAAGCCTGCACCAAGCAACCTAGAGCAGATGGCCCAGATGCTAGCAACGGCACTTCAGCAGCCGCGGGAGACCGGGATATCGATTGAGATGCTATAGTAGCCTCACGTTGGCGTTAATAGAAAAATCGTCACGTGATGGTTAGAATACGTTAAGGTATACACATGGTCTTTTTATGAGAAATGCTTTTAAAGATTGAAAAAGAAATTTCAACATTTATATAAGTGAAGCATCAAAGTGAAATATCATTACATGTTATTATTATGTGACGAACTAACTTTTCATTTTTATTGTATAACTTGCTTACTCCGTCAGGTATGATCATAGGTGACTTCGTGGCCGAGAGATTGTCATTTTGCTTATAGGTGGGAGACGATTGGATTCTATTCTATGAATGTCAAACATATTTTTGATGTTGTTGTATATAATTTAACAAAGTTATCATATATTGACATATAAATATTTAGTAAATTGTAAACTTATATTTTGATATGTATATATGATTGAAACATTCACACTTGAGACACTTTATCACATTATGCACACAATATACATATGTGATTTGCATGTGAAAAATGCACGAATGTTGGAAATGAAGTGATTATAATGCATGTTTGTGGATAAATAAGTTAGGAGGAAATGGAATTATAGTCGAAGTGTAATTTCCTTACAGGTAAAATTTTAGATTTGTAAAAAATGCAGCCGCTATGCTGCCAAAATTTTTCTAAAATTATTTTAAACAGAATTGCGAAAAAATTTTATTATTCCCAACTATTTTAAAGAAAATCAAATTCTTAAGTTTAAACGAGTAAACCGGCTAAGAAAGTTAGGGGTTCGCTTCTCGAGTTTGTTCAATTCAACGAGTCGGGTTCAAGAAATTCGTTGAAGTGCCTGACGGGATCCTCCAGACACGAGCCTAGTGAGGGTCTAGTTAGGGTCTTGTTAGAATATTTTCGAACTAAATTAATGTATTTATCAGGCAAAGAGGAAAGAAAGTTTTAACTAGTTTAAAAGGAATTTAAATGCCTATAGTTTACCCTAGCCCCCAAAGATTACTAGCTGAAATATCGTATGCGTGTATGGCAAGTGTAGTTAGGAAAGTCACTAACTATGGGGGATTTAAGTCAAAGTCAGTTAGTCGCCCTCTGCACGTATACGGTAGTGTAAATCTGGCTGATATTAGGATGGGTATTGCAATCCCTGAGTTCCCTCATCGACGACTACACAAAGAGATTTTCCCCAATCCTAGTGACATGTGTGAGTTCTGTTACTGTTATGTATAGGTACCGTCACGAAGGATAAGTTTCCCTGGGTTACCAAATAAGACAAGTTTCAGAAAGAAAGACACGTCATTAGATGTGAGATTGTAGATATTGAGAAAGCTACGCTATGAGAAAGATTTATGAACATTATATCATTTCCAAACTAAACTTACTTTTATATATATTATGCTTGATTTATATGAATTTAAGTAAAAATATTAGTTTTCTTAGAAATCTTTTGGGAGATGTATTCATATTTTAAAAATAAGTTTCAAAGTTGATAATTACCCATTCACTAAATTATTACTCACCACTCGTTCCCTTGTTTTATAAAAACCCTCCCCAAGTGTAGGTGCAAGCCAGAGAGTGGAGTGCACTCCATCGGTTGTACACGAGAACTGATGCATGACATTACTGCACTAGTTCGTTTACTTCCACACTATTATGTATTGCATATCTTTTGATCATAATGCATGTTTCATAAACTTTGATTTGAGAACACATATTTTATGTAGTTAGTATTATACTTTGAGAACTATAAGTGCATTTAAGTTTATTTGGTTTTAATGGATTTTAAGTTATATCTTGAATGAAATTACCTTGTGACTGATTGTGGATTTGAATGAGGGCTTAAGGCTTGGAAGTTGAGAATGGGAAATATTTGAGGTGCACAAGTTTTTCTTCTATGTTTTATTGGGTGGATGTTTAGAAAAACAACCGTCATGTTGCCGGATTTTTGTAAACAAAAATTTTAAATGATTACCTAAGAATATAAAAAGTTGCCACCCATTTTGATTGTAAATAAATAATCAAAGTTTTAAAAAGTTTTTCAGAAAAAGTAAGGGGCTTAGCTTTATAGAAACTTTTTAGCCAGTGCAGATCCCACCTGGAAGGCCACCGTGGGGTTGTCAGGCAGGCTACCTAGTATATAAGGAAGAGGGACCTGTCATTCATAAAAATAAAATTCAAAATTTAAGCAAATGTAAGATAAACATAAGATACTAAAACATGGCAACAAACTTGTTAGTTCCAACATAAAAAAATGAACAAAGAAATATGTACAAACCCATCTTATTTTCTTATGTATAGGATCCAAAACATTGGCAACCACAGAGCATACTCATAGGAAGAGCTAGAAATTGAAGAAAGAAAACATATTGAATGATTTTACTCATACTTACTTGGCTCGTGCTGATAACGCGTTGTAAACTTTAAGGTTGAAACAAACAAGTAAAATCGCTATGAAAAGTTATGTAAAGAATTTTAGAAATGTAAAGAAAGAATAGACTATGGATAAGTGTAGAGAGAGTGGCTTTTATTCATAAAATTGGATGCAATTTACATTAAGTTAATGTCTATTTATAGGCAAATGTTGGTTTTGATCAACCAATCAAATCTTACCAATACAATATATCTAATTAAATGCTAAATACAACTTGCAAGCATGGATTTGGTAATTTGGCAAGTTGATTATCACATAAGTAATCAACTTGATATTTTGACTAATTCAATTTGGAGTTTTCTTTTTTCATAAAAGTGAAAGACTATATTTACAATAGTATGACATTTATATAGAGTTATTTTCATTTTTTCCGTAACGATTAGCAAATCATCTTTTTCCCCTTGATGATTTTAAAAATGCTAAAAGTCCTCTAAATCAGTGTTAACTCAAGTTAAAAGAAGGAGTTAAAAGATGCTTCTTGAATCAATAGGGGAAAATAATGATTTGTCAATTGTTAGAGGGGAATGAAACTGACTCTATTTATATGTACATTCTATCTATGCTAAAGATAACATAATGAAAAATTTTGAAGATAAACTAACTTTAGGATCTATCCCTGCTATTAAGGAATCATTTAACCATACTCTTAACTCTAAGGATCAATACAATATATTACATTTGGATCATAAAATGCACTATTTAAATTAAAAAAAATAAAATAAATTTAAATAATAACATGAAAGCTTTAAAAGCCCTAACATCTAATTTAAAAACCAAAGTTTCATTCAATACAACTTTCTTAGGTAGATTTTTTAGAAATAGACGCCTACAAATAAAGCTTTTAAAATGAAATTATTGGTTATTTGGTTGTCAATTGAAAAAGACCTTTTAAATTATAAATTTATCAAAAATGATTAAATGGTTTCAAGGGTATAGTGATATTGACATAGTTATATTTGACATTTTAATTTTTTTAAAAGCTTAAAAAAAAAAAATCTACTTGGTTTTAAATTTGAGCTTCTTTAAGTAGATATATTTCAGTTTTTTTAAATTACCTAAAAGCTCTATTTAGATGACAATTAAACAATGCAAGCAAAATCAAAAATAGTTTTGAGGATTAAGAAAAATATTTTTGATCAATATGTAAGTTGTACCGAGTCTATATTAAGCTTAAAAGAGAAAGAATATGGAGAAAATGAATATGAGAATGTTACAGTGTGTTTGGTATCACTTTTAAAATAGTGTTTTTGAAAACTACTTTTAAAAATAACAAGACTTTATTTCTGTAAATCCCTTTCTCTTAAAATTTATCTTTAAAAAAAATCTGATATTTGGGTTTGTTTTCAAAATTCAAATGGATAAAATGCGGACATAGAAGGACTTGTTGAAAATTAGGAGATTTCGGAGTCAAAATCCAGGTTTCTCTTTTTTATTTTCGAGTTAATTTAGGTTCATACTTTTCATTTCATTTACATGACAATAAATAGATCTTTATTTATCTCTCCGTTCTTTCATAAAATTTCAACCCCTATGAGGAAACTTTCTGATTATTTTTTTGGTGAAAACCCTTTATGGAAGCTGCAGCTTCCACCTAACATACCTTTTTTTTTTTTTTTCCAATTGTCACTAATTATAAATTTATATATATTTTTTTTATTTATCCAAAATATTAGATAAAGGTTACATTTGGTGTCAAGGGAGGTGTCCTCACAAACTAGAGTACGTTATAAATTTTAATGGGGTGAACATAAGAAAAAATGGTGTACATACAGATTTTCAAGGCTGAAATATAGCCACTCTTCTAAATTAGATACAGGTGAAATGAGTAACAAATATAAAAAATCTGACATAGGTTTCATGTACTTGGATCACTTCTAGTTTCTGATGAGACAAATTTGTAGTATGTCAAAATTTAATTTCCTTTCTCTATTTCCGCTACTCTAAACATACAATATCACCCCAGAAATCAAATTTCAATTGTAATCAACAATTAACCAAAAAGGTTTCGTCCATGAAGTAACTAACATTTGGTTGATTCTTTTGCAGTGGAAGTAAAATGTATTTTTATTTTTTTTATAATCTAGAAATCCCCCAAAACTACTTAATGAATTCAAATTCGAAACTGGAGCCGCAACCGAACCCTACAATCTTTGAACAATAGTAAACTATAGAGTCTTTGGCCATGTAGATGCCTGTTGGGATTTGAATTATTATATATTTTTTGCCCTTTTATCTTCTCAAAAAGAGAGACATAATAAACAAAGGCAGCCCTGATGAAAAATTCTTCCTTAGATTGGATGTATATGCACATTCATCCGTCATAATTTTTTCATGTGTATATATTTATAGGATATGATACTGTTTGATATATAAACACATGCTTGAAATATATATTTGCTGATGCACAAAAGGACATAAATTGCATATATTAAGTTATTAACTACATTACATATTTAAGACAACATAGTCTATGTTAATAGTGTACATGTTCAATATTTTAATTGGTGGATATGAATGATAAAAAGTCAAGAAGCTTGCAGGCCATCCAATGTATAAAACACATTTCAATCGGGACTATCACCTCCAGACCAGAATGGGATAGTTTTATCACTAACTAAAAGCAACTATTTTTCTCTGGAAAGAAAGCTCAATGACTATAGAATAGCTTAACGTATATCAATCCAAAGTAAAAATCATAATTTAAAGATCCTTCAGTCTTAAACATATCTGTGCCCTGTATTTGCAGCACCCAAGGAACAATAAAATCATTCACACTGCAACAGTCTCAATCACAGTGAACTAGCTTTTATGATTGTTGAACATATATATGCACAACAATACAGACCAACCAACAAAGTCTTCACTTCTAGCGTTTCATTCAGAAACTTCTAAGACTCCAGCTAATGTGTTAAGACAGACTGGTCAATATCATCCAGGTACCTGAACTGCATTTCTCGGTCAATCCATTAATAACAATCAAGTTGCTAGAGACCAGTTCAGTTCTTGCAAGAAATTTCTAATCTTTCTGTTTTTAATTGACAGCCAATCATTACTAGATTAGTATATTACAACTTCAGATAGCAGATGAACAAAAATGAATAAACTTTGTATCCTGAAAAAGACGCTATAAATTCACCATAAATATAACCAAAAGAAAGTTTAAGTCACCCGTTAAAAAAGCAAGAACAACTAAGAGATAGATACAATGTGTTTATTTATCTAAGGTGTCCATCCTACAACTTCATATACAAAACTATGCACGACTGAGGCGCAAAAGTCAAGAATACACAGAGGGGCAACTCCAACATGAATAGAAGTTAGTGAAACAGAGTTACTGTGTTGCATCGGAATCATTTGGCATCAATTTAACCTTAAGCAAGACAAGAAATAAAAGAGGAAAAACAAGCTATAAATAAAGGATGGACTTTATTCTGAAAAATATAAATAACTGATCCCATAAAAGATGGAGTTTAGCTTAGCTTGAAGTTGATTTCTTTATACTTTCCCACATGGCTGGACCTTCAGGATGGATATCTACAAAATATTTTATAAATCGTGCATCCGAGGACGCTAGGATAGTGCTCAACGTTAATGTGGGTTTTGCTGCATCTCTCTCCCTCAGCCATGCATACATTGTAAATCTTTGATTAATCCTCTCCATATCATAACATAAATATGTTGGGAATGTCACAACAGACTCTATTGGGTAACCTAAAAAGTTTTTCAAACATTCTATCTTCTTCTCAATCACATCTTTGCTCTGGTTAAGAACCATAGGAGCATGCTTAATTATCTTTTTGACAACACTGCAATTCAAACCAGCTTCCACCAGGCAGTCAAACCTCTCCTGTAATTGATCCCCTCTGCCTCGGAACTTTTTCAAAGCTTTAGTCATTTCTTCTGAGTTTTCCACATATCCCAATCTCAACAAGAATGCCGTTTTCTCTAGATGTTTAGTGGGATCTTGGCAAACCACCTGTTGGTCAATTTTAACTTTTGTTTTTGAAGCCAAATGAAACAACTTCAATGGCTCATCCCTTATGATTTGACATAATCCATCTCTCCCAATTTTCAACTCACTGCAAACAGTTTTAGGTCTCTTGAGAGAACACAAACCCATAAGCTCCGCATGAGCACACACCATTTTCGCAATCTCTTCCATGCTCATTTCAATCTCAACTAGGAATCCCACTGCTTGCAAGAGATTATTTGCACACCTAGCAGACAAGATTTGTGGATTCTGCACAAATAAAGAATAAACTTCATTCATCTTGAAACCCAATTTGAGTAACTGGCCAAATAGTACGTACACCTTCCTGCCTGAACCTTCAAACAATAATCCTGGATTTGTTTTGAACAAACTACACAACTGCTCCTCACTATAACCCACTTTGTCAAGAAAATCCATTGTGTCAAACATCCGATTCCAATTATACGTGACTTTACCAGACAAGTACCCTCCAATCCAATCATTCTTGAACCCTAGTGTCTTTAATTTTTGAAGAACCTTAACAAACATACCGTCAACACCGCCAACCAAAAGTGACGGGCAACAACTAATGAGCTTAATAACCGTGTTTTTACTTAATCCCAAATTTTCATAAGCCCGAAGTTTCAAAACCAACACCCCATAATCATATCCAAATATCTCCCTCGCTTCCTTGTACATAATTCCAATATTACTCCGAGGAATCCCATAATCACACAAAACATGAAAGTTGTCAAACATGACAGGATTGTCACTCAAAAACATCAAGTTATGCGGAAGAAGCGCAGAGAGCTCAGATGGGGTCAAACCCAAACTCTCAAGGAAAGGCTCGAACTCGTTAATAGGATTATACCTAAGGAACCTGGTTAAGGACCAAGTTATGTCCTTATCGGTACTAATCTTGGACAACAGATTTTCAACAAAGTGTGGTGAGTTGTTGCTGATATGTTCAGCATCTGTGGAGCTTAAGCTCCTAGTACTGTTTAAGTAATCAAAAAGCACATGCTGAGCCTTCGTTCTGGCAAGCCGAGAGACTCGATTTGAGTCAGTGAGAGGTTGTTGGACAAGTCTAGCACTACAAATGGATCGAAACTGAACACGAATGAAAGAGCGTTTGTGCACAACGTTGGAGTTGTGTTTGAAAACAACAGGAGACAAAACAACAAAACCATTGAGTTGGGCAATCATCATTTTAGACAATTTAAACACACTTTTATGGAATTTGGAATATATCGTCACCAGCACTAACTCAAATGAAATTTACCCAGAAACAAGCTGCAAATAAACATGAACTAATACCAACGTCTATATAAATTTGTGGAAATGTAATCAACGGAGAGAGAGAGAGAGAGTAGCTGAATTGAATGCATAGAAGGAAGTATTATAATGGGAAACCACAGATATTTTACCTTAGATCCCAAACTTTGTGATTTTGCTCAAGGAGAACTGGCTTGTGTTACGGTTGTCTGATGGGGGCAGTTAACATAAAACCCTAGAAGATAACTCCCTCCAATTTTTTTTTTTTTTTTGGGAAAATTACAATGAAGTGCCTGGACCTATTGGGTTATTGCAATGATAGCGCCAGTTTACCCTATATTACACTGAAGAACGTTTAACTGAGTTTGAGTAAAGGTTGAGATAATGATAAAGTAAGCACAATAAGGGTAAATTGGTCTTTTTCTATATAAAAATTATAAATAAATAAAAATAACAGTCATTTTCCATATCATGTTTGAACTAAAATATTATTAAATGATTAGTACTATTAGTAAATAATAAATGAATAAATAGAATAATATAATAAAAGAAATAAAAATTGAAACAATTAGGAAGAAGATTTGGAGATCTTTCCAAATCTTTTATGAGATCAAAATGATCTCATAACAAAATTTAAAAAACAAATATATAAATTTGGATGGAGCTTCAAACGTATTTTCTCCCAAAACCACCCTATATTGCATTTTCTTGTCATATGGAATATATATATATATATATGTATATATCTCTTGAATCAAGTTATAAGGATCGCTTAACCTAGCAAAACCTCATTAACCTCCCTACAACCTCCACCTTTGATCTATCAGAAAACTCACTCTTGGACAAATCAACAACTATTATACCAAACCCCTTTAGAGTTCAAATACTCAACAGCTGAGATTGAGCCCATGAATCAAAACATTCTCATTGGACTTGACAACAATTCCATAGTGAAAAGCTCGATGGGTGGCCGATTCTGACTAGTTTATACCTTGATGATGCAACCAAAAGAGAAGTGGCGATGGAGAGAGCTAGGGAGGTTGAGAGTTGAGACACCATTGTTTTGGGATGTGAGAAAAGGAGAGAGATGAGAGGAAAATGAAGATTAGAGTTATAAGAGGGAGACTGAGGCAATGAAGTAAAACTAGAACATGAATGGGTTGGTGGGCAGTGAGAGTTAAGAATGTAGAATTGTTTTCCATGGAAATTTTGTTTGAGAGAAGAATGAGTACGTTTGAATTGAGAATTGAAAATTTAAGTTTTCTATTTGAAAAAAATACGGAAAAATTGTTATGGTTACTAGTTAGATATTGATGGTAGTAGATTTTAGATCTATTTAAAAAAAAAAAAAAGATTTTTAGATTTGATTCTTGTCAAGAAAAGATTTGGATGGATTTGATTTTCAAAACATATTGACATTTGAAGGCTACTTTTTTAATTCTGAATTTTTTTATTTGTTGAATAGTTTTTATGAATTTGGATGGATATGATTTCCAAAATGTATTAAAGGTAGCTATTTTATTTGTTCAATAATTTTCATTTGTTTGATTTTTCATTACTTTAATTTATTAATTACTTTGTTTTTATATCAATTATATATGATAGAGGTATTTGTGTCATTTTCATTCTAAATAAATGGTCAGACCGTTAAATTTGAGTAAGTCAACTAACAATAAGGTATTTATGTGTAATTTAACCAAAATTTGCCCCATCATTACAATTAACCATTAGGTTCAGGTATTTAATGTAAGTTTCCCTTTCTTCTAGAGATTTTTTTCTTTTTTCTAATATAAAAACCGAATAATCTTAAATATTACCGAAAGTTTAACAATAACTAAAATTTGAAATCTAAATAATATTTTTCTTTTTTCCTTTTAATGTGTGAATATACATATTGATTGTTTGTTTTTTAAGAGAAAAACATTTGAAAACAAATATTTTTATGTTTGTATCCGCATAACTAATAATTGTTATGCATTTTTATTTTAAATTATATATGTAGCAAAAAACAAATCATTTAATAAATCTGAACCAAATTTATCTATATATTTCTAATTTTCTAAAATTGTAGGTAGTTTTTATTAATAATAATAAATATATATTCTTTTAAACAATAATAGTTTAAAAAAAATTTAAGTTCATATTGCTTATATATTCTTTTTAAGTTATAGAATATATATGTTGTTAAAATTGCTATATAAATATAAAGATTCAAGTTACTAATAACAATATATATATATATATATATATATAGGGATAATCCCAATTTTCTACATGTAGTTTGAACAAATACCTAAAATCCCCCCTGACTTTGAAAAATTACTTAACTGTAAAAGGGGATTTTGGGTATTTATTCAAACTACAGGGGAAAAATTGGGATTATCCCATATATATATGAAAAATAATAATTTATAAGACATTAATGAAGATAAAATTGGAAGTATGTATCTTTTAGAATGATAATTATGGAAGAAAAGATTTTTATTATAATTAAGTGATTAAGTGTTAAGTGATAAGTTAGAATTTCTAAAGGATTGTTTGTTTTTTTTTCCATTTATCACTAATGAGTATGAATTGGATTCATTAAGTCATTTTTATTTATTTTTTAAGTGGTCAAATAACTTAAAATTATTAAAAAAAAAAAACTTAAAATAAAAGGTTACAAATTCTAACTTATTACTTAACACTTAATCACGTAATCATAATTAAAATATTTTCTTTATAAGAATCCTTCTAAAAGATACATATTTCCAATTTTATTTTTGTTAATATCCTACAAATGATTATTTTTCATATGTATTGTTATTAGTAACTTGAATCTTTATATTTATATAACAATTTTAGTAACTTATATTTTATAATTTAAAAAGAATGTATAAGCTATATAAACTTAATATTTTCTTAAACTATTATTGTTTAAAACAATATGTGTTAATTATTCTCAATAAAAACTGCATATATTTTTCGTAAAATTATAAATATATAGATAAATTTGGTTTTGATTTATTAAATGATTTGGTTTTTGCTAAATATATAATTTAAAATAAAAATACATAATAATTATTAGTATGAGGATATAAACATAAAAATATTTGTTTTCAGATGTTTTTCTCTTTAATTTAAAAAAAAAAAAAAAACAAATGATCAACATATATATTTAGATATTAGAAGGTAAAAAACCAATATGTCCTTTAACCTTCAAATTTTACTCGTTGTTCAGTCTTCAGTAAAATTCAAAACTATTTAATCTTCACATTAAAAAAAAAAAAAAAAAAAAAAAAAACCTAACTTTTTATTTTAAGTTTTTAATTAACAATTTTAAGTTATTTGATCACTTAGGAAAAAAAAAAAACAAAAAACAAAAATGACATAATGAATCCAATTCATACCCATTAAGTGATAAGTTGAAAAAGCAAACAACCTCGTAGACTATTTCAACAACACTCCTCACCTAAGCTTTTTCATTATTTTTTAATTCTTAAAACTTTTCATAATTGAACAACATATCACCATAAAAGATAATAGATATTAGAAATTATTACTCTTTTTTTTTTTGCTCTCTTGTACATTACTCAAACTCAAATTTATCTTATAAAAGGTCAAAGTGAAAAAAATAAGATTGTGAGAGAATCTTAACTCATCGTTGATACATACATGGTTTCAAAACAACTTTTTTTCTTTTCATTTTTTATAAATTAAATTGAAAAAAAAAAAAACCTTATTTTAAGAGTTTTATCTTTATTCAAGAAAAAAGAAATCTTCTCAAAAGAATAAATTATTATAACAAGCCTTAGTTTTCTTAAAAAAATAAAATTTGAAACTTGTATATTTAGAACTAGTTAAAAATTTATTTTTCAATTATTGTATTATTCTAAGCTGCGTAATACCATTTACCATCACTTACCAATATTACATAAAGTGTTAAAACTAGATACAATTTTGTAATTTCTATGGAAAACTACTTAAACAATCCGATGAAACAACATTTTCATTCATTTAATTATAAAATAAAAATAAAAGGGGAAAATTACACTTACTCCCTTGTGATTTTGTTCAAAGACACCTCAGTTAAAAAACTTTCATTATTCTACACTTATACCCATAGAATTATTGACCATTTGTAATGTTGTTAAATTGACTAAGTTTGATTTTGCAAATGTCAAGAACACCTTTGAAGTAAAGAAAAACTAAAATAACATGCTTATTGTCGACGTCGGATTTCAGTCGACGAGTAATCAATGCTCAATACCTACAATCAATGTGAGAAAGCACAAATAGCAAGAAAAGACACAGACAAATACCAAGAATCAAACAAGGAACACCAAACTTTTACGTGGTTCAGCAATAATGAGCCTACGTCCACGACTGTCTGTCTCTTAAATTCTGCAGAGTGACAGTGTATTATTAATTATTTTCTGATATCATGTTACAATGATTTTAATCCCGATTTATAGGGAAAGAGGCGTTACAATTCTGTTTGTAGCAAATCAGGAAAAGAATCCTGAATTAATTACACTTCCCAAATAATCAGGAAAAATAAGGAAAAGAATTGTAAATTAATTACACTTCCTAATGTGTTTGAATAATATCAGGAAACTGCTTCCATAAAATCAGGGATGATGTTGATTCGGTTTGAATTTAAATAAACTTCCATTTCTGGAGAGAGAATCACGGTTGAATTAGGTAACTGTCTGTCCTGGAAGATACTGTATTAATTACGCTCCTGAACGAGCTGCTGACTATGGCGGTCTGGCGGTTTGCGAGCTGGATCTTGGCTGTGTCACGAGCTCGTTAATTGCAGACTGAAGAAATTACTTGAGCGAGCTGCAGAGCTTGCTAGGCTTAGAGTCGTCTGGACCTCGTCTGATGGGCCTTGCCTGGGTTGACTTTTATCGAGCCTTCTTATTGGGCCTAAATTGGGTTTTTACCAACCCATTTAATGAGTCCGAAAAATACATACAACATCAGCCCCCCAGCTCGCAGTTCGCTCTGCGGACTGGGAGCTTGAGCTCGCTGGTAAAAGTTGGCTTCCTTGGCACGCTAACTTTCAACTGCTTCTGCGCATTTTCAAATTCCACCTTTTCAGTTGCGACACATGGCAGTCATATAGGAGGTAACTGAAACGACACCTGCACGTTCTTTACACGCGTATTTAATGCGCACGTCTTTCAACTGACAGCTGCATGATTACAAAGTCGTACCTCGCGCTGCACCGTTGGATTAATGACGGTTACACATTGCAGAGATCTGACGGCTGGGGTTTGAGATCGCATACTTTATAACTGGTGGAGCCCTTTCATTTTTCTCTTTCACCTTGCCATTTTTACTCGAAGCAAACAAGCAATCAAGAAACCAAGAGACCAAGTTCAGAGAACTTTTAGTCACCGTCTTCACATCTTTCATCAGCGATTCAAGGTAACACCTGATTTATTTATTTATTTATTTTTTAAATCGATGTCATGTTTGTATTTTGTTTCATCACCATTGTTGTACCTGCAATGACATTTTGTTATACCTTCATTATTCTGAGTCTTCTGTTTATTGAACATGGCTTTTCTTCTTCTGTTGGTTTGATCTGGTTTTTTACTTGTTCACGACTGAACTACTGTTTGTGACTTGTAATGCATGCTTGACTGTTGATTTAGGATTGTTGTAGTCTTGTTAGCTCGCAGGTCGTTGCTTTTGTTGACTGAACACTCCATTGCATAGTCTGACTGTTTTCTTTTGTTCAGATGTCCTCAAGCGGAGCTCGCAAGGGAATTATTCCGAGCAGTGAAGCTCGTGAGCGAGATGAAGCCCGAGCACATGCTAGACAGGGAAGAGAAGCTCGGGATACATTCGCTCATCATCCTTCATCGTTAAAGCGTCCTGAGGTGGAAGGACTTGTCACTCAATTCCACATCCCTTTGGGTTGTCGTGCATTACTACCTGATTCAAAGAATCATGCATGTTATCCACCAAGGGGATACGTCGCCGTCAGTGTTCAACATTTCGAGCAGGGGCTACGGTTCCCCATTCAACCGTACTTGATCGCATTTCTCAACAAGGTCAAGCTCGCGCCATTCCAGTTAACTCCAAACTCCCACGCACAGCTGACCTCGCTGGTTGTGGCCTTCCTCAGGAACGGCCTTCATCCCCCTACTCCAAAAATTATACAACAGTTCTACTCCTTCAAGGCTCTGAGCGTAGCAAAAGGAGAGAAACCGGAGGGCATTTATTACCTCACAGCCCGTCCGTCGAAATACAAAGATCTCTTGCCCAAATGAGAAGCGAAGGGCAAGTCCAACGTCGGGCCGTATAAGACGAGCTGGTTCTATGTCTCGTGTCCCTCCCTTGCAGGTCTCCAAAATTTTAGCTATTCTCTGGAACCAGGTATGTAGGATAATATATTGCGAGCTGAACCGAGCTTGTTGTTTTGTTTTCTAAAAATGTCTTACTTTGCAGTGCAAAAAATGGACGAGTCTCCTCTCAGCAGCGAGGAGAAACGAGCTCTTGACAAGCTCGCAAATTTAGAGGACGCGGGAATCAGCAGTAAATTTGACGATGTTGTCCTTAGAGCTTATGGCCTTGCTCCTCCTAAGGAATCCCCTCTTCTACGATCTGAGGATGACATAGGCAAGACCAGCGATAACCCTAGACTTCCTTCTGTTTTTGAAGTTCCAGTTCAGGTGGGGGACACGCCTGCTTCCCAACCTCTGCAACCAGTCTCTACACAAGCAGCGGGTACAACTCGTTCACCTTCTCCAGCTCGAAAGGCTTCTACCCAAGGTGCTCCTGCTCGCGCCTCACCTAAGGCGAAATCGTCTTCAGCTCGCGCCCCATCAAAGGCGCATATCGAAAAACTACTTCTCCGACTCCTACCCCAGATCGGGCAAAATTAACTTCATCTCACGCTCCCTCAAAGGGCGCATCACAAACAACTTCTCCAGCTCCTGCCCCAGCTCGGACAGGATCAGATCCAGCCCCTACTGTACAAGTTGACTCATCCTCTTCCCCACATCACACATCTGTCCCAAGGGCTTCACTACCGGTTCCAGCTCGCGCTCCAGCCCCTGTTCCTTCCTCTAGGCGAATTCCAGTCAACAGGAAGAAACTTGTTCTTTTGAAATCTCCTCCTGCAAGTCCTGCCGTATCTCTAGCCTCTTTGACTCCTTCAACGAAACGGCCTGCTAAGGCCTTAGCCACTCCAGCGGCCCCTTCAAAACGCTCAAAATCATCTGCCAAGGACCAGGCTCCTGCGGCTGTTGTTTTCAGCGAAGTGTCTGCTGCTGCTGAGGCCACTGCTCCTTCAACCGCTGCTCCCAGTGAAGTGCCTCTTGCTGCTGGTTCTTCAGGTCTTCAGCTGACTCCAGCTTCCAGTTCACTGCCTGAAAAAGGGGACGCTCCTCCTAAGGTTGCTTCACAAGCAACCCGAGCTGGCCCCAGTGGGCATGTAACTAGGCGTACCGTTGCTTCGCGACGTGGTGCTTCCCGGGATGATGAGCGTGATATTTCGAAGCGTGAGAGAACCCCTTCGCCAACCAGACCAGTCATCGAGCTCGGTTCTGGGGGAAGATACTTAAATTTCTTCCTTGACAACTGGGTAACAATTATGCTTACTCATGCGAATGTCTTGGAGAACAGGTGCCTTAAGGGCGAGGACCTCGACGAGTTCGCAGCTTGTCATTGCATGCTAGTAAGTCATCTTTCCTTATCTGCTGACTTCTTTATTTCAACAAATATTAACTCATAGCATTTTCAGAGCGTCCTCGCTACAATGAAGCGAAGGAGGGAGACAAGGGCTATCAATGATGAAATAAGGAAGTTGGAATACGAGCTGGAGGCTGCTACTGATGATATAGCTCGCTTGACCGAGGGCAGAATGCAGGGTCAGGAAGCTCAGATTGCTGAGGCAAATGCTGCGAGGCAGACATTCAAGGAAGCTCTAAAGAACATGGAAAATGAGCATGTCATGCTAAAAAACGAGCTTCACAAAGCAAAAGAAGAACTGAGGCAGTCTGAGCAGCGAGCTGAACTGGACGAGCAGAGGGCTTCAACTGCAGAGGAAAAGATCGAAGTGCTTCATCGCCAAGTTGATGCTACTTTGGTGCGAGCTGAAGCTGCTGAGAAACAGGTCGAAAAAGCTAAAAAGCGAGCTGATGAAATGGAAGCTGCAGCTAAACGTGCTGAGGAGGCTGCAACCAAACGAGCTGAGGAGGTTGGAACCGCGGCTAAACATGCCGAGGAGGCTGAGCATCGAGCTGAGGTGCTTAGGCAACAGGTGGGGGAAGCCATACAGCAGGCTGAGGCTGCAGAGAAGCGAACAGAGGCCATGCAGAAAGAAGGTGAGGTCGTCAACCGTCATGCTGATAATGCCTTCGAAGAGCTAACGGTCTTCAGAGAGCAAGCTGCTCGAGAATTGGAAGTACAGGTTGCAGATGCAAGAGATGAGACTGAGGAAAGAACAGGCCGCGACTTCCTCTACACATTGTGGATGTCCCATCCAAAGATGGATTTTTCTATCTTTGGGGACATAGGACTTGAAACTATTGAGGATTTTAAAGCAAGAGCTACCTCGCCCTCAGCTGGTCCAATTCCTTCAGTAGAGGAGGCTCATGGTACGACCTCCCAGGTTGAGCCCGTTGTTGACCTCGATCCCCCTGGCGTACCTCCTTCACATGAAGAACCTTTAGTAGGTCCAGGCCACCCAGCTCAGGATTAAGAACTTGTTTTCTTTTCATTTTACTTGTATTTTTTCAGCTTTTCAATTTGTAAACAACTTTTACACTTAATGAAATTTCTTTCATTATTTCTTCTGTGTTGAATGTATTTAAGCTATCACATATGTTCTAACATATTTTATGATTTTCAGCTTTAAAAATATCAAACTTCTTGCGCTCTGATAGTTAATGAATTAAAAATCTGATAATGATTAAAGCAATCGCTTAATTCATCAATCAATAAAATCTTGTAAGTATAAGCAATTGGTCTGTTTGACGAGCTATGCAGAGATACTTAACCACTCCTGCTCTTATAGCGAGCTATGCAGGGGTCGTCACCTCGCCTGTTTTTTTAAGCTCTTTATTAGCGAGCTATGCAGAGGCACTTAGCCATCTGCTTTTTAGGCTCTTTTTATTTGTAACGAGCTATGCAGGGGTCGTCACCTCGCCTGCTTTTTAAGCTTATTTGGCGAGCTATGCAGAGACACTTAGTCATCTGTTTTTTAAGCTCTTTTTATTTTTGTAGCGAGCTATGCAAGGGTCGTCACCTCGTCTGCTTTTTAGGCTCATTTGGCAAGCAATGCAGAAACACTTAGTCATCTGCTTTTTAGGCTTTTTTTTTTTTGTAGCGAGCTATGCAGGGGTCGTCACCTCGCCTGCTTTTTAGGCTCATTTGGCGAGCTATGCAGAGACACTTAGTCATCTGCTTTTGAGGCTTTTATTTTTGTAGCGAGCTATGCAGGGGCCGTCACCTCGCCTGCTTTTTAGGCTCATTTGGCGAGCTATGCAGAGACACTTAGTCATCTGCTTTTGAGGCTCTTTATTTTTGTAGCGAGCTATGCAGGGGTCGTCACCTCGCCTGCTTTTTAGGCTCATTTAGCGAGCTATGCAGAGATACTTAGTCATCTGCTTTTTAGGCTCTTTATTTTTGTAGCGAGCTATGCAGGGGTCGTCACCTCGCCTGCTTTATAGGCTCATTTAGCGAGCTATGCAGAAACACTTAGTCATATGCTTTTTAGGCTTTTCATTAGCGAGCTATTAAGCTCGGAGCCCGTTAGCCCTAGTGAAATGAGTTAAGTCACAAGCTGAGAAAATGGAGCTTTCATTAACTAGAATGATTTTGAATTATATATTACAAAGAGTTTACTAATAATAAGGACGCAGATGCTTGACATTCCATGCTCGAGGACTTCAGCTCCATTTTCATTAGCTAAATGATAAGCCTCATTCCCCAAGCTTGCTTTGACAACATACGGTCCTTCCCAGTTCGGGCCTAAGGATCCATCACTTGGCTTGCGGGCTCCAGGTAGGATGAGACGCAAAACTAAGTCTCCAACATTGAATTTACGAATCCGAGCATACTTGTTGTAGTACCTCGCTATTCTCTGCTGATAGACAGCTACCCTTAACCTGGCCGTTTCCCTGTGTTCTTCAAGCAAGTCCAGGTTTGTTACAAGTAGCTGATCGTTATCATTTGGATTGAAGGTTGCTCTTCTTTGCGAGGTGACTTCAAACTCAGCTGGGATCATAGCCTCAGATCCATACACCATTGAGAACGGCGTCTCGCCAGTGGAGCTGTGAGCTATGGTTTTGTAAGACCACAATACTTTCTGAAGCTCATCTACCCATGCTCCTTTCTTTGCTTCCAGTTTCATCTTCAGGGTCTGCTTGATAATCTTGTTCACAGCTTCAACTTGGCCATTGGCTTGTGGATGGTCCACTGTTGAGAAGCTTTTAACGATCTTAAGGTCGTTGCAGAACCTAAGAAATTGGTCGCTGCTGAACTGAGTTCCATTATCAGTTACGATTTGTTGTAGGACTCCAAATCTGCAAATAATGTTACTCCAAACAAATTTCTCAATCTTTGTTATGGAGATTTCTACCAACTCCTTCGCTTCTGCCCACTTAGTGAAGTAGTCAACTGCAATCACAACATGTTTGTATCTTCCCCGAGCCATTGGCAGAGGCCCGATTAAATCCATCCCCCAGATGGCAAAGGGCCATGGGCTCACCATTTGTTGGAGATAAGCTGGTGGAGCTCGTGGAATCTGGGCAAACCCCTGACACTTGTCGCATTTTTTGACTAAATTGATGGCATCCTGCCTCATGGTGGGCCAATAGAAACCTTGACGAAGTGCTTTCTGAGCTAGAGATAGCCCCCCAGCATGGTTCCCACAATGGCCTTCGTGTATCTGCCTTAGTACTGTTTCACACTCAGGGCCATCAATGCATCTTAACAGTGGAGCTGAGAACCTTTTCTTGTACAAGGCATCATCATAGATGCAGTACCTGGCTGCTCTAGCTCGTAGATGTCGGGCTTCCAGCTTGTTATTTGGCAGCTTTCCATCCTGTAAATAATTGAAATTGGGCTCATCCAGGAGTCGGGCTGCACAGATATTGCCATCAGTGAATTCTTCTCTTCCGTACTTGGAGCTGGTAAGAATTCAACTGGGATTGCCCCAAGAAAGTCTGCGTCTCGGTTGGTTGCCAAGCAAGCTAAAGCATCTGCATGCGCATTCTGAGCTCGTGGAATCTGCTTCACTTCATACCTCTGAAATACGCCTAGCAGCTCGTGAACTTTCTGGAGGTAGAGGGCCATTTTTGGTCCCTTGGCTTGATATTCCCCCAATACGTGGCAGACAACGAGCTGCGAATTGCTGAAAACTTTTAATCGTTCAGCTCGCATCTCTTTAGCTAAACGCAGACCCGCGAGCAGAGTTTCATACTCAGCCTCATTGTTTGTTGCCTGAAAGCCAAACCTTAGAGCATAAAGGATTTTGTGGCCTTCAGGACTGATCAGCAGAATCCCAGCTCCAACTCTCTGCCCGCTAGATGATCCATCAACATAAAGCTCCCAGGCTGGACCTTCAGAAGATTCAGCTTCATCATCCACAGGTCCGGTAAACTCTGCAATGAAATCTGCCAGAGCCTGAGCTTTGATAGCCGTCCTCGGCTTGTACTGGATATCGAAATGTGCGAGCTCCACTGCCTACTTCAACAAGCGTCCTGAGGTATCTGCCTTTTGCAAGACTTGTTTCAACAGATATTGGGTGAGGATTTCGATTATGTGAGCTTGAAAGTAAGGCCGCAACTTCCTTGATGCAATCACCAGGCAATAAGCAAGTTTCTCCATCTGTGAGTACCTAGTTTCAGCATCTTGCAACCTTTTGCTTATATAATAAATTGGAAACTGCGTCTTTTCTTCTTCCTTCACCAGTGCAGCACTCAAAGCTTGCTGAGACACCCCCAAGTATAGAATCAGTCTTTCTCCTTCTTTGGGCTTAGAGAGGAGCGGAGCTCGCCCCATGTATTCTTTCAACTGCTGGAAGGCAACTTCATACTGCTTTATCCACTCGAAGCTTTTGGCTTTCTTCAAAATATCAAAGAAAGGAATGCACTTATCAGTAGCTTTCGAGATGAATCTGCTCAGTGCTACGACCTGGCCATTGAGACTCTGTACATCTTTCACCCTGGTTGGCGATCTCATATCGATCAATGCTTTGATCTTCTCAGGGTTTGCTTCAATTCCTCTACTATTGACCATGAAGCCTAGAAACTTCCCAGAAGCTACTCCAAATGCACATTTGAGCGGATTTAACTTCATCTGGTAGCTCCTCAGAATCTGGAACATCTCTTTCAGGTCGTGTACATGGTCACCTATCTGCTTAGATTTTACTAGCATATCGTCAACATAGACCTCCATGGTCTTTCCAATTTGCTCCTCGAATATCATGTTCACCAAGTGCTGGTAGGTTGCCCTGACATTTTTTAACTCGAAGGGCATCACCTTGTAGCAATATAACCCCCGATCAGTCATGAATGAGGTGTGCTCTTCGTCCTCGGGTTTCATTGGGATCTGGTTATATCCCGAATATGCATCCATGAAGCTCAGGAGCTCGTGGCCAGCAGTAGCATCCACGAACTTATCTATTCTTGGCAAGGGAAAACTGTCTTTTGGGCATGCCTTATTCAGGTCAGTAAAGTCGATGCAAGTTCTCCATTTTCCATTCTTTTTCTTCACTAGCACAGGGTTGGCGACCCAGGTCGGGTAGTAAGCTTCTCTGATGAACTTGTTAACTAGCAGTTTATCTACCTCCTCTTTCAGTGCTAAGTAACGTTCCCCTGTCATTGCTCTTCTCTTCTGACGAACTGGCTTGTGGTGAGGGTCAATATTCAACCTGTGAGACATCACTCTCGGATCTATTCCCACCATATCCTCATGATTCCATGCAAACACATCCAAGTTCGCCTTCAAGAAGTCAGCGAGCTGAGTTCTCAGTCCTAGTGCTAATCCTTTCCCTAGCTTTAGGCACCTTTCTGGATCTGCCTCGCTGACTTGTACATCCTCTAATTCTTCAACTGGCCCCGTAGCCCGGTCTATATCTACCTCGCGAGGGTCCAGGTCGAGACTGACTCCTTTCTCAGTCATAGTTCGTGGCTCGCCCCCTGAGACCACATTCACCTTCTTTCCTCTCACGCCCATCTTCACAACATCTTCATAGCAGCGTCTTGCTAAATGCTGCTCTCCTCGAACACATCCGATGTCATTAGGAGTTGGGAACTTAACTGTGAGAGTTCTGGTCGAAGTAATCACGTCCAACTCGTTCATGGCAGGTCTCCCGAGGACCACATTATATGCTGATGGGCAGTCAATTATCAAAAAATCTGTCAGAGTTGTTGCCTGACGACCTGCCTCCCCAAGAGTCAATGGCAACTTAATCTGTCCCACTAGTACTACAGCATCTCCAGTGAATCCAAATAAAGGCTCCGGGGATGGTCTCATTTGTTCTGCTCGCAGCCCCATCTGATCAAAACAGCTCCTATACATCACGTTCACCGAGCTTCCAGTATCAATCATGATGCGCCTAACTTCCACATTGCTGATTTTAGCTCGTATAACCAGCGCATCGTTATGAGGCCAGATTACTCCTCTAGTATCTTCATCTGTAAATACAATCTCGTCTGAGGTCGGCTTTGCTCTTTTGACAGGTCCCTCCGACCCATTGAGCTGAAACGAATGATTCGCCTCTCAGACGTACCTCTCATGCAATCTGTTGGAATCACCTGCGATATTGGGGCCACCATAAATGGTAAAAATGGTTCTTACCGCAGGCTCATGATCTGGCTCGGAAGCTCGTTGGGGCTGTTGCTGATGTGTTGGCTGTTGTTGATGAGGTCGTTGTTGTGGAGGTCGCGAGTCTGCGGGTCTTACTACATAGTCTCCCAGGCGACCTCGCCTGATTAATTTCTCAATGGCGTTTTTCAACGCCCAGCAATCTGAAGTACTGTGTCCGACCTCATTATGATAGGCGCAGAATTTGCTCTGATCTCTTTGCTGAACAGGAGCCCTTAAGGGATTGGGTCTTCCAAAATCTTCCCTGTTTCTTTTTGCAGCGTAAATCATATCCGGTGAAGCCGTCAAAACGCTGTATCCTTCATAACGACCTTGACGTCGAGGTCGCTCGTATCTTAGCTCTCTCCTCGCCTTCTTGACAATCTGGTTACTTGAGCCACTATTTCTTCCTTCTTCGTTCCTGCCATCGTTTCTCCTTTTTGGCTGGCTAGAATTGCCCGCTTCATTCTTCTGATTCTGCTTCTTCGGGCCGAAGGTCTCTTCCCACCTGGTCTCTTTCGCAGCTCGCTCGTAGAACTCTCCCAGATCCTTCACTGGGGACTTGTAAATGCTCTCGTATAACTTTCCATCCTTGCGTAGCCCAGCTGAGATCGCTGTCAGTATGCTTTCATCTGATAGATGCTCGACATTTGCGACCTTGCGTCTGAACCTTGTGATATATTCTTTCAATGACTCACCCTGACGCTGGAAGATTGTAGCTAGGTGGCAGGATAGAGCGAGCTGCCTTCTTAAAGCCCTGTACTGACCAACGAACTTCTGTTGGCATTGCTCCCAACTACCTATGCTGCGAGCTGGGAGATTCTTAAACCACGTCCTCGGAATATCCCCCAATGTAGCTGGGAATATACGGCACTTCACCATTGGATTTTCTATCTGCAGATCCATCTGAACGTTGAAAGCGTCTAGATGGTCATATGGGTCACTATCCCCATTATACTGCTGGATGTTTGGCATCTTGAACCTCGGGGGGAGAGGCTGTGTCTCAATCTCCCTTGTAAAGGGAGTCCTTTCCCCGTAGTATCCACGCTGCTCCGAGGCTCCAGGTCATGCCTCCAACTGCTGGACCCTTTGAAGGAGCTCCTCTACTTGTGGATCTCGGAGCTCGTATCTCCTCCTGTGATCATGACTAGGGGCAGGATGCTCTGGGTCATACCTTTCGTCCTCTTTGAACAGACCCTCAGGTTGAAGGGATCTTCCCTGTCTATGCTCATCATTAAACCGCCGAGCTGCAGCTCTAGCTCTATCATGGCCAATCTCTTCCCACCGGTTTCCATCCTGGCTCAGCCTTACCATCAGGCTATCTAGGTGTACGACCTCCCTTTCTTCCCGAACAGGGTGTCCTCCAGCCCTAGAGCGCTTATTGGAGGAGCGAGCTGAGCCTGCAGGTCGTGGGACTTCCCTTGCCAGCCTGTCAGGTATTTGCATCACTTCATGCTGTTGGGGCACATGCCTTGGTGCCTGAACCTCAACCCTGGGCATGTTCTGTACTTGAGTCTGTACTAACATAGTGACGGTCTCTGTGAGTTGTCTGACAGTTATCTCCAGCGCTTCTTGGCTTTGGATCAGCACATTCTGCCTTTCGGCTAATGGGGCAATTGGAACTGTCTGACAGGGAGGCAAAAGAGGGATACCTGTCGCAGCGCCAAGTGTATGTCCATGGGACGTGCTTGCTGCATGCATGGATGCATCCTGCATAGGCTGTAAGTTCTGCTGAGATTGGTTCATGTGACTCTCCGTCTGGTCATCATCTCCAAAATTCCTGTTTGTTCTGGTTCTTGCCATGTTGTCAGAAATTGATGAACTTGGATGAAAAAGATTGTAGTTTGGGCCCTCCTTCTAGTGTCAAAATGTCGACGTCGGATTTCAGTCAACGAGTAATGAATGTCCAATACCTACAATCAATGTGAGAAAGCACAAATACCAAGAAAGGACACAGACAAATATCAAGAATCAAACAAGGAATACCAAACTTTTACGTGGTTCAGCAATAATGAGCCTACGTCCACGACTGTCTGTCTCTTAAATTCTGTAGAGTGATAGTGTATTATTAATTATTTTCTGATATCATGTTACAATGATTTTAATCCCTATTTATAGGGAAAGAAGTTACAATTCTGGTTGTAGCAAATCAGGAAAAGAATCCTGAATTAATTACACTTCCCAAATAATCAGGAAAAATAAGGAAAAGAATTGTAAATTAATTACACTTCCTAATGTGTTTGAATAATATCAGGAAACTGCTTCCATAAAATCAGGGATGATGTTGATTTGGTTTGAATTTGAATAAACTTCCGTTTCTGAAGAGAGAATCACGGTTGAATTAGGTAACTGCCTGTCCTGGAAGATACTGTATTAATTATGCTTCCTGAACGAGCTGCTGACTATGACAGTCTGGTGGTTTGCGAGCTGGATCTTAGCTATGTCACGAGCTCGTTAATTGCAGACTGAAGAAATTACTTGAGCGAGCTGCAAAGCTTGCTAGGCTTAGAGTCGTCTGGGCCTCGTCTGATAGGCCTTGACTGGGTTGACTTTTATCGAGCCTTCTTATTGGGCCTAAATTAGGCTTTTACCAGCCCATTTAATGAGTCCGAAAAATACATACAATACTTATAATGCTCCAAATGTAGCAATGATTTCCTTGACCGCCTAATGTGATGTTTCAGCCCATTTCAACCGTTTGATCCAAAAGGAATTACAAACCCAAAAATTCAAGTTTGACAACCCAACACTCTGTTTAATTACTCCGCTAGCCAATTAAAGTCAGATACTTTTAATCTAGTCATTATCTAAACCCCTTTGGTGTTGTTGACAACTCTAGTGATGAAGATCACGTTAACCAAAGGCACTGTGGACAGCTAAGAAGACGAGATGGGGATGTAAAAGTTGACGTTCCAGAATTTAATGGAAAATTGCAAGATGATGTTTTTCTAGATTGTTTGTATACTACTGAAAGAAATTTTGTTTTTGAGGAGTATTTAGAGGCCAGGAAGGTGAAGTTAGTGGCTATTAAATAAAAATATTATACTTCTTTATGGTGGAAAAATCTGAAAAGGGAAAGATTTTTTTCATAACACTTTTTTTTTTCAATTTCTTTTCCTTTTTTTTTCTATTTTTCTTAAATGATCTTTATCATTCATCAACATAATAGATGATGGAAATCTCATAACATTTTGTAAACTACTTATCAATATCTATTATTTTAAAACTTTTTAAAATTTCTTTACAATTTTTTTCTATTCTTTTTTAAATTAGTTTGATCTCTACCGAGCATAAATGGACGATAAAGATTCTTCTTATTGAACTATTAGGAGTATTTTTGTCATCCAATAAAAAATCATTATCAACTTTCAAGTTTGACAGAGTTTGACCAAGGATTTAGGTGTTTGATGTAATTAAATGATAACTCTGATTCCATGTTTTTAAAAGCATATGTCATAGGTGTCATACAATTGCTTCTTATACTAAATTTATTATTGAAAAATCTATAGATTATATCTCCATCTTTTTAATTTATATTTTATAATTTTTTTCATAACATTTTTTTCCTTCAATTTCTTTCTTTGTTTTTGCTTTTTTTTTTTTTTTTCTTAAAATGATCATCATCCATCAGCGTGATTGATGATAGAAATCTCACAATGTTTTGTAAACTAGTTATCAATATCTTTTATTTTTAAACTCTCTAAAAAAGTTTTACAATTTTTTTTTTCTTCTCTTTTGTAATTAGTTTGATATCCATCGTGCATAGATGGACAATGGAGATTTTTCTTTTTCAATTATTAAGGGTATTTTTGTCATTCAATAAAAATTCATTCTCAACTTTTAAGTTTGACAGTGTTTGACCAATGGAGTTGGAGGCTTGGTGTAATTTAAGGGTAAACCTATTTTTGTGTTTCTAAAAGTGTGCTCCAGGGTGTGTTGTGCAATTGCTTCTTATGCTAAATCTATTATTGAAATATTTTAATAACATAAATATTAAAAAAAAAAAACAAAATAAAAAAAAATCAATTAAAAAAATTCCTCATCCATGTTTCTCTCTCACCATACCATTATTTGCATATGTTTCTCTTTTCTCAATCTCTCGTTTGCTCCTTTGTAAGCGACCGGATTTCCTACCTCCACTGTGACAAGATTGATGTTTTATTACGAATGGCTCCAATTCACTGAAACCCTTTGCCCTTTTTCTTTGTCTCTCAAACCCTTTGGGGTTTTTTTTTTTTAGTAGATTTTTGTTGTTAACGGGATGTGATGGTTGTGGATTGAAGTGTGATGGTTGGATTTTAGGTGTGTGGTGTACTGTTGCTACCGATTTTGGATGCTTTTGTGTGGTGATTAGGCTATAGATGGTTATTGATGTTTAGGTTAGAGTTTGTGGAGTTATTAAGGTGGTGTTTGGATGTACTTTTTAACATGATTTTTCATTCTCAAAAATATAAAATAAGAGAAAGTTGTTTGGTAACATGGTTTTAAAAATGTGTGTTTGAAAATGGAAAACACTTTTTTCAAAATAATAACTAAAAGGTGAAAACAATTTTTTAATGTCTTTCACAATTTTCAGAATATACTTTAAAACAAATCATTACTTTTCTATTTAGATAACTATTTTACTCATTTTTAAAAGTAATACTAAACACATTAACATTATTTTCTATTTTTGAAAATAATATTTAAAAAATTCTACCAAACACATTACATTTCAAAAACATCATTTTAAAAACGATTCCAAACACACCCTAAGGGTATTATAGGGCCATTTGGCAGCCCATGACCTCCCTCCAACAGAGATATCTATTGCCTAAACCATAAGAGACCATTTTAGATGGCCTCTGTGTTGGTTGTTATTTCTTTTTTTTTTTTTTTTTTTTTTTTTGTTTATATTTATTTTTTATCTTATTTAAAATTATATATTATCAACTTAAAAAAAATGTAGATCATATTATAAATATTTTTTTCTTTTGTTTTTTTTAATCTTATTTAAAAATATATATATGAAATAAAACATTAATAAACTAGTTTATAGGTAATGTCGGAAATTTAAAAAATACATAAATAAAAGTTGTACATAAAGTTTTAGAGAAGTGCAAACATCTCTACTCATAACAAATTTTAGAAATAGATGTCAAAAAAATTTTAAAATGGAAGATTTTAGAAATAAGTAAGGTACTGCCAGACCAGACATATTCAGCCGGTTTTTTTTTTTTTTTTTTTTTTTCAAAATTTTGCTACTTTTACATCTAACCTATTATCATTAACTATTTTAGAGTAGGAAATATATCATACTGCCTGATCCAAATAGGAAGGCATATGTGCAACTGCGAAAATATACGTTCTTATATGCATTCTGCTGTCTATTTATCAAAAAGATTAAAATTAACACCGAATACTAATTGGGAATCATTAGGAGGAAAATAATAAACTTAGGGAAGATGTATTAAATCTAGACTGCGCTAGACTTCTATGAAATTAAAAAATTTGAATGCTTTCAAAGAATATATAATAATCATGTGGGGTTTAATTCTTATTTGTGATTTTAATATTTGCTAAAAATTATTAGGAATCAAATTATGTAAATTCCTTCTTGCACCAAATAATCAAATTTCCTTTCCTGATTTCTTTATTAATAGAATTTGATTCTATTTGGTTTTCATTTATGATTAACAAAGAAATATTAGTTTAGAATGGCAATTGGAATCCTGTATATATGGTTAATCATGCATTGGTGTATTTTATTTACCTCTCAAGAAAGGAAAGAATATCAATTACTATTAATTATGTAAAGCTTTGATTACAAAAACATTAAGAAAAGGTATGTTAATTAAATAAAGTAAATAGAGAGAAGTATATATAAATTTTGTGTAATGCGCGTACTATTGTAAATAAATAATAAATACTGATATGGAATCCAGATACTAGACGCAAACCAGAGTTTCTACAACACATTCAGGCCGGTCTTCTTTCTCAAGTATCATGCAGTTTTTGTTTTGGGCATTTGCTAAAAAAGCACCCAACTTTTGTCCGTAATAAGAAATTACCCCAGTAGAGTCTCGTAATTTGCAATTTTCCACCCCACTGTTAATGTTGCCATTGGAGAAGGTGACTCGACACATGCAAAACGATAAATGACCTATTTGCTCCTAGTTTAAACTGAATTAAAAAATAAAATAAACTTAATTAAAATATAATTGAAAAATCAAAATTAAAAAAACAAAATTAATAAAAGAATATTTCCACCATCTATCTTTGAAATAGTTGGTGAAAGATCAAAATCAATTTAATAATTTATTAAATTATTAAATAAAATTAAAAATTAAAATAAAAAAATAAAAAAATTAACTAGACGAAGATCTCCACATCCATCTCTACAATGCACGATGAGATGTCAAAATCAATTTGATATTTTATTAAATTACTAAACAAAAATTACACAAAAATAAAAAATCAACCAAATCAACTGTCGATCTGGTTCTAAACCATATCATTTGACAGATCATCGACCAATCTAGAACTCCAGTAGATCAATTGATGATCCAAAAATCAGATTGTCAAACGATTTGGAACATTCTTGATCGTTTGACAATCTAATTTCCAAATTGTCAAATGATCTCTCTTGAACCCCGACGCGAACCCTTAATTTCTAGATAATCCATTATCGTCTCTTCCAGTGTTCATCACGGTCTCTCATCAAACCTGCATCGATGAATATCATCGAACCTTCATCAGCGATAAAGGTTGGAAAAGTGATGGACATTGTCCATCTCCGACAATGGAAAAGTGATAAAGATAGACGTGCAATCCTTCTCCATCGATGGAGCTAAATATCCAAGTTAGATCTCTATTGTTCATCAATGTTGATGGATGGATCATTGGAGAATCAATATGGATATTTTTATTTTTCCATCTACCACATATATATATATATATATACATACATATATATACACATACATACATACATACATATACAGACATATTAATTTAGGAAAAATATCCACCGTTCATCTATGTTGATAAATGGTGTACATTACATTGATTTTAATTAAAAATCCATTTTTTAATTTTGTATTTTGAATTTGAACTCCACAGCCCAGATAGATGGTGGAGATTAATCATTCTTTTCATTTTTTTTAAATAAATAATTTTTTTTAATTAATTGATGTTTAATTTTTAGCTTCATTTACCATTTTATTATTCCACAACTAATGGCAATAGCCTTTCTCTAACGAAATTGGCAACGGCTTCATGTCATTTGCTTATTTAATTAAACTATGAGATGCAAAATTGTTAATTACGAAACCTTGGGGATATTTTCTTATTATAAGCAAAAATTGGGGTTGTTTAGAAAATGCCCTTTTATTTCCCCCTAAGGTTTGACCCCCAGACACTTAGGTGGAAAAGTTTCATTCTTCTACACTTACACCTCCAGACTTAACTACTCCTACTTGTAATGATGTTAAACATCTCGACGTTGTAAATCCTTAGAACACATTTAAAATAAATAAAAATCAAAACAACATAGAATGAATATGATTATTTTATGGGCATATTTATAAACCCAACGTTTCTTGAAATGATACTTTCCATATCATAGTTTCATTTTCGTTAAAAACCCCACCGTTACAATTCTATAAAAAAAGGTGATATATGTTTAAGGCTAAAAAAATAAAAAATTGCATTTGATTTATTGAATAAAAATACTTTTCCTACTAATTTTTATTTAAAAGAGTGCATTACATATCTTTCCTTAATTGTTCTTGTAATAAAGGATTTACATAATTGCTTGTAATTAATATCGTTTCCTTTCTTGACAGGTAGTAATAAAATATATCCATGGATATAATTAATCCTAATCCTATATGGAGAATTCCAGTTTCCATTTTACACTGATATTTTTTCAACTTTTTTTTAGGTAATTTAGTTACTGTAATTGATAAAATCAAAATTAGGAAAATATTATTATGAGATACATCTCATTAGGAATTTTTATCGTTTTGTAGGTATTGTGAAATATTATTTATTAGAGTAAGAATTTTTTGTCAATATTTACGTTAGTAAAAATTCTCTGATAATATTGACATTGTCTTCTCTCAACTTCAAGCATGTAATCCTTGTTCTCAATGTTTAAAACTTGTGCAGCCATGGCATCGGAGTTGGCAACATGGACAAGGGAGCAAAACAAGGCATTCGAGAATGCTTTAGCTATCTACCACGAGGAAACGGCTGATCGATGGCACAATATCGCTCTAGCTGTGGGTGGCAAGACTGTGGAGGAAGTTATGATACATTATGCGAAGCTTGTGGAAGATATAGAGAGGATTGAAGCTGGAGACATACCTTTGCCCGATTACAAGGAAATTTCAGGAGGTACAAAAAAGGATATATATACTCTTAAAGAATTAAACATTAATGGTTGCTAAGGTTAATGCAGGCTATAATGAAGCATGACTCAGAATTTGTGGAATGAAGGTTCATAAACTGTGCTGTGAACCTAAGGATATATGTGGTAATGCTTTAAGTTGTTCGTACATTCTCTCTTTTTAAAGCAATATATCATTTATTATTAATTAACTTTTTCTTTTATAAATCTTTTCTTGTTATATACTACCTTGTTAATGGTAGATAGTTCACAAGCAAATTCACGACATAGTAATAATTCGCCTGCAAACTAATATCCAGTTCGCGAATAAGGGAATGTGATAAACAAGATCATGAATTACTTTGCATATATGTATGTATGTATGTATGTATGTATGTATGCACCCTTTTAATACTCCTGGGCATCAATATACCTTTAAAATGTTTACTTCTTGGCAATCTAGCTATTAGCCTCCTTAACCAGTCACAATTTGAAAATTCAAATTCCACTAATTAATGCAAACAATAAAATGTAATGTAATGATGTTCACGTTTTCCATATTTCAACTTCATGCATGTAGCCACCGATTGGATTATTAAATAAGTGGTTGCATTGAACAAGACGTTCTCATACAATTGACCACTTCAAATGGATTTTTTTTTTTTAATAAAAAAAAAATCAAATTTCACTAATTAATGCAAACAATTAAGTGTAATTGTTTTCATGTTTTTTATATTGCAACTCCATGCATGCAGCCTCCACATATGAAATTTAGACCAAGAATCCGATGCAAAACAATTGGTCCAACATGTTGAAGATAAACCCCTTAAATAGAATTTGGTATAGTTTACCTTACAATTATTTCAATATCTATCTGCTTTTTCAATATTTTTCGGATAATAACTTGGTTGTTGTATTTAAAAAAAAAAAAATTGTTAAAATTGATGCATTTGATATTGAAGACAAGGAAGACAAAGAAAAGATTGGCTTTGCGTTCAAACATTCCTTCTGATTTAATCATGTGAGTCACCTTGAGTGGTGTGTGATCCTTCCATAACTCTAACAATCTTATGATCTCTTTGGCTGTTGCTAGTAGTGCTATGGTTTGGAGATGCTACTTTGTAGATCCCTACTGCGCATCCAGACCACAATTCTCATTCTCATTCGTTTGGTAGAGAGGACATTGATCTACTTGTTGTCCTTCACCTAGGGATAAATGTTCGCCTAGTGGGGGATTTGCTTTTTGTCTTTGAATGAGCAATTGGATAATCTGAGTCAGCAATCGCAGTGTATCTTATACCCCACGTTGCCTACTTGCATTGGTTTTAGGGTTTGGAACACCTACCGATCTAATTGCTACACTAACTATAGGCAAAATTTGCATAGTACCACCAATGTTGGTTCATCATATGATCCAGATTGACCTGTTTATAGGTATGGTCCTCGTCTTGTCGATTCCCAATGGCCGGTGTGTGCTATATTGAATCTTTTCCTTACTTCATGCTTTGGAGACCACCTAGTTGTGCGATTCTACGAGGAGTGCCTCCTCTCTGTGTTTGAGATATTCTAGCTATTAGTTAGCGAAACGGGTAAAAAGAACATAAAAATTTGAAGTAAAACTTATTGGATTAGAGACTTTCTTGACCCTCCTTCTAGAGCCAAAATGTTGACGTAAAAAATTGGTTAACACTTGAATCAATACGACTTGAATGTGAATGATACATGTAGGGCTATAATAATGGCGAATAAACAATATAACGAATATGTAAGAAAGCAAATAAAGAGATGAGAGAGTTTTTGATATGGTTCAACTCTTTGAATGTTGCCTATGTCCATAGTTACCTTATTACTAAGGGGAAATGTTGTATTTTAGCAAAGTTTCTATTAGGGGTTAACGATCAAATTGTATGATTTGGTCATTAAAATGACCAATTTATATAGTGTTAAAGTTCCTTGTTTACATATGATTTTGGTCATTAAAATATAGGAAAGATTAAGATGTTCTTTCTTATTTTATATAAAACTGCAATCAATACTTTCATATTCGAATCGAAGTGCAATTCCGGTAGCTTCATGTTTGAAGATATTTTCTGTGCATTAGAGGGATCTTCTTGTTCGATGGAATTCTATTTCCTTTTTCAAAGATTTGTTGAAATAAAAAAAATATACCAATTTTGACCAGCTTACAGAAAGTCTTTATGCTTCTAGAAACCTATTTTGTTTAGCAATTATGAACTGATGGCGTATCGCGGTTGTTATGCCAATTCGCTCTCACGTTGTTTACCATGCGAGCTTGTTAATTCTAGCTGACTTATTGTCTCAACATGATTGAACCCATTAAGTGCTCTGTTGACATGGCACTTACTAATGTGTCTTGTGGATAATGAGCTTTGAACCGCATTAATCTCTCTTTGATCCTTTGGGTTGCATGCTTGTTAGGCCTTAACAAACTTTCGGTCCAAGTACTATTTTTACGCACAACACATCTAACTATTGATGAAGTGATTGATTATATCACAGAAATACATTTGTACTTGAACTCAACTGACAATTGATAATCCTTTTAGAACTACGGATAATAATCTCATACTGTTATAAAAGCCCAAAGTCAATAATATATATCTCTCAAGGTGTTTTCCGATTATATGAATGATATCAGATGTTAACCCAATGCGAGGGAATGTAATTTTGTTTTAATCCATATGTTTTTCATGTGTAGTTTTACTTGTACATGAAAGAAGGGGATGAAAAATTAGACACCTATTTTCTCTTTTATTGTTCTTTGCATTAAAATCAAACATTTGTAGTTGAGCTTCTGAACTTGGCTATAGCTTGACCAACCGACAGAAAAGAACAAAAATGCTCTAGGAAATCCAGTAATGGAACAAATTGTTTCATAAGTTACAAATTTTTTAGAATTTCTATCTTCAAAAAATCACTGATATGAAAGTTTCAAAATCAAGAATTTTGCATCTCTGATGAGAGACTGGTGAAACAAATAATCAACAAGTTAAATCAAGGAATAAATATGAACTGAAAAGGGTAATAGCCCTCATTAAGAACTTAAGCATGCTTCAATACAAAGGTTTTACAATTATATCCATCAGTAATTACTACAAGTAACAGCTAAACATCTCAACTGGTACATCTGCTTACATTTCATCTCCTTTGACCTGTATACAGTTTTTAACCTTAAACTCACATCTGCAAAATTCAAAATCTTCACCAGAAATGATCTTTCTTCTAGAATGAAAGCATTCCAAAAGATTGTATGTTATCAGAAGAACAAAGCCAAAATACCTGAACCTGAAACTTAGCCCTCCTGATCTGTGAAGTGAGGGCTTTCGGTTCACCTATGCTTGCAGAAGCAAAAGATTCAAAGGACTCGACAGTTGAGAGTGAACATCCAGAGTCGCCTGAATCCGAGACAACATCATTGTTTAGAATTATATGGTCATCATCAATATCAGATGTTTCTGACCCAGATCTCCACAACAGGAGTTTGTTGATTGCTGACTTCGCAGTTTCACCAAACCATTCATCCGCAGGGAGCGCACTAACAGAATATTGTATACTTTTAGTTGCTAGTAATACGTGGAGCTAAAACAAAACCTTCAACAAGAAAAGACTAATACCTTTGTTGGTCCACGCCTCTGGCGGAGAAGGTACTAATTGCCCGAGTTATTATAGCTGATGCAATCTGTTGTACATGGTGAGATGGGTAACCCGCAAAGCAAGCAATTTCAACAGTGAAGTGCATATCAAGAATGAGCTGCCAAAACAAAGTCCAATGAAGGTTTAATGGGTGAATAGAGAAGGGAGAAAGAGAAGTCATGAATTTGTTCCTGGTGCTTTTTTCTAAAATGTCTACAAGTGTCTTCCACAAAGAAAAGCAATATTCTTTTTACTTGACAAAATGTTTCAACAATACAATAATGGCTTTAAGCAGAGTCTTTCATTGTTTCTCCATCAAGCCTGCACACTAGATATCATCAGTTGTGTTTTTGCACCTCTGCTCATAGCGAATTGTGGTTCACTTAAATCTGTTTGCCCAAAAGCTATTGAGTTTTTAACCAATAAATTAATTTATGCATTTCGACATTCTATAAGTTTTGCTTTGTCAATTCAATTCTACAATATCATCTCCAAGATTAGCCATAGAAGACAAAAGAGATTCAAGTTTGAAGAAAATATATTTTACCAAAAATAAAGAATAGATTAAAATGAGAAGAATCTAACAGAAATAAGTTTGAAACACCGTCAGGACAAAACATTGCGTGATGCAGCCCAAGTGGTTGAATTGGAGATGATTCATCCTCAAACACACATGTAAATACTTGAAAAAGAGTAAGAAATATTAATACTTCAGGCGCTGCAATATAGTACACAACTACACATAGCTTTTAAACAACTTTCCTATAAGACTTGCATGATGCCCTTCTGCACAATTATCTCATTTTGTGAATTTGTTGTTGATTAGGCTGATAGCAACGGAGCAATCACGTCCATGCTTGGCCTAGATTGTGGACTGGCATGCAAGCAAGCAATCGCAACGTCTAGCATTTTTATTACTTCGTCCTGTACTTCAGGTGCAGGAATTGGTAGGCGTTGGTCCAAAACATCTTTCAGGAACATGTTCTCCAAAGCTGGTGGAGATAACAAAGATTGGATAAGGTCACCTGGATGCTTTCCTTTTATCACTTCCAATGTCAACACTCCAAAACTGTAGACATCACATTTTTCTGATACTTTCATCGTGTACGCAAGCTCTAAGAAAAGGGAAAATTATTAATCATCTAAGTGTAATTTGATATCTAGCCTAAAATTTATGCTAAAAATTAAAAAAAAATCATAAATTAAAAGAATAGTAATGTCATATCACCTGGTGCAACATATCCATAAGTCCCAGCAAGCTCGGTTAAATTGGAAGAGTCTAGCTTTAGAAACTTGGCAGTGCCGAAATCCGATACATGAGCATGATACTCTTGATCCAGCAAAATATTTTTACTTGATATATCTCGATGAACGATTGGGGGCAAGCAATTGTGATGCATGTAAGACAAGGCATGAGCCACACTTCTAACTACATTCAACCGCTTAGACCAATCCAGTTCTTTAGCTTTCTCTTCTTCCATCAGAATTGCAGCCAAGCTACCCTTTCCAAGATACTCATAGACCAAAAATGAATGTTGTGCATTTGAACAAAAACCATAAAGCTTCACAATATTTCGATGTCGGATTTCTGTTAATGTCTTTATCTCATTCAGAAACTCCTTTTGAAAAGTCTTTTCACCATGAGGAAGACCATGGAGTTTCTTCACAGCTACTATGCTACCTGATGGCAGCTTAGTCTTGTAGACACTTCCATATCCTCCCTCTCCAATGCAATAAGCTGCATCAAAATCGTTCGTTGCTTTTATGATGTCCGTATACAAAATTCCTCCATCAAAATCTGTAATGGAGAGCAACTTTTCACTGTCTTCCATCGAGGGATCTTTCTTCCTTTTATAAAAAATGAAGTAGATTCCAAAGAAGATAAATAAAAGTAGAAGAGCTCCTAAAAGAGGGAAAACAATTGAAAACACCAATTTCTGACTCTTCCGCGAGTTATGTTCATATCTGACAAAAAGAGCAGGTGGACATGGTGGTAGTCCTGTAACGTTGCCACACAAACCCTTGTTCCCCTTTAACGCTTCAATTGAAGCATTTTGAAATGCTTTGTTGTTAGGAACGGGACCCTGCAAATCATTGTAAGATATGTCAACAACTTTCAAGCTGTACGTATCTTCAAAACTGTCAAGAATTGAACCAGAAAGACGATTGTGTGACAGATTTAGCATTTCCAGGCTCTCCATATGGCTGAATGTTGATGGTATCTTTCCTTTGAGAAAGTTATTGCTCAAATCTAGCTGAGACAAATGATCTAATGTCTCCAACTGACTTGGAATTTCTTCATTGAATTTGTTGTTGCTCAAATCCAAGTAGTTCAGCTTGGTGCACTTCCCCAAATATTGAATTGACTGGCTCAAATTGTTTTTTGATAGGTCCAAACGCTCAAGATTAATCAGTGACCCAAATTCTGGAGGTATTCCACCTGAAAGTTGATTATTACTCAAGTTGAGCTTGGACATAAAAGTCAACTTACCCAACTCCTTTGGAATCTCCCCAGCGAAATGATTCGCAGAAAGATCCAGTGCTTGTAGCTGAGTTGTCTTCCCAATTGCGGGTGGTATGCCTCCAGTAATATTGTTCCCTGCAATGCTTAAGTCAACTAATTTTGGACACCGAAACCAGTTAGATGAAATTTCACCATGAAACTTGTTGTGGCTTAAATATATGACTGTCAGATTTGGATAGACACCAAAGTCTTCAACTATATTCCCCGTGAATTGGTTTTCATCCAGACGGACTCTAACCAAGCTTGTGCAGTTTTTCAAGCTTCCTAGTATTGGACCTGTAAGAAGGTTTTTGTTTACCGTGAACCTTTGGAGTGATCCACCTCGGCAAATATTTTGGGGCAGAAAACCAGTAAATTGGTTTTCGTCTAGTTCCAATTCTCTCAAGTTCACAAGATTTCCTAATTCTAAAGGAATGGAACTAGAAAGTTTGTTGTGACGGAGATAGAGAAATTCTAAATCGACTAAATTACCAAGAGTAGTAGGGATTGAGCCATTCAATTGATTTTGACTCAACTCTAGATCGGTTAGAGTTATCAAATTTCCTAACTCTTCAGGAATGGGGCCTGAAAGTTGATTTTGATATAGTAGAAGAGTAGTAAGGTTTCTCAGACGACCTAATGATATTGGAATTGAGTCAGAAAGATTGTTTAAATAAAGATTTAGTTGGATAAGAGACTTCAAATTTCCTATTTCGGGAGGAATTGGACCAGAAAGATTATTTTGAAATGCATTCAAGACCTTTAGATTTTTCAACTTTCCGAAAGTGGAAGGAATTGGACCTGTGAGATTGTTGGTATCTATGTAAAGTTCATTCAAATTTAGTAGATTTCCTAATTCTGGAGGAATAAAACCTGAAAGAGAATTGTTATAGAGATACAAATAAGTTAGGCTCATAATATTACCAAGAGAAGCAGGAATTGGACTATTAAGGTGGTTACTATACAATGCAAGCTCTTCTAAAGATCTTAAACGACCTATGTCATACGGAATTGAGCCATTTAACTGATTTTCAACAAGATGCAAGACCTGAAGATTTGTAAGGAGACAAATTTCTGGTGGGATTTGTCCAAAGAACTTGTTAGTGGACAAATCAAGATAATTGAGTTTAGAAAGGTTTGCAATTTGAGATGGAATGATACCATATAGTGAATTCATAGCAAGATCAACATACGCAAGATTAGGAAAAGATGAAAATGGAAACTCATAGAGCGTACCATTCAAACCGAAACTGGTAATGTTGATTTTGCTGACACTTCCAGCAGAGTTGCATGAGATTCCATACCAAGTGCATGGACTTGTGCTTCGTTTGGAGGTGGAGGCATTGTGAGAAAGCAGAGTCCATGAAAATAGCTGAGACTGTGCTTGGTTTGCTAAGCTAGCTTTCCATTTGAGAAGAGCGTTTGCCTCTTTAGCAGAAGCAAAAGCAACACTTGGTAGCGAAGCAACTAAGTTAAGAAACAGGACAAGAAAAACAGGGGAGAGTATGTTTTGCAAGTTTAATTTTCTTGCCATGGTTTGTGGTTTGTATATTGTAATGATAATTTACAAAGTTTTCTCTGTATATATAACCAAAATCGTACCGGTTTTTTATAATTATTTGCAAGACCGCAGACCTAGGTCAAGTCTCCAACCATTGTTTATTGATTTTCAATTAAGTGAAGACTTCGAGAGTTTGCTTCACGCTCAGGTTGGGTCAAGGTCTCTTGATCTGGTAGGACCACTTGAGTCCAGTACAGACGATGTAAGTCAAAAATTACTGAGACTTGGGTGCTCCATTATTTTTTTGAAAGAAAGAAAGAAATAAGATTAACAAGTAGAATCAGGTACAAACGCAGGACCTCCAACAGAAGGAGGACAGAGAGTGTCGACGTTGGAATTCAGTCGACGAGAAATCAATGCCCAATACCTGCAATCAATGTGAGAAAGCACAAAAATCTAGAAAAGACAAAGACAGAAATCAGATGATCAAACGAAGAACACCAAATTTTACGTGGTTCGGCAATAAAAAGGCCTACGTCCACGACTGTCCAACTCTTAATCTCTGCAGAGTGACAGTATATTATTGAATATTGTCTGATGTTGTTACAACGGTTTCAATCCCTATTTATAGGGAAAGAAGAGTTACAATTCTGGCTGTAGCAAATCAGGAAGAGAATCCTGAATTAATTACATTCCCTAAACAATTGGGAAAAATAAGGAAAAGAACTATAAATTAATCATGCTTCCTAATATATTTAGGTGATATCAGGAAATTGCTATAATTATCTTGAAGTAATGATGACTTGAATTTGAATTTGAATTAATCTCCATATCTGATGAGGAAATCATGGTTTGATTGGGCAACTACCATATTCGGAGAGAGAGAATCACTATTGAACTTGGTAACTGCCTGTTCTGGAAGATATGATACTTATCACGTATCTGAGCAAGCTGACGTGTCATAGTGGTCCTCATCTCGAGCTCGCTGAGAAACGAGCTGCGCAGGCGTCGAGCTGCGACTTGCCTGTATTTATGAGTCTGTTGATGCCAGCTGGAAGTCTTGATGGTCTTTGAGTCAATACTAGGCCTCGTCTGATGGGCTTTGACTACGTTGACCTCATTGGGCCTTAAATGGGCATAAATTGGACTTTTACCAGCCCAATTATTGAGTCCGAAAAATACACATAACATTAGCCCCCCAGCTCTCAGTTCGCTTGGGCGAGCTGGGAGCTTGCTTTTGCTGGTAAAAGTTGGCTTCCTTGGCACGCTTACTTTCTATAACCCCCTCTGTGCACTTTCAAATTCCACCTTTTCAGCTGCGACACGTGGCGATCATGCAGGTGGTAACTGAAACGACGTCTGCACGTCCTTTACTCACACATTTAATGCGCACGTCCTTCAACTGACGGCTGCATGATTTCCAAAGCCACGTTTCACGCGGCACCGTCAGATCTATGACGGTTACATTTCCCAAAGATCTGACGGTTGGGACTCATGCTTGCTTGCCTATATAAACCGATGGACCCTTTTCATTTTCTCCTTTCATCTGTCATTTTCACTCGAAGCAAACAAGTGTTCAAGCTTTCCATCATCCAGGACCCACTGCCTTTTACGAGATTCTCAGCCTCCTTCGTCGTTCTTCTACTTATCAACGATTCAAGGTGAGACTTCTTTTTCTTCAAACTTTCTATTCTGGGCTCATCATGCTCCATTCACCATTGTTGCTCCTGCAATGATACATATATTTTTATATATTTTATTTTTTATTTATTTTTTAGATGTCTTCAAGTGGGATTCGCAAGGGGATGATCCCAAGCAACGAAGCTCGTGAGCGCGATAAAGCCCGAGTTCATGCCATTCAGGGCAGAGAAGCCCGTGCAGCATTCGCCCGTCATCCCTCATCATTGAAGCGTCCTGAGGTGGAAGGACTTGTCAAGCAATTCCACATCCCTTTCGGTTGCCGCATTCTACTTCCTGATTCGGACAATCATGCTTGTTATCCACCCAGGGGATATATCGCTGTCAGCACCCAGCATCTCGAGCAGGGGTTGCGGTTCCCCGTTCCACCGTACTTAATCGAATTTCTCAACAAAGTCAAGCTCGCACCATTTCAACTGACTCCGAATTCTTACACACAGTTGATTTCGCTGGCCATAGCTTTCTACAGGATCGGCCTTCATGCCCCTACACCAAGAATTATCCAGGAGTTCTACTCCTTCAAGGCTCTGAGCGCGGGAGAAGGAGAGAAACCAGATGGGATTTACTATCTGACAGCTCGTCAGTCACAATACAAAGACCTTTTGCCCAAGGGAGAAGCGAAAGGTAAATCCAACGTCGGGCCATACAAGACGAGCTGGTTTTACATCTCGTGCCCATCTCTTGCAGACCTCCGAAACTTCAGTTTCGTTATGAAACCAGGTATTCATAAGAAAACTCCCACGAGCTGATTTTGTTTTGCATCTTCATCACTTATCATTCTTTAATCATTTACTGTGCAGAGCTGAAAATGGACGAGTTTTCTCTCAGCAGCGGGGAGGAACGAGCTCTTAACAAGCTCGCGAAATCGAACGACGCGGGCATCAGCAGCAGATTTGATGATGTTATCCTTAGGGCTTACAAGCTTGCCCCTTCTACGGAATCACATTTTCTGCGAGCTGGGGAGGACATAGGCAAGATGAGTGACAGGCCTAGACTTCCTTCTGTTTTTGAAGTTTCTGTTCTAGATGCGTCTACTTCCCGACCTCCACCAACGGTCTCTTCATCATCAGAGGATGTCATTCGCTCGGATAACATTCGCTCGCCTTCTCCACCTCGGAAGACTTCATCTCGAAGCGCTCCTGCTCGCACCTCGTCTAAAGCGAGATCTTCTTCAGCTCGCACACCAAAGAAGGCGAAGCCGTCTTCAACTCGCACTCCTTCAAAGGGTGCGTCTAAAAAAGGTTCTTCTACAGATCCTGCTCCAGCTCGGACAGGATCAGACTCAACTCC
Source organism: Litchi chinensis (assembly GCA_019925255.1). Lineage (NCBI taxonomy): Eukaryota > Viridiplantae > Streptophyta > Magnoliopsida > Sapindales > Sapindaceae > Litchi > Litchi chinensis. The sequence continues at coordinate 1,674,163 of CM034469.1, forward strand.
TGCAGCTCCTGCTGCACAGGCTGACCCATCATCTTCTCCACGTCATGCATCTACTCCAGGGGCTTCACTGTCATCCCCAGCTCGCGCTCCAGCTCCTGCTCCTTCTTCCACGAAACTCCCGGCAAATAGGAGGAAACTTGTGCTCATGAAATCTCCTCCTGCACGCCCTGCTGAGTTTCAAGCTTCCTCAGCTCCTTCGGCAAAAAGACCTGCTGAAGACTTGGCCACTCCAGTGGCACCCTCCAAACGCTCCAAACCATCTGGCCAGGACCATGCTCCTTCAGATGTTGCATCTACCAAAGGGCCTGCAGTCACTGAAGCCACTGCCCCTTCAACCGATGTTCCCAGCGAAGTGCATGCTGCTGCTGGAGCCACTACTCCCTCGACTGATGTTCCCAGCGAGGTGCCTCTCCCAGATGTTTTTGCAAATCTTCAGCGACCTACGCCTTCCAGCTCGCAGCCTGGAAAAGGTGATGCTCCTTCAGATGTTGCCCCCGAGGCAGCCCGAACTGCCCGCAGCACATATGCGACTAGGCGTACTGTTGTGTCGCGTCGTGGTGCTTCTCATGATGATGCGCGCGATATCCCAGAGCATGAGAGAACTCCTTCACCCACCAGATCAGATGTCGAGCTGGGTCCTGGAGGAAAATACTTGAATGCTTTCCTTGACAGCTGGTCAACAATTATGCTTAATCATACGAACGTCTTGGAAAATAGGTGCCTTAGGGGCGAGGATCTGGATGAGTTCGTGGCTCGTCATTGCATGCTGGTAAGTTAATTTTTTCTCATCTGCTGATTTTCTTCCTTGACAATATTTTAATGTGTTCATGATTTTCAGGGTGCCCTTGCTGCGATGAAGCGAAAAAGGGAGACAAGGGCTGCCAAGGATGAGATGAGGAAGTTGGAGTTCGACCTGGAGGCAGCCAATGATGATTTAGCTCGCTTTACCTCGGGCAAGATAGAAGGTCAAGAAGCCCAGATCGCTGAGGCAAACGCCGCAAGGCAAGCAGCCGAGGATGCCTTGAAGAAAATGGAGGATGATCATGCTATGTTAAAGGATGAGCTGCTCAAGGTAAAAGAGGATCTGAGGCAATCTGAGCAACAGGCCGCACTGGACGAACAGCGAGCTTCAGCTGCAGAAGAGAAAATTGAAGTGCTTCATAGTCAGATTGATGCTGCTCTGGCGCGAGCTGAAACTGCCGAGAAGCAGGCCGAGGAGGCCAATAAGTGGGCCGGTGAGATGGAAGCTGCAGCTAAAAGTGCTAAGGAGGCTGTAGCCAAACGAGCTGAGGAAGTGACAGCTGCGGATAACCGTGCGAAGGAGGCTGAGCATCGAGCTGAGGTACTTAGGCAACAAGTGGGCGAAACTATTCAGCGAGCTGAGGCTGCGGAACAGCAGGTTGAAGATATGAAGAAAGAGGCTGAGGTCGTCAACTGCCTAGCTGATAATGCCTTCGAGGAGCTAACAGCCTTTAGAGAGCAGGCTGCCCAAGAACTGGAAATGCGGGTTGCAGATGCAAGGGATGAGGCTGAAGAAAGGACAGGTCGCGATTTCCTCTATACACTGTGGATGTCCCATCCAGACATGGATTTCTCTATCTTCGGGGACATAGGGCTCGAAACCATTGAGGATTTTAAATCAAAAGCTGCCTCGTCTGCCCCTGGTCCGGAACCTTCGGCTAATCCAGACCCTCCTGCAGAGAACTAGCAATTTGTTTTTTTCTTTTTCATATATATCTTTTATCTTTCAATTTGTAATCAGTCTTCGTATTTTAATGAAAATTTCTTTCATTACTTCTCTTGTGTTGAATGTTTCTCAGGCCAATGTACTTCATGCTCTTCATTTTTCCTGCGAGCTAATAATCGATAAACCCAAAACCTGATAATAATAAAAGCAACACTTAACAAAATTTTGTAAGTATAAGTAATGGGTATTTTAGAATGTTTGGCGAGCTATGCAAGGGTACTTAACTACTTGCTTTTTAGGCTCTTTAATTCATAGCGAGCTATGCAGGGGTCGTCACCTCGCTGCTTTTTAGGCTCATTTAGGCGAGCTATGCAAGGACACTTAGTCACTTGCTTTTTAGGCTCTTTAATTCATAGCGAGCTATGCAGGGGTCGTCACCTCGCTGCTTTTTAGGCTCATTAGGCGAGCTATGCAAGGACACTTAGTCACTTGCTTTTTAGGCTCTTTAATTCATAGCGAGCTATGCAGGGGTCGTCACCTCGCTGCTTTTTAGGCTCATTTGGCGAGCTATGCAAGGACACTTAGTCACTTGCTTTTTAGGCTCTTTAATTCATAGCGAGCTATGCAGGGGTCGTCACCTCGCTGCTTTTTAGGCTCATTAGGCGAGCTATGCAAGGACACTTAGTCACTTGCTTTTTAGGCTCTTTAATTCATAGCGAGCTATGCAGGGGTCGTCACCTCGCTGCTTTTTAGGCTCATTAGGCGAGCTATGCAAGGACACTTAGTCACTTGCTTTTTAGGCTCTTTAATTCATATTCCTAAACCATTGAGCTCGGAGCCCGTCAGCCTGGTGAAGAAAGTTGAATCAAAAACAGGAGAGAAATGGAGATATCATTTACAATTAATCCATATTACATGTAATGAAAAACTTATTGATAATAGGGGCGGAGATGCTCGGCATTCCAAGCTCGGAGGACTTCTGCCCCGTTTACATTGACTAGTCGATAAGCTCCATTTCCCAAGGCTGTTTTGACAACATATGGTCCTTCCCAGTTAGGGCCTAAGGATCCATCACTCGGCTTGCGGGCTCCTGGTAGGATGAGGCGTAGGACTAGGTCTCCTACGTTGAATCTGCGAATGCGAGCATACTTGTTATAGTATCTCGCTATTCTCTGCTGATAGACAGCTACCCTTAACCTAGCGGTTTCCCTATGTTCCTCGAGCAGGTCCAGGTTTGCTGCAAGTAGCTGATCATTGTTGTTTGGATTGAAGGTCGCTCTTCTTTGCGAGGTGACTTCAAACTCAGCCGGGATCATAGCTTCCGATCCGTAGACCATTGAAAATGGGGTCTCGCCAGTGGAGCCGCGAGCTGTGGTTCTATAGGACCACAATACTTTTTGGAGCTCGTCTACCCACGCTCCTTTCTTGGCTTCCAATTTCATCTTCAGGGTCTGCTTGATAATCTTGTTTACAGCTTCCACTTGGCCATTGGCTTGTGGATGGTCTACTGCCGAGAAACTTTTAACAATTTTGAGGTCGTTGCAAAACCTAAGAAACTGGTCACTGGCAAACTGAGTTCCATTGTCTGTCACGATCTGCTGTGGGACCCCGAATCTGCTAATAATGTTGCTCCACACGAATTTCTCAATCTTTGTAGTGGAGATCTCAGCAAGTTCTTTCGCTTCAGCCCACTTAGTGAAATAATCCACTGCGACTACTGCATGTTTACATCTTCCACGTGCCATAGGTAGGGGACCGATCAGGTCCATTCCCCAGATCGCAAAGGGCCACGGGCTCACCATCTGTTGGAGGTAAGCTGGTGGAGCTCGCGGAATATGAGCAAACCTTTGACATTTGTCGCATTTCTTCACTAAGTTGAGAGCGTCCTGCCTCATGGTGGGCCAGTAGAAGCCTTGGCGAAGTGCCTTCTGAGCCAGAGACAGCCCCCCAGCATGGTTCCCACAGTGGCCTTCGTGTATTTGCCTCAATACTGTTTCACACTCATGGCCATCAATGCATCTTAATAACGGTGCTGTGAACCCCTTCTTGTACAGTGCATCATCATAGATGCAATACCTGGCTGCCCTAGCTCATAGTCGTCGGGTTTCCAGCTTGTCATTAGGCAGTTTTCCGTCCTGCAAGTATTCAAGAATAGGGCTCATCCAGGAATCAGGCCGTACAGATATGACCATCGTCACACTCTTTTCTTCAGTACTTGGAGCTGGTAGGAACTCAACTGGGATAGCCCCAAGGAAATCTGCATCTCGCGTAGTTGCGAGGCGAGCTAATGCATCAACATGCGAGTTCTGAGCTCGCGGGATCTGCTTCATTTCGTATTTCTGAAATGCACCTAGCAGCTCGTGAACTTTTTGGAGGTAGAGGGCCATTTTTGGTCCCCTGGCTTGATATTCTCCTATTACGTGGCTGACGACGAGCTGTGAGTCACTGAAAATCTTCAAGTGTTCAGCTCGCATCTCCTTAGCCAATCGTAGACCCGCGAGCAGGGCTTCATACTCAGCTTCATTGTTTGTCGCCTGAAAGCCAAACCTTAGAGCACAGAGGATTTTGTGGCCCTCAGGACTGATCAGTAGAACTCCAGCTCCAGCCCTCTGCTCGCTAGACGATCCATCAACAAAAAGCTCCCAGGCCGGTCCTTCAGAAGACTCAGCTTCATTATCCACGGGTCCTGTAAATTCTGCAATGAAATCTGCAAGAGCCTGAGCTTTGATAGCCGTCCTTGGCTTGAATTGGATATCGAACTGCGCGAGCTCCACTGCCCATTTCAACAAACGACCTGAGGTGTCTGCTTTCTGCAAAACTTGCTTTAATGGATACTTGGTGAGGACTTCTATGGTGTGAGCTTGGAAATAAGGTCGCAGCTTCCTTGATGCAATCACCAGGCAGTAAGCCAATTTCTCCATCTGGGAATATCTGGTTTCAGCATCTTGTAACCATTTGCTCACATAATAGACTGGGAGCTGCGTCTTTTCTTCTTCCCTTACCAGCGCCGCACTTAGAGCTTGCTGAGACACCCCTAAGTATAAGATCAGCTTTTCCTCTTCTTTGGGCTTGGAAAGAAGTGGAGCTCGCCCCATATATTCCTTCAACTGCTGGAAGGCTACTTCACACTGTTCAGTCCATTCGAAATTCTTTGCTTTCTTTAGAATGTCAAAGAAAGGGACACATTTGTCTGTAGCTTTCGAGATGAACCTACTCAATGCTGCGACCTGGCCATTGAGGCTTTGTACGTCCTTCACTCTGGTCGGCGACCTCATGTCAATCAGCGCCTTGATCTTCTCAGGGTTTGCTTCAATCCCCCTACTATTGACCATGAAGCCCAGGAACTTCCCAGAAGCCACTCCAAATGCACATTTAAGTGGATTTAACTTCATCTGGTAGTTCCTCAGAATTTGAAACATCTCTCTCAGATTGCTAACATGATCACCGATCTGCTTGGACTTTACCAGCATATCATCAACGTAGACCTCCATAGTCTTTCCAATCTGTTCTTTGAACATCATGTTCACCAAACGTTGATAGGTCGCTCCAGCATTCTTTAACCCGAAGGGCATCACCTTGTAGCAATATAGCCCCCGATCAGTCATGAACGAGGTGTGCTCTTCGTCTTCAGGCCTCATTGGGATCTGGTTATATCCTGAATATGCATCCATGAAGCTCAGGAGCTCGTGGCCAGCGGTAGCATCCACGAGCTGATCTATTCTTGGCAGGGGAAAGCTGTCCTTTGGGCACGCCTTGTTCAGGTCAGTGAAGTCGATGCAGGTCCTCCACTTCCCGTTTTTCTTTTTCACTAGCACGGGGTTGGCAACCCAGGTCGGGTAGTAAGCCTCTCTGATGAACTTGTTAACCAGGAGCTTGTCCACCTCTTCTTTCAGTGCTAAGTATCGTTCCCCTGTCATTACCCTTCTCTTCTGGCGAACTGGTTTGAAATGAGGATCAATGTTTAGCCTGTGAGACATCACCTCTGGATCTATTCCCACCATGTCCTCATGATTCCATGCAAACACATCCAAGTTCGCCTTTAGGAAGTCAGCGAGCTGGGCTCTCAATTCCGGAGTTAATCCTCTTCCCAGCTTCAAGCATCGCTCAGGATCTACCTCGCTGACTGGTACATCTTCTAACTCCTCAATTGGACCGGTAGCTCGGTCTGCATCTACCTCGCGAGGGTCCAGGTCGTGACTGACTCCCTTCTCAGTCTTAGTTCGTGGCTCGCCCCCTGAGACCACGTTCACCTTCTTTCCTCTCACGCCCATCTTCACAGCATCTTCATAACAACGACGAGCTAGGTGCTGTTCTCCTCGAACACATCCGATGCCATTGAGAGTTGGGAACTTCACAGTCAGTGTTCTGGTTGAGGTAACCATGTCCAACTCGTTCATAGCAGGTCTTCCGAGGACCACGTTATATGCTGATGGGCCGTCGATTATCAAAAAGTCCGTCAAGGTTGTTGCTTGACGACCTGACTCCCCTAGAGTTAACGGCAGCTTAATCTGCCCCACTGGTATCACAGCATCTCCAGTGAATCCAAATAGAGGCTCCGGGGATGGCTTCATCTGGTCTGCTCGCAGCCCCATTTGGTCAAAACAACTTCTATACATCACATTCACCGAGCTCCCAGTGTCGATCATGATGCGCCTAACTTCCATATTGCTGATTTTTGCTCGTATAACCAACGCATCATTATGAGGACAGATCACTCCTCTAGCATCTTCTTCTGTAAATACGATCTCGTCCGAGGTCGGCTTCGCTCTTTTGGCAGGTCCCTCCGACCCGCTGAGTTGAAATGAATGGTTCGCCTCTCGGACATACCTCTCATGCGATCTGTTGGAATCACCTGCGATATGGGGGCCACCATAAATAGTGAAAATAGTTCTTACCGCAGGTTCCTGGCCTTGCTCGATAGCTCGCTGGGGCTGTTGTTGGTGTACTGGCTGTTGCTGTTGAGGTCGTTGCTGATGAGGTCGCTGGTCAGCAGGTCTTGCCACATATTCCCCCAAGCGACCTCGCCTGATTAATTTTTCAATGGCGTTCTTCAACGCCCAGCAATCTGAAGTACTGTGCCCGACCTCATTATGGTAGGCGCAGAACTTGTTCTGATCTCTGTGCTGAATGGGAGCCCTTATAGGATTGGGCCTCCCGAAGTCCTCCTTATTCCGCTCCGCAGCGTAAATCCTGTCTGGAGACGTAGTCAGGATGTTGTATCCTTCCTGGCGACCCCAACGCTGAGGTCGCTCATACCTCGGCTCTCTCCTCGATCTCTTCGCAATCTGATTACTCGAGCCGTTATTCCTTCCTTCTTCGTTCCGGCCATTGTTTCTCTTCTTTGGCTGACTGGAACTGCCCGCTTCATTCTTCTGAATCTGTTTCTTCGGGCCGAAGGTCTCTTCCCATCTTATCTCTTTCGCAGCTCGCTCGTAGAACTCTCCCAGATCCTTCACTGGGGACTTGTAAATGCTCTCGTATAGTTTTCCATCCTTGCGCAGCCCAGCTGAGATCGCTGTCAGAATGCTTTCGTCTGATGGATGCTCGACATTCGCGACCTCGCGTCTAAATCTGGTGATGTATTCCTTCAACGACTCACCCTGACGCTGAAAAATGGTGGCAAGGTGGCAGGATGGAGCGAGCTGCCTTCTCAGTGCCCTGTATTGACCAACGAACTTCTGTTGGCATTGCTCCCAACTTCCTATGCTGCGAGCTGGGAGATTTCTGAACCACGTTCTCGGAATGTCCCCCAATGTGGCCGGGAACACTCGGCACTTCACCATTGGATTTCCTGTCTGCAAATCCATCTGAACGTTGAAAGCGTCTAGATGGTCATATGGGTCACTGTCCCCATTGTATTGCTGAATGCTCGGCATCTTGAACCTCGGAGGGAGAGGCTGTGTCTCAATCTCCCTTGTGAATGGGGTCCTGTCTCCGTAGAGCCCACGCTGTTCTGGAACTCCAGGTCGTGCTTCCAACTGTCGGACTCTTTGGAGGAGCTCCTCTACTTGGGGATCTCGGAGCTCATATCTTCTCCTATGATCAAGACTTGGAGCCGGATGCTCAGGATCATACCTTTCATCCTCGAACCGATCTTCATGACGATGGGGCCTTACCTGCTGCCCATCCACCTCATCGGCATAACGAGCTGCGACTCGAACTCTGCCTTGATCAACTTCCATTCGCCTGTTCCCCTCCTGGCTTGGTCTTGCTACCTGGCTATCAGGACGTGCGACCTCCCTTTCGTGTTGAACAGGGTGTCTTCCACCCCTCGAACGCGCATTAGATGAGCGAGCCGAATCTGCAGGTCGCGGGACCTCCCTTGCTAGCCTTTCAGGTCCCTGCGCTATTTCGAGAGGCTGAGGCACTCCCTGTGGTGCCTGAACTTCCACCCTAGTCACGTTGTGTACCTGGGCCTGTACCAACATGTTGACGGCTTGCGTGAGCTGCCTAACCGTATCCTCCAACGCTTCTTGCCTTTGTAATAACGCATTCTGCCCTTCGGCCGTTTGGGCAACTGGAACCGATTGACGGTGAGGCAGAGGGGGGATGCCTGGCGCGGCCCCGAGTATCTGTCCTTGGGACGGGCCTGCTGCATGCGTGGTTGCGTCTTGCCAGGCTGTAAGTTCTGCTGGGATTGGTTCACGTGACTTTCCGCCTGGTCATCATCTCCAAGGAACCTGTTTGATCTAGTCTTTGCCATATCGTCAGAAGTTGATAAACTGGGATGAAAAAGATTGCAGTTAGGGCCCTCCTTCTAGCGCCAAAATGTCGACGTTGGAATTCAGTCGACGAGAAATCAATGCCCAATACCTGCAATCAATGTGAGAAAGCACAAAAATCTAGAAAAGACAAAGACAGAAATCAGATGATCAAACGAAGAACACCAAATTTTACGTGGTTCGGCAATAAAAAGGCCTACGTCCACGACTGTCCAACTCTTAATCTCTGCAGAGTGACAGTATATTATTGAATATTGTCTGATGTTGTTACAACGGTTTCAATCCCTATTTATAGGGAAAGAAGAGTTACAATTCTGGCTGTAGCAAATCAGGAAGAGAATCCTGAATTAATTACATTCCCTAAACAATTGGGAAAAATAAGGAAAAGAATTATAAATTAATCATGCTTCCTAATATATTTAGGTGATATCAGGAAATTGCTATAATTATCTTGAAGTAATGATGACTTGAATTTGAATTTGAATTAATCTCCATATCTGATGAGGAAATCATGGTTTGATTGGGCAACTACCATATTCGGAGAGAGAGAATCACTATTGAACTTGGTAACTGCCTGTTCTGGAAGATATGATACTTATCACGTATCTGAGTAAGCTGACGTGTCATAGTGGTCCTCATCTCGAGCTCGCTGAGAAACGAGCTGCGCAGGCGTCGAGCTGCGACTTGCCTGTATTTATGAGTCTGTTGATGCCAGCTGGAAGTCTTGATGGTCTTTGAGTCAATACTAGGCCTCGTCTGATGGGCTTTGACTACGTTGACCTCATTGGGCCTTAAATGGGCATAAATTGGACTTTTACCAGCCCAATTATTGAGTCCGAAAAATACACATAACAGAGAGCATCCAGCTCTGCAGATTTTAACAGCCAAGGAGAAAAAGAATGCCTCCAGGTAGTTGAGGTGTTGAATCCTAAGGCCCACTGAGCTATACAATGAGCAACATTGTTGCATTCCCTGTGTACAAAACCAATGGGACCTAACCTATGAACAATCATTAAAGTTCTAATGTCAAAAATTATACTTGCAATGTCCTGTCGAGAAGAGTTTACCCCATTACAAACACTTGGGTGCTCCATTGCACACGACATAAGTCAAAAATTACAAAAAGTACACATACTTGGGTCCTTCGTTTCACATTATGGAGAGGGGCAAACTCTCAAAGTCTTCACAAATAAAGTCATCACCTAATTAAAAATCAATAAACAATGGTTGGAGAGTTGACCCCGGTCTGCGGTCTTGTAAATAATTATAAAAAGCTTTCTGGGATATCATTAACTATAAATACTAAAATAATAACTATCAGGTGTTATAGTTCCATTTCATACATCAAAATAATAATTAAGGAGATAAGATCGAGGGATACAAGTTTTAACACAAATTTTGACACAATTTATTGACCATTGTATTATGAAAATTTTAATGATTTAGATCTACTCATATATTTATACACAACTTAATTTCACATTCTACATAAACGTGTTTTTTCATATCTCTCTTCACCATTAATTACATCATATCTTCTCTCTCATATTAATGTTAAATTAATAGGTCATCAATTAATATTCTTCTCACCCAATCAATGATTTTGCATATTTTCTTTTATTGATTTTTAAATTATATATTTTTAAGTATATTTTTAAATTATATTATTTTTATCTTTTTTATTAGATATCATGTTTGTACCCAAAAAAAGTTTTTTTAATTGATTTTTTATTTTGAACTATTGTAATCAATATCTTTGTTTAAATATATACAATATAGATCTTATTTGAAAATTTATATTGAGAGCTTAAAATCCATATATTATTTATATAATTTGATTAATTAAATGAAGATAAAAGATTAAATGAAAATTTGATTTATAACCTAATTATTTTGTTTGATGGATGATAAGGATAGAAAATACATATATTAAAAAAAAAAAATTTCTTTTTTTTCTTTCTTTATGCGTTTATGAACAATGGAAAGGAAAAAAAAAAAAAAATTTGGTTACTTTATGGACTATGTGGAAAAGAAATTATATATATATGTGAGTTTTTTTTTTTTTTTTTTTTTTTTTTGAGATACTATTAAATGTATATATGTTTGAAAAAAAATTTAAAAATAAATAAAAAATAAAGATTCAAAGAATTCCAATATTAGTTGGAGAAGTTTTAATATATATATAATATTAATTAGATAGATGAGAAAAATAATATAATAATGAAGAGAGAGGAGAGAAATATATTAATATAGAGTTGTAAAATTAAGTAATAATTAATAAGAGAGAGAAGAAGGGAGACATAATGTAATTAATGGTGAAGAGAGAGATGAAAAAACACATTTATGTAGATTGTGAAATTAAATTGTGTATAAATATGTGAATAGATCTAAACCATTGAAATCTTTTAATCCAATGATTAACAAATTATGTCAAAATTTGTGTTAAAACTTGTGTCCCCGATCCTGCCCTATAATTAATATATAATAAAGTTCTATAACAAAATAATGATGCACAATACTTAAAACTAAACTATAATAATAATAGTAATGCTAATAAAAATAATAATAGTGCGTAATAAAAATATAATAGAAAGAGGTAACATAATAGGGTTTGAATGGTTAGATTGGGTAAAAAGTGTTTGACTTAAATCCGATGTAATGTAAAATCAAGTAAAAAACTATTGATCAAAATATGATCTGAAATCCAGTTTCAAAGCCCTAAATCTGTCCCACACAAATCATGGCCCGTTGACTTGGATCGATTGACGATTTTTGGCATCCCTACTCTTACTTTATTGAAACAACATTTATTGGTTGAATTATTTAAAATTTCTTTTATGGGGCCTCATGCTTTCAAGATTATATTTGGCTCTAGAGCGCAATTGAAATTGAAAATATTTTATCCATAACTATAAATGTGGCATATGAACTCATGAAGATAATTAATATCTTTACACAGCTAACCAACTCATATGAATGTTTGGGAGAACACACCTATAATGTAAATATCGTCTAAAATATTTTCTTTGATTTCAGGCATTCAAACATTGTTTGATTAATCAACGATAGTTGCCCACCACTGCCCACTAAAACTGTGTATCTACCTTTTTGATCAGTGTACTAGTCAAAACTCTTAGTCCAAGATTTAGGCCCAAAGGTCCATTAACAAAGCCTGAAGCAAGACCATTTGACTTTATTTGATGAGACTCACCCCGAATTTTCCCTTTTGGAGCTCCCATGATCCCGTCAGACACCCGAAGGAATCCTTCTAGACTCTAACTAGTAAGGCCAAAGGAACTCCGTGGAGCAAGCCCTTAAACTTAAATCATTTCCTAAGCATATAAATTATCAATATAGAATTTTTTTTTCCATAATTTAGGTTTTCTAAAAATTTTGACAGCATAACGGTTGTTTTTCAAGGTTTCCCATAAATTCAAATCATCTGATAAACAAAAAAAAAAAAAAAAAAAAAAATTCAATAACACTTCAATATTTCAAACAACATTCTCCACTACCATATTAGACATCTGATCCATCTCAAAACCATCACCTAACCACAATAGATCTATTTCAACAAATTCATTTCAACTTTGAAAACACAATTTTATACATAAAATTAAAAACATTTATACATAGCCCAAATATTTACATTGTATATATACAAAGGCATCAAATCATTTCATTTATATGAATACATCGCATCATCCCAACCGTGGGAAAATTAATAAAATTCTTTACAATTAAAACTATGTATATACGTCAATTTTCAATTGAATTAAAATATGCAAAGTGTGACTTCACAGAACATGGCCAGCCCACCTAATTTGAGGTGGGAGAGCGAGCACCCTAATCTCTGGTTCTTGCACCTGAGGAAGTTTTCATAAAACATAAAGCAAAGAGTGGTGAGCTGAAGGAGCTTAGTGAGTGTTAAGATTTTTCTATTAAAATCGTTTCTTTCAAAATACCTCCCAAAACACTTTAAAAGAAATTATTCTATTTCTTAATATTTTCGTAATCAAAATCATAAACTTTAATAAATTTATGGGCACTCTTACAAACCTAGGTTCATGCATAAAAAAACATGGTAATATTTCAATTATTACATAAAATTTTAAAATGCTGGAATATCTTATAAATATTCGAGAATAATGGAAAGGGTTTGTCAATTGCATAACTTAAAATTTCCTTTCCTTGCTAAAACCGCACCAATGGAACCTAGAGAAGCTATCATAACGTGATCACGTGACGACTCGATTAGCGTCGCTTATCGTGACGATATACATGAGACATCTCACAAACACGCAACGGAATTTTCTACATCACATACACAAGTGAGATAATACCCCACAAATGTAGAGGGCGACAAGACTCGACTGATCGACTCAATCCCTTCGATGTTAGTAACACGCCCTCCCAACACTTATTATATATATATGAGGTATACCATCTGGGTCTAAATCTTAATCCATAACATGTAACATCGGGTAGGCCATTGGTGTTTGAAAATATTTTCTTTTCCATATAACTTAAAACTGAATTCCTTCATTCCATAAACTTGAAAATATGAAACATATCGCATAAAAATTACTAAAACATAAACATCATCGTTTCAAACCTTTCGTGCATAATACATTTCTCTTTCAAGCAAATACATAAAATATCCATAAACTAATATTTTCAAAATAAAATCACTTTCAATCTTAAAATGCATTATCAACAACATAGATGCTCTAAAATGGCAAAATATGCATTTAACAATTCATAAAATATATTTTCACTCACATGGCTCACAAGTTACTAGTTTGTCCTCCAATTAACCTTTCTTAATTCTTTTGCTTGCTTTCCACCTATAATAAACATCCTAAATTAGAATTCATTATCTACTTAATTAAAACTAGCATTTATTCACTCATTTTCACTTAAGACACCATGTCCATCCTAAACCACAAATTTGGCATAAACTAATACATTCATTATCGCATTCATTTTCTTCCATTTTCTTGATTTAAGTTTACTTAATCACATGCATAAATTCCTAAAAACACATCAAAATAATTAAAGAACCATTTGAACACCAACATGCTCTTTTAGCTGAATTGACATAGCAACCAAACACAAACTTTTGCTTTTCATTCAATTGATACACATCAACTTAAAACCATGTTAAACATCATGTAATTACATCAAAACACCAAAATCAATTCAAATACACACCAACCATAGCTTGGCCGAACATACACCATGGCCATCCAATATTGTTTTTCCACCTTCATGATCATCAACCACATCAAATCCATTCCAATATTTTTGTCATAAAGAATTCAAATCAAATTGTAATTCTAAAATTTTTAAGAGGATAAACACATCATTTTAACATATGTATGTAAAGTTAAGGGAAAAATAGTCTTTTATTATTTTAACTTGATGTTGACTGTTAAAGATGGTGTTAGAGGGATTAATTTGATGAGTTTTTGAAAAGTAAGAGACCATGAAAATTATAAACGGATTGGTATTTTAAAATGAGAATTTTTCAAAAACATGAGGACCTTGATGAAGGTCTCCCTTAATTTAATTATATATATATGTTTCTTACATTTTTTTATTTTTTTTATTATGTTCTTATTTACTCGTTTAATTAAATGCTTCATTTACCATCTTACCCTTAACCCACTAACAACAATCACTTTTTCAAGCGAAAATTCTAATGGTTGGGTGCAAAACAAATATTTTTGGAAGGTTAGGGTGTGTTTTTTTTTTTTTTTTTTCCTTAGACAAAAGTTACAGGGGAATTTAGAATTTACCCATTATTAAAAAAAGGAAAACCAAATTAAAAGCATTACCGAAAAACCCCAATGAGAAAAACCCAACAAGGAAAAACAAATATGACCCTTCAAAGGCAAAACTAACTAAATCGATAACGGATTTTGCTAAGAAAATCATCATAGAGGAAGGAACTTAGAAAATTCATATCTTGCAAGCAAAAGAAGGAGAACACAAAGCAAAAGCATCTACAATAGAATTTCCCTCACGATAAATATGAGTCACCACAAATTTCATATCTTACAAATAAGCAAGACACCTATCCTAAGTTGGACATTAACACTAGGGAACCTTAGAAGAACGGGCAAGAAGAAAAGAAATAATATAAGTAGATTTACTCTCCAAATAAAGCTTCATCCAATCATAAGTCCAAACATACTGGATGACATGAATAGTAGTCGTCAACTCCATCATAAAGGTATAACCAATTTCTAAAGGAATAGTAAAGAATTTTTTAAAAAACCACGACAAGTTTGAAAAAGTTTAGCATAACCAACCAAACTAAGAGCTTCAAAGTATGAGCATCGATATTGACCTTAAGTCAATCCGAAAAAGGAGGAACCCAAATAATGTCTATAATGTGAGAAGCTTTAAGAAGACAAGCTAAAATATATAGCTTGCCCAAAGCCAACAGATCATTCATTGAATTCCACATAATCCCAAAATTGAGAGAATCTGTCTTTCGAATAGAATATCAAACAAAAGAAAGGGCCCAATGATAGGAATGACACTTACCTTAAAAAATAGCACTATTTCATGCAATGTAAATAATCCAAAAAATTACATTGATACTAGTCTTCAAAAGATTTGAAGATGAGAACAAAAATTAGCAAACATAGTAGCTTGCCACAAATCCATAATAGTCCTAGACAAAAAAATAGCATGACCAAATATGGACGATAAGGAATGCTAAAGACCTTCCGCAAAAGGGTAGGTAAGAAACAAATACTTCAAACTTTCCTTTATAGACCAGCACAAACGATAACAGGAAAGGATATAAATCCATACTGCTAAAGGGACAAATTAGTAGGTAGTCTATCACACATAACTCTCCAAGGAGTATAGATCTTGAAACAGGATTAAAAGTGGCTAAAAGTGGCCTAATAATATCTTGCTTAGTGAAGATAGGGATGCAATAGAGCTAAAGAAGTATGAAGAGTGGTCACTCTTTTATTTGCAAAAAAAGTCTAAAATCTTGAACAAGAAGAATTACCAATAATCATCCCTCTTTATATCATCAACTAGATCTGGATGAGACATACAAACTGAATAAGGAAAATGCCAATTATCATCATATTATATATCCCCAACACGAGTTGAAAAATGAAGCTCCAAAAGAGGTAAGTCGAAACTCCTATCCATAAGACGTTCATCCATTTAATTGTCTAACCACATATGTACCTTTGAATGATGATGCACTAACCATTTAGACTCAATCGCCAAAGAAAGATAATGGCTTTTCATACTAGGCCAAATAGAGTAAGAAAGGTAGCTCACTCTAGAAAAAAGTAGTGAAGAAAGGTATGTAGCACAAAAAAACTTGGAAACCATAAAATCCTTAGTCATGAACCTTTAAGTATGTTTTTTTTAAGGAGAGCTTCATTAAGAACACGCAAATGTCGTAAACCAAGCCCTTCTTCTAGTTTTGATCGATAACAAACATTCTAGGAAATTAGAATTGGTTTTCTACTATCAACAAAGCCTATCAAATAAAAATTCCTAATTGAGGAAGTGAGAGAATGCAGGATAAATGAGGGCAAGGGATATGTCTGAAAAGAATAAATAAATGAACCATAGATCAAAAACTAAATAAGATACAACCTATCAGCTATAGAAAGAGTAGAACCCACTCAAGATTGAAGCTTCAAATGAATTCTATTAGCCAAAGACAAAAACCACCGTCTATGGGAAATACCATGAAAAAGAGGAACACCAAAATATGTCATAAAAAAACCTTGTCTTTCCATGGCACTAAAAGACAAGATATCAGCTAGAATGGAAGGCAATCACTTTTGATAGTCAATAAATTATTATTATTATTATTTTTATGTTGAAAGGTTTACTTGTAATATTTAATAAGAGCTATTAGTGATAGTTTGGATAATTTAATTTGAAAGTTACATTATTTTATAAAGTTTTCTATGTAATATTTTCTTGGCTCAATTTCCTTTTAGATCAATGGTTTTAATTGTCAAAAACATTTAGTTTCAGTTATGTTCAATAATATTTTATTATTATTATTATTTTAATGTTCAGTAATGATAAAGCAAGTTCTTATTCTTTAAAAATTGTTGGTGAATGAGAGAATCTCAAATACAATAGAATATATAAACAATAGAACACTTTAAAATTTAATTATTCTTCATAGTTTTTCAAACCATCAAGTTTTTTTTTTTTTTTTTTTTGATATAAAGTTGTTGATCAAAGCCAACATTTTATTAAAAGGAGAAAAAATATATATATATAAGGAAAAGCAAGGCTTAAGGCCAAAAAGAAATAAAGATCAATTTTTAAAGGAATAAAGTTGGGCCATGAGAAGGGAAAGACAACAAATGATTCAATTGAAACCAAACCATTGCAAATTAAAACCTATAGAAGACCTAATTAAAAACCTTATTGGAAAAACCCAGTAAGAAAAAAAGAGTGTCCACCATTCATAGTTAAAACTAATGAAACCGATATAGGCGTATGCCAAGTAAATCATTATAAAGAAAGATAAGAGTTGTTCACTACCAAGTTGAGTAAACTAAAGAAGGAAAGCAAGAGGCTAGAGTATCCATAGCTAAATTTCTTTCATGATAAATACAGTTCACCCTAAAATCCATAACTTGTAAATATGAAAGACACCTATCCCAAGCTGGCCATTGACTCTAAGGAACTTTAGAAGAACAAGCAAAAAGAAGTGAAATCACATAAGTTGAATCACTCTCTGACCAAAGTTTTATATAATGATAAGTTCAAGCATACTAAATGGCATGAATAGTACTTGTCATCTCTTGCTCAAAAGCATAGCTTATTCCTAAAAGAATAACAAAAGCACATTTGAAAAATCCACTACAAGTTCAAAAAACTCTACCACAACAAGCCAAACTAGGGGCTCTAGAAGTAGAATCATCGATATCAACCTTAAACCAATCCAAAAAAAGAGGAACCTAAACAACCTCTATAATACGTAGAGCTTAAGAAGGAGGAACTAAAACATAGAGTTTACATAAAGCGAAAAGATCATCTATTGAATTTTGCATAACCCTATCTTTCGACTAAAATAGCAAACAAAGGAGAGAGCCTCATGAAAGGAAGGACATTTACCCTCGAAAGCAGCCTTATTACATGCTAGCCAAATGATCCATAAAATTGCAATTATACCTGTCTTCCAAAGATTTTGAAGTTGAAAGCAACAACTAGCAAACATAGTAGGTTGCTATAATTCAATAACAGATCCAGACAAGAAAATAGAATAACCAAAAGCGGATGACAAAGAATGCCTAAGACCTACCGCAAAAGGGTAGAACATAAACAAATGATCTAAACTCTCCTTAGTAGACCAACATAAATGGCAACAGGAAGGGAAAATAAAACCATGATGTTATAAAGATAAATCAGTAGGCAATCTATTATGCATGACTCTCCAAACTAACATAGATCTTGAATGAGGAATAAAAGTAGCCTAAATATGTCGTGCCCATTGAAGATGTGGATAGGGTGTAATCAAAGAAGTGCAAACAGTAGCAATGGTCACTCTCCTATCCATAGAAAGAGTCCATACTCTAGAGTCAAAAGAAGTACTAATAACTACGCGCTCAATATCTTTAACCAGATTCGGATAAGTTATACAGTTCGAAGGAGGAAAATACCAACTATCATTATAGTAAATTTTGCCAATGCTAGTAGTCAGAGGTAGCTTCGAAAGTGGCAAGTTAGAAGTCTTATCTATAGGAGGCCCCTCCATCCAATTATCTAACCAAAGACGGACCTTTGAATGACGACCCACCAACCATTTAGACTCAAGCATCAAGGATAGATAATGATATTTCATATCAAGCAAAAAAAAAAAAAAAAAAAAGGTATCTGACCTTGGAAAGAAGCATGGAAGAGAGGCATCTGGCATAAAGAAACTTGAAAATCATTATATCTTCATTCATAAACCTCTAAGTAAATTTTTTAAAGAGAGCTTCATTAAAACAAGTAGATTTCGCAAACCTAAACTCCTCAATTGTTGAACAACAACAAACATTCAGGAAACCTGAATTGGCTTTCTCTTATCAACAGAGCCCGTCCAATAAAAATTTCTGATCGAAGAGGTGAGAGATTGTAGAATAGATGAGGGCCAACGATATATCTAAAAAGAATAGGGAAATGAACCGTAGACCAATGACTAAATGAGACACAACCTACCAGCCATAGAAAGTATAGAACCCAGCTATGATTGAAGCTTCAGACAAATTCTATCAACTAGAGACAAAAACCATCACTATGAGGAGCACCATGAAAGATAAGAACACTAAGATATGTCATAGAAAAACGCCTCTTTTTATAGCAATGAGTGATAGGATATCATAAAGGATGGAAACTCGAACACCATCTCCAAAATAAATACAAGAATTCTGTCAATTAACACGCTGACAAACAAATCTCCATAAACCTTGAAAACCTTTATAATAACCTTAATATTTGATATTGAAGCGTGACAAAATAAGAGGATATCATCAAGATATAAAACATGAGAAGGAGTGCACAGCCCTTGGACTATAATTACTGAGAACCATACCAGAAGAAATTATACGTGTAATATATCTGCACAAAAAATCCTCAACAAGACAAAAAAGAAGAAAAGATAGGGGATCTCCTTGCCTGACTCCACGAGAACATGAAAAATAACCTTCCGAAGAACCATCAATAAAAATTAAAATCCTTGCTAACCCAAAAATACATAAAACCCAATTAATAAACACAAAAGAATATCAAAAGCGATGTAATACCTCCAAAATGAAAAACTAATTGATTGAATCAAAAGTCTTTTCAACGTCAATCTTTAAAGCCATGTGAACCCTCCTCCCCCACCCCTTCACTCGCCCGCCCCCAATCCCTCCTAGTGAGTATTAGAAAAGACATTAAAACATTTTGAGGCCCTTGTAATACAATCTCTAATTTGTCGCCAAGCAAAAAACCAAATTGATTCAAAGAGATAATATGAGCACAAATAGAGCTAAGACCATCTATCAAGATTCAAGTGATAACCTTGAAAATAAAGTTACCTAAATTAATAATACGGAATTAATCCACTAAGATAGCCTCAGGGTCATAGCAATTAAAACAATAAAATTAGAATTCATCCCAGGAAAAACAAAACGGGTGTAAAAAAAAAAAAAAAAAAAAAAAAATCTTGAACAACAACAACAATATCCTTACTGGTTATATCCCAACAATGCATATAAAATCTTCTCGTAAAACTATCTAGTCCAGGGACACTCAATAAATCCATATCAAAGACAGTATCTCTTACCTCTTGAGTAGAAGGAACACGACCAATGGTCGAGTTTTCTTCCACAAAAAAAAAGGGAAGAAATATATTTCTGAATTAAAGATAAATCAGGGTTCAAATCATTAGATTGATGAAAAAGACTTTGGTAGTAAGAAACCACATGATCAGCAATGTGATGCCTATTCGAGACAATATAATTCCCAATATAAAGAACTGATAAAGAACTCATCACTCCCCTCCTTTTAAAAGGAGAATGAAAATAATTTGTGTTGCGATCTCTATCATGTTGCCACTTTACCTGACTTTTCTCATGAAAATAAATATCCCATTGCTTCAAAACAACATCTAACTAAGATAAAGCATCAGTCTCCATACAAAAAAGAGTATTAAAAAAACCCTCTACACTAAGACACTCCTGGATATGCATAACTTTATCTATAGCCTTCGAAATGCGAAGAGAAAGATCTCTGAAAACCTTCCAATTCCGACACTTTAAAGCAGCCTTCACAAACTTTAGCTTTCAAACAACAATGCTCATAGGAGAACTCGTTAAAGAGACATTCCAAGAAGCCCTAATAAATGCATAAAAAAGGTACGAGAAATCCACATACTTTTAAATTTGAAAGGCCGAGATCATTAAGAATCAGGACCACTTCAAATAA
Organism: Litchi chinensis; assembly: GCA_019925255.1. NCBI lineage: Eukaryota > Viridiplantae > Streptophyta > Magnoliopsida > Sapindales > Sapindaceae > Litchi > Litchi chinensis. The sequence goes on from CM034469.1 coordinate 1,694,536, forward strand.
CCAAGATAGGATGATGATTTGAATGCAATTTGGGGAGAGTGATGCTCGAGACTGTTGTCCAACAATCAAGAAATGAAGGTGAGCAAAAAGATCTATCCAATTTGGAAAGGGAAATGCCACGAGATGAAGGTCATACTCTAGTGTAAAAAACACCATTGTTTTGAATTTCTTAAAGGTCACAAGTTGCAATGGTAGCTATGAAATCTTCAAAAGAACATTTATTGACTATCCCTGTAGTCTTATGTTGTCCCATAATAGCATCGATGACCATAAACAAGGGTAAAAAAAAGCAAGGACCCATTAAAAGAAGTTAAAACCGTAACATGTTGGGTAGAAATCATATAAATAGAAGCATCCAAAATATCAGAAGAAACAAACACTCATAAATTTAAAGGAGAGTGATTATTCAAACAAATAAAATTGAATCCCAAAGAAACCCAATACCTAAAATCAACAACACCAAAAGAGCAAAAAGGCTCAGCCAAACAAAGAAAATCTGGCCTATGACAAGTGCAAAAATCACTTAAAGCCTATTGAGTATCTCTATTAAAGATACTCCTACAATTCCCATAAAAAGCTTTCATTTAACAACAGTCTTCTTGGTCGCCCTTGTTTTGGGTGAAAAAAATCACATTTTTCTTCCTTTGCTTCCTGGAAGTTAATGATTCCTAAACACCTTCTTCCTTTACCTCATCCTCGCAAGAAAGAGACCCATCAGTTTGATTATGAACTACCACATCTTTAATAATCAAGTAGCGAACATCCTTTAAATCATCTTCCAAGTGAAAGTTATTAACAACGGCCTCATTATTCCTATTATCTTGATCACTATTCATTGCATCAATTGTGGAGTTACCACATACATTAAGCTGTCTAACATTAACCAAATTTCTATCAAAATCGTCCATCTCGGTGCCAATATTCTCCATAATAGGACATTTTCTTGATGATACATTATTCAAATTGTCAACTAAATTTGGCGGCAAAGTATGTGTCGTAACATCACCATTCTGATGAACTTGAATCATGAGAATCTTTTGAGTTACCTATTGGCTTATTTGCATCAATTTTCGCTAGACTAGCAAAATTATCTTTGGGTCGATAAACTTGCCTCACCCGAGATCTCCCTCGTTCTTAAGCTTTACTTTTGCCTTTGTCACCTTTCGTAACCTTATCATTATTTGGAGCTGGACCGTGCATGCATCGACAAGAAGAAGGAATATGACCTATTGCAAAATAGTTAGAACATAAAGCCAGACCATTCTCATAATGAATTGGGACAAAAAGTAATTTTCATCACTAGTTTCCACCATGATTGTCTCCTAAATTGGCTTTGACAAATCAAGATCAACCAATAAACTAGCTAAGTGACCCAAATTACCCTCCAAAGTACCTTTGTCAAAATGCAGAGGGACCCCAATCGCACTAGCTATTTCTATAAGAAGATGCTTATGCCCTAACTCCTATGGAAGTTTATATATTCTTATCAAAACCTAAACATTTGTCGTCCTTTTATGGATTGAAATTTGGAACCTAAGGTTGAAGGCAAAGAACACTAGGTTTTAAAGATAGAACACTCGTAACCCAAATTTTATTCTTATCCACATCCAAGCGCAACAGAATTTGGTAAATCCTCATCCAAGAGAAATAAGCCTCCAATCTATTAAAATACACCAAACAAATTGTAGCTTTTCTTTTAAAGCAGGCAATTTTCATGGTTCTCCCCCCTTTGGAAAGAATATTCCGACCAATCAAAGAATAATGACAATAGTTCAATCTTTCTTGGTAAATTGTCGAATTTACACGTACAACAATATAATCTCCTTTCTTGTGCAGGGTTGATGAGATAACATTCTGCATTGATGTCATGGACATATTTGAAGGCATGGTAGTAATGTCAATCGAGTTAGAAACAGCTTGAACGTACAAAACTTTGTTAATATCAACTTCAGATCATATCTAACTTTGGGGAGCAACAGGTAAGGCCGTAGTATGAGCCTTTCTAGTGACATGTCCAGTGGCTACAATCTCTAGAAAAAGATCTTCGAAGGACATCTTGACAATGGATATTCAAGCAAAGACATATAAGTTTAAAAAAGGAACTTGCTAGATTTATATTAAATAAGTTACATGAATATTGCACGAGCAAGACAGCTGCAACAACCAAAAATGGAATCGTAGCAGAATACACGAATGACTGGCCAAAACCTAAACAGAAGCCTAGCAACGAAGTGTCCAGTGTTGGCAGAAGTAGAACCCAGTAGCGTGTATCACAGCAACCAAACCATCACAGCAGAATCAGGCCACCAGAAAGAAGCCAGACCAGCTGTAGGAGTGGAAAGGAACAGCAGCGCAGCAGCATGGGCTTTGACAGAAACAACAGTGCACACGCAACACAGCTGAAGTGAAATGTAGTGGCAACAGCGTGGATAGCAGCAGCAGCGTGAAACACCCAGCATGGATAAGGAGTAGCATCGAACACAACCGAAACGACACAACAGCAGCGTCCCTTGGCAATGAGAATGATGGCAATGAGAGCAGCAGTGAATGACAGTAACAAGTGCAGCAGTGACTGGCAGCAATGAGGGCAACAACGAAGGCGATCCTAGTTATGGTGCTGTTGTGTTTCCATTAGGCAGCAGCCATTTTTATAAAAATAAAAAATCAGAAATAATTCCCAACTATTAGGTTGTTACTACATTTCTTTGAAGAAAAAAAAAAAATTGAAGTGTCATGTACAGAGGAGTTGAAACAGTGTGCTTCACATACTTGTCCAATTCTTCAATATCTTCTAGGATGTCAGTTACATCTCTATTTACATCACTTATCTGAGCTTCAACAGACCTTTTAAGTCATCCCTTGATAATTTTACTCTCAAGTCCACTGATGCAAGTGCATGTGCCATTGGATGCAGCTTTTCGCATTTTAGAGGAGGAGTTCAAGGAGACAAGGGCTGTGATGGTAATCATACTTTCACACCACTTGTATACAATATGAGAAAGCTACACGTAATCTACTTGAAGCACCGTTCATCAAATCCAAACTGTGATTTTCCTACAAAATACACAATCCACACCAAACACATTAATAACAACATAGAATAAAATTGCCCCATTTTCTTATGAGATATGATACACAAACCATAATATATATTAGCAATAATGCTTTTTTATGTAGTTATAAAGTTAAGGAATATACTTTGTTTGGTAAACACTAATTGACAGCAGCTAATTAGGATACAACCATGAAACACTGATTTTTTTTTTAATAGTATATGAAATTATTTTCACATAGAAGTGCAACGTGGAGTCGCAAAAATTCAAATCTTCGTTTTTTTTTTTTAAGTCATTTTTTTATCAAATTTATATTTTTCACATGCATATGGATTCCACAAAAACTCAAGAGAACTCATAAAAGTTGTTCAAATGAATCGAGTGATAACACTAACAATGCAAAAGATATTAAAGTGACAGACATCCCTATAAGAAACAACAACATCACGAGGTTGTTTCTATCCTCAACATAAAATAGAGCAAAATGATGAACTGAATCACAAGGATTTGTTTCTATCTTCAAGCCAGTGATCTTAGTCTGTCTGCCATCATGCCATATATTCCTGTCTAATAGTATCAACTCAATGAAAAACATGATTTCCCAATAGACCATAGGAGGTTCAAGTCATAAACATTCAAACTAAAAATAAGCAATAGAACCAATCAAGCCAAAGCTTATACATATAACATAACATATCATATCATCATCAAATCACAAAACAGGAGCCTAAAACAACCATTTCACACGATAAACAAACTAAAATAATTATCAAGCCAATTTGTTAGGTAGGGCATTGCTCAAAGTGCTTTTGGCATTTCACTTGATTGATACTTCAGAAATTCATTTGAATTAAAACAACCATCATTCTCATAAACAGCCTATGGTTTCTCCACAAAGTTATTTTCCAACATTATATCATCTATGACTATATACAAACTACATTCCCTTTTCTTTCCCTTTTCCTTCATTTCCTTCATAAAATTTACATTCTAACATATATATCACAGAAAATGAAAATAAAAAATCACAGAAATCAGATAATTTAATCAAAGTAAGAATCGAACCCTATAAAATCACAAAAATCAGATCATCTTATCAAAACAAGAATTGTACCCCATAGTTGGGTTTGTCCAAGTCTCTTAGGAAGCTCTTCTCTATATTGAACACCCTGCACATATGAGAAAGCAATTAGACTCTACAATATATTGTCATACTACATCATGTATGACAAGCAAGAACAACGCAATTATACATAAAAGAAGGATCAATGGTTTTAGAATGTGGAAAATAATATATAAACAATACACACAATGCGTTGTTATAAAATAATCCAGATCAAGCTACACCATTTAAAACAAATGAACATTTCAAACAAAAAAAAATCTTAATGACTTGTGCAGCATAAGCAGGATGATTTAAATGACAATTATTTCCATAACCACACAACCTAGTCCTTAAGTAAAATAAACAATCCCTTCACCTGGGCAATCTAGGTAAGGGCTCGACTGAGCCACCCATTTCTTGATTATCACGAATTTTCAACCTCTATATTGCTTCTGCAATGCACAACGTAAGAACAATTCATCAAATTCTCACATTTCCATTAGAAATCCAGGTTCCAAAAACAAAATAAAAAACAAAACTTTCTCAACCAGAAACAAAACTTTCGTCACTTGCCGGTTATTTGGAATTGGTGTCACACTCAAAAGAAAAACTTTATTCTACTCACAATTAAAAATACAAAGACCAAAAACAACCAAGAAACAATTTCTCAACCCTTAACACAAAAATCACATAAAAATCATCCAAAATAAAAATAAAAAATTGAGCACCAGAAAAATTGAGCAAAATTTTTACCCTACTCAAATCACCCATTTTATCAAAGTAGTGTGAATCTCTCTTAGTAATTGGTGGCCTGACTGGGTTTGGTCTTCCATCCATAGTGGAATAAATTTTTATCTCTCCTTTGATTTAAGTTTTCTCTTCCTATAAAAGTCAGTATACAAAAACAATATTGTTATATAAAATAAAATAAATAATATAAGAAATATTGATGGGTGTACTTATAAAAATATTTACAATAAAATTAAAAGGAAAGGATAATCTTGGTATTATGAGAGTTTAAATACAAATTAAAATGATTTTAAATTTTTTATGGGGTGTATAAACAAAAGAGGTATACATACAACTTTTGATGGGGGGAAATTCGCTATTCACAAAAAATTTCGCATATTTAGGTATGGATTTAAGCGAAGCTACCTGAACCCGATGCACAACTATCCCTAAGTGCACCTACTCAAAAAACCTTGTTATTAACACTTACTCAAAAGTGTTAGGCTTCGTTTGGTACAGCTTCTCTAAATAGATCTACTAGAAGTAGATCTTTTGAAAATAGATCTTTTGGAAATAGATCTTTTAGAAAAAATTATTGGTTGTTTGGTTGTCAATTAAAAAAGTTCTTTTAAATTGTAGAGTGTTTGGTTAAATTATTTTTAAAGTACTTTTAGATTATTAATTTACCAAAAAGGGTATAAGAGATATGAGTAATATGTTCATTCTTGAAATATAATTGCTTCAACCTTAACCATAAAAAATTAATTAATCAAACAACTAATAATTATTTGATGTAAATATATTTTCAAAACATAGATTTTCAATAAATAAATGTAAAATTATTTTGTTTATCTATTTTTTATTTTCAAAAGAGAAGTATTTATTTAGATAAATGTAAAATAAATGTATATACAGTTTATATATATACTGCAGTGCAGTATACAAATACTGCACTGCAGTGCAGTATATATATATATTGCAGTATATATACTGCAATGCAGTATAGTGCAGTGCAGTATAGTGCAGTATATGTACTGCAGTGCAGTATTGCAGTATATATATAAATACAATGCAGTATTGCAGTTTATGTACTGCAGTGCAGTATTGCAGTATATGTACTACAGTGCAGTATTGCAGTATATATATAAATATAGTGCAGTATTGCAGTTTATGTACTGCAGTGCAGTAAATACTGCAGTGCAGTATATATATATACTGCAATTTTGAGTATATAATTACAGTATATGTATACTCTGCAATTGCAGTATGTATACTGCAATTGCAGTGACCAATTGCAGTGTGCATATATATATATTGCAGTGTATATATATATACACTACAACAACAATGTGTCAATTACAGTATATATATATATATATATATATACCAATTACAGTATATATATATGAACCATAATAATAAAACCAATTAAAATCAATTACAGTATATATATGTCAATGAACCACGATAACAAAACCAATTGCAAATTACAGTGTATATATATAGGTATCTCAATAAACCAATAACAAAACTAATTGTAATATATATATATATATTAAAAATATGACATATAATATTTATGACAATAAAATAAAAAAATTGTAATATCAACTAAAACCAATTGAAAAAAAAAAAAATACAAAATATAGAAAACTTACCGGTTAGAGAAGAGTTCTCAGAAGTTTTGATGAAATAAAAAGTGAATGAATGTGGAGACTATATATTTATATTTATAATGAAAGTGTAATAGGGTTATAAAGGTTTAAAGAAATTAACAAAATAAAATAGGGATATATTAGACATTTTAATATTTTAAAAAAAGCTTTAAAAGGTCTACTTGGAGAAGCTTAAAATTTGAGCTTCTCCAAGTAGACCTTTTTCAGCTTTTTTAATTCCCCAAAAGCTCTACTAGGATGTCAACCAAACGACGCAAAAAATATCAAGTAGATCTTTTGGCATTAAAAAAGTACTTTTAGCCAGTAGATAAGCTGTACCAAACTACACTTAGTTTCAGTTGTACACATATAATATATGTCAAAAAAAGAAATTTAGAAAAATGACGAATAAAAGGAAACTTAGAACATAACCTACAAGAGTTTACATAGGTATTTCATATTGTACCTCCTCATGGAAGACACGATCTAGTTGTTTATAAGTTGAGACACAATTTGCATCGCTGGCCTGGACTGCGGATTCCCATTTAAGCATAAAATAGCCACCTCCACTATGGATTTCAGTTTGTTCTCGACTTCAAGGCAAGGAGGTGAAATTTGTCGGTCCAACACATCATCAATTGTTGTGTTCTTATTGCCAGATGAAGTTAAAAGTGAGAAAAGAAGGTCTTTTGGGTGACTTCCTTCTATCACCTCCAATGCTAACAGCCCAAAACTGTACACATCACATTTTTCAGACACCTTCATTGTGTAAACAAGCTCTGCAAGATAGATGACATATATATGATCACATGATGCAGTCAATTAAATATACAAAAGTACATATCAATTAAGTTACAATAATGAATGCATAGCCAGGAGCAATATATCCATCAGTGCCTACTACTTCAATCAAATTGGATGAGTCAACCTTAAGAATTTTAGCAGTGCCAAAGTCTGAAACAAGAGCTACATATTCCAAATCTAATAATACATTCTTGCTTAATACGTCTCGGTGAATAATTGGTGGGTAGCAATCATGGTGCATGTAGGACAAGGCATGAGCCACTCCTTTTATAACCTTCACTCTTCTATACCAGTTCCATTCTGCAGCTGTTGCTTTGTTGCATAAGATTGTGGCCAAGCTACCCCTTTCAATGTATTCATAAACTAAATATAAGTATTGAACATGTGAACAAAAACTATAAAATTTTACAATATTTCTATGTCGTATTTCTGTCAACGCTCTTATTTCACTTTCAAATTCCTTTCGATATCTCATTCCACTCTCGCTATCACATAATAAGTACAACTTTTTTACCACTAAAATATCACTAGATTGTAGCTCTACTTTGTAAACACTTCCAGATCCGCCTTTTCCAATGCAATAATTGGCATCAAAATTCATCGTTGCACTTTTCCAGAAAACTAATTGAGTCAATGTTTCATCTGTTAATGATGTTTATCAGAATACCACTTTTCCAGAAAACTAATTGCGAAAAACTTTTAAGTCACCAACCATGACCAACCTCCAAACAATTCATCTCATTATCAGCTGTAAAATCTTCAATGCTTAGTCATTAATTATTACAGAAGGAGACGGACTCTGGTGATAAATTTACAATAAATTGAGTGAATAAAGTGTGCACGATGTTGCAACTCAATTATTAAATGCCCAATTCAATACTTGAGTAGATTTTAACATAAAACTAATTTAAACATATATCCTAGCTCCACAAGAGATAATGCTGAATTAATCATATCTTTAAGAGGCTTATATATTAACATTCAAGAATACAGAAGTGAAAGATACCAGAGTCTTCAGAAAGACAAAAGAAGTTCCAAATGATAAGATAATTGTAATTGGCTACATTCACCGAATTCGGTTAAAAAGCAGTTTCAATGGAGTAACAACCATTCAAATTCTGCAAAGATTAAATATGATTGGTGCAGTTAGAAGTCAGAATTATCATCGATTGAAGACTTAATAAAATGTGAGTTTTTAACATTTGCAAACCATGAGTTTTTCACAAAATAAAACACTGTACATGTCAACTAACAATTGACATGAATAATCTGACATGGATCATCTTAAAGTTAAAACAGCATCAAACGGAAGGGCATCATTTTGCAATCAGCCATACAAACACAGTAATTAAGAGCAAAAGGTGTTAATGTCATAATGTATCAACAGAAATATTACATTAAACAAAATATATCACAACTAAGATATAATGTTAATAATTAAAAGGTAACAGTAGAGATCATAAACAAAAAGAAAGCTAGAACGACAACAAAAGGTGTAGGAAGTTGTTACGAAACCCAACAATAAGAACAAAATCTTAAGTAGCATCGTGAAAACTGTTAAAAATACAACTCAAATAGCACCGGCCAACATAAACGAATACATCAAACCAATTAAAGAAGGCACTAAATTCATAGAAATGTATTGTCTTCAACAATGTCAACAGTGATCAAATGTAGCATCTGATATTATGTTCACAATAAGCATAATGTTGACTTCTACACGCCAGTGATCCAATCGAGCATTCAGCATTTCATTCGCAACCAGCAGCATGTTACCTTGAAAGATGTCCACACTGATCAAATCTAGCATTCTGAATCCCGTTCTCCACCAAGCATACTTCAAAAAGTTCCTCTCCATACGGAAACAAATACAGACAACCCACAAGTCCAAACAAATTGCTAACGCATGTTATGCTGCTCCATCAGTCCTGTAAAGCAAAAATGCCAACATACACAGTTTGTTCCATAAACTTTCAAAATCAGTCAAATAAGCTAACAATCTAATTCTGAGACTCACATCAGCCCTGGATCTATGTGGAGATGGACTTTGGGAAAGAGATGCCTGACCATGTGGGGAAACACTTTTCAGAGCAGGAGAGTTTTCATTATGGTTACGTATGTCTGGACTCTCACTCCTATTAGAAGCCTTATGGGGAGATGGGCTCCTCTTAGAACTGGGACTATGCCGAGCAGGGGAGGCACTTCAACAAATCCATTTTTCATCAATTAGTGAATTAAAACACAGTTTAATGATGAGAAAAAGCATGCACGAGAAACATTTCAATACCTTCCATAGGATCGGTTCCGACTGTGCTGACCTTCATATCTGTCCCTCCCACAGTACTTGTGAGTTGTGACGGTCAGGACTAACACTACGGCTCATGCTTCACTGATGATGATCTCTTTCTCTCCCACGGTATTTGTCACGATCATGTCCATCCCTGCTTCTGCTACGACTTCTCTTCCTGTAATCCCTGTCCCTGTATTCATCCCAATATCTGAAAATACATTGTCAGTCACAGCAGATAATGCCGAGCGCACTGACCTGCATCTATAACCTCAAAAATATCGATTCGTACTTATGTAAAAATATTACAGATACATGGCCAGTTATAACAGCAACAAACCTGATGCATGTGCCACGGTAGACCTCACGATGTATGAAAGAGAATTAAAAACTTTGATAAGTGCAATAACTAAAAGTGACAGAATAAACATAATGCAAAAGAAATTCGTGTAAAATTACAAGGATCAATGATGGTAATTCATTCTATAGTTTACAGGAAAAATAAGTCATGCTCACATGCACTCACAAGCATATGTGTATACACACATATTTAAGTAGAAGCACCTGCAAGCACATCTTAGGCAAAGCTTAAATAATTCTCTAAGAATGTACGCAGCTAGTATCAAATCTTACGATGCACAGATAAATCAATATGCAAGAATCCAGCCCTTCCAACAGATAAGAAGGTATTTCAAACAATGCACAGGTAAGAAGGCATTTCAAACAACAGAGCAACTAGCTAATACTATGGGTAAAAAGCCAGGCCCAACAATGTACTCCCACTTGGTGTGAGCTACTTGCATCATACCTTCGGAGACATCCATAACAATAGACAAAAGATAAGCTTACCATACAAATTTGAAAAGCAGAAAATGAAAAGTCTAAAAGATAATAGATTAAAAAGATATCTCGCCAAAAAATAATTTCAAAACTCATTGGCCTACCTTGTTGATATCATTCCCACATTCATTAGTGTAGTGGTTTAGAGTTGCATTGATTAGTGCTATGCTCCTTGTAGCCATAATCCGAATGAGATCCTCATCATTGTACGCCTTATCAGAGATTTTCTCATGAAGTATATAGCTTCTGATTTTGCAAGAGTCAAGTTCACCTCATTTCCCTCATATCGATATGAACTCACAAGAGCCAGCAAAAACTAGTAGTGTAAATGTATAGCAACATTCGGTCATTCACAATACAAACAATAAATAAGATTTCATTGGCTCAATAACACATCTGAAGAGAAAGGTTTAGAAGTAAAATGGATAAGCCAATAAAACCCTAAATCAAGTCTAGAAACAGGAGAGAAATCCAATTTTCAAAATGAGATGTTTATAAGAACAACAACATAATCATTGCAGTTATACTGGGTATTCCATTTATTGCCTTTGGTTAAGTCCAAATATGATTATCTGCCACTCCAATGTCTTAATTATAACTCAAGTCAATTCGGTAATTCAGAGAGTGTCCAAGAAGTACCAGCATAATCCTGACCATTTTCTTCTAATTTTATCAATTCAATTAAGAAGTAATTGAATATTACTTAATACACAATGCACACCAAACACATTGATAACAATACAGAATAAAATTGCCCCATTTTCTTCTAAGATATGATGCACAAATCATAACATATTATTTATGTAGTTATCAATTTAAGGATTATACTTTGATTGGTAAAACACTATTTGACAGCTGCTAATTAGGATACAACCATGAAACACACTGATTTTTTTTAATAGTATAAGAAATTATTTTCACATAGAAGTGCAATGTGGAGTTGCAAAAATTCAATTCTTGGTTTTTTTTTTTTTTTTTTTTTTTTAAAGAAAAAAAGTCTCTTTTTATCAAATTTATATTTTTCACATGCATATGGATTCCACAAAAACTCAAGAGAACTCATAAAAGTTGTTCAAATGAATCGAGTGATAACACTAACAATGCAAAAGATATTAAAGTGATAGACTTCCCAATAAGAAACAACAACATCACAAGGTTGTTTCTATCTTCAACATAAAATAGAGCAAAATGATGAACTGAATCACAAGGGTTCGTTTCTATCTTCAAGCCAGTGATCTTAGTCTGTCTGCCATCATTTCATATATTCCTGACTAATGGTATCAACTCAATGAAAAACATGATTTCCCAATAGACCATAGGAGGTTCAAATCACAAACATTCAAACTAAATATGAGCAATAGAACATAACATATCATATCATCATCAAATCACAAAACAGGAGCCTAAAACAACCATTTCACACGATAAACAAACTCAAATAATTATCAAGCCAACTTGTTAGGCAAGGCATTGCTCAAAGTGCTTTTGGCATTTCACTTGATTGATACTTCATAAATTCATTCGAATTAAAACAACCATTGTTCTCATAAACAACCTATAGTTTCTCCACAAAGTTATTTTCCAACATCATTTCATCTATGACTATATATAAACTACATTCCCTTTTCTTTCCCTTTTCCTTCATTTTCTTCATATAATTTACATTCTAACATATATATCATAGAAAATGAAAATAAAAAATCACAAAAATTGGATATCTCATCAAAGCAAGAATCGTACCCCATAGTTGGGTTTGTCCAAGTCTCTGAGGAAACTCTTCTCTATATTGAACACCCTGCACATATGAGAAAGCAATTAGACTCTACAAATATATTGTCACACTACATCATCTATGACAAGCAAGAACAACACAAGTATACATAAAAGAAGGATCAATGGTTTTAGAATGTGGCAAATAGTATATAAACAATACGCACAATGTGTTGTTATAAAATAATCCAAATCAAGCTACACAAGCCATTTAAAGCAAATGAACATTTCAAACAAATAAAAAAAAAAAATCTTAATGACTTGTGCAGCATAAGCAGGATGATTGAAACGACAATTATTTCCATAACCACACAACCTAGTCCTTAAGTAAAATAAACAATCCCTTCACTTGGGTGATCTGGGTAAGGGCTCGATTGAGCCACTCACTTCTTGATTATCATGAATTTTCAACCTCTATATTGCTTCTATAGCACACAAAGTAAGAACAATTCATCAAATTCTCACATTTCCATTAGAAATCCAAGTTCCAAAAACAAAACTTACTCAACCAGAAACAAAACTTTTATCACTTGCTAGTTATTTGGAATTGGTGTCACACCCAAAAGAAAAACTTTATTCTACTCACAATTAAAAAACAAAGACCGCAAACAACCTAGAAATAATTTCTCAACCCTTAACACGAAAATCATGTAAAAATCATCAAAAAAGATTGAAAACCAGAAAAATTGAGCAAATCTTTTATCCCTACTTGGATCACCCATGTTATCAAAGCAGTGTGAATTTCCCTTAGCAATTGGTGACTTGACTGGGTTTGGTTTTCCATCCACAATGGAATATATTGTTATCTCTCCTTTGATTTACGTTTTCTTTTCTTATAAGAGTCAGTATGTAAAAACAATATTGGTATATAAAATAAAATAAGTAATAAAATAAATATTGATGGGTGTACTTACAAAAATATTTACAATAAAATTAAGAGAATAGGCTAATTTTGGCATTATGGGAATTTAAATACAAATTAAAATGATTTTAATTTTTTATGGGGTGTATAAACAAAAGGGGTATGCATGCAATTTTTGAGGGGTGAAAATTCGCCACTCATAAAAAATTTTTGCATATTTAGGTGTGGACTTAAGCGAACCTACCTGAACCCAATCCACAACCATCCCTAAGTACACCCTACTCAAAAAACCTTCTTATTAACATTTACTCAAAAGTGTCAATTTCAACTGTATACATATGATATATGTTATAAAAAGAATTTTAGAAAAATGACGAACAAAAGGAAACTTAGAACATAACCTACAAGAATTTATATAGGTATTTCATATTGTACCTACTCATGGAAGACATGATCTAGTTGCTTATAAGTTGAGACACAATTTGCATCGTTGGCCTGGACTGCGGATTCACATTTAAGCATAAAATAGACACCTCCACGATGGATTTCAATTTGTTCTCAACTTCAGGGGAAGGAGGTGAAATTTGTCAGTCTAACACATCATCAAGTGTTGCGTTTATTGTCAGATGAAGTTAAAAGTGAGAAAAGAAGGTCTTTTGGGTGACTTCCTTTTATCACTTCCAATGCTAACACCCCAAAACTGTACACATTGCATTTTTCAGTTGCCTTCATTGTATAAACAAGCTCTGCAAGATAGATGATATATATGTATGATTACATGATGCAGTCAATTAAATATACACAAGTACTTATCAATTAAGTTACAATAATGAATGCATTACCAGTAGCAGTATATCCATAAGTGCCTACTACTTTAGTCAAATTGGATGAGTCAACCTTAAGAATTTTAGCAGTGCCAAAGTCTGAAACAAGAGCTTCATATTCCAAATCTAATAATACATTCTTGCTTGATATGTCTCGATGAATAATTGATGGGTAGCAATTGTGGTGCATGTAGGACAAGGCATGAGCCACTCCTTTTATAACCTTCACTCTTCTATACCAGTTCAATTCTGTAGCTACTGCTTTGTTACATAAGATTGTGGCCAAGTTACCCCTTTCAATGTATTCATAAACTAAATATGAGTATTGAGCATATGAACAAAAACTATAAAATTTCACAATATTTCGATGTCGAATTTTTGTCAACACTCTTATTTCACTTTCAAATTCCTTTTGATATCTCATTCCACTCTCACTATCATATAATGAGCATAACTTTTTCACCGTTACAATATTCTCAGATGGTAGCTCTGCTTTGTAAACACTTCCGGATCCGCCTTTTCCAATGCAATAATTGGCATCAAAATTCATCGTTGCACTTATGATATCTTCATGCATGATTCGTCCATCAAATATCAATATTGAAAATGGTTTTTGATTGTTCCCATTGTTTGGTTCTTGGGGTAAGTCTCTTTTCCTCCTACAAAAAATAGAATATATTCCAATGAACACAATTGCAAAGGCAAGTGCTCCAGAAAGGGGGAACACAATTACAAACATGATGTGCCGTAAGTCTCTTGAAACATGCCTGTGTGATGTGGAAATAGTACAAGGCTACAATATACTATTGTTACCACATAATAATTTGTTCCCTTATAATTCTTCCATTGTAGCATCTTGAAATGCTTTGATGTTAGGAATTGGACCCCACAGTTCATTATTGGAAATATCCACATAAGACAAGTTGCGTATATCTTCGAATTTTCTTGGAATTAAACCAAAGCGGCTATTGTAGGACAGATTCAACATCTCTAAGCTTTCCAAATTGCATATTTTGAATGGTATCTCACCTCCAAGCAAGTTATGAGTCAAATCTAACTGTGTTAGATGATCTAACTTCTCTAATTGAACAGGAATATTTTCACTCAGCTGATTCCAACTCAAATTTAAGTAGAACAACTTCACCAAGCTTCCTAGGCTTTCTGGAATTGACTTGTTCAATTTATTTGATGACAAGTCAAGGTACTCAAGTTCACTGAGTGAGCTAAGTTCTCTTGGTATTGTACCAGAAAGTTTATTTCCATTTAAAATCAACTTGGTTAAAGAAGTCAACCTTCCAATTTCTGTTGGAATCTCCCCAACTAAGTGGTTTAATGAAAGATCAATGGCTCCTAATTTAGTTAAGTTTCCGATCTCAGGAGGTATACCTCCAGTAATATCATTCCCACTTATTCTAAAATCACGTAACTGAAGGCACTTTGCCCAATTCAATGAGATTTGGCCATAAAATTTATTATGACTAATATCAAAGAAATTCAACTTCGGATAGATACCAAAATCTTCAGAAATGTTTCCTGTGAGTTGGTTTCCCCCAAAACGGGCCCTAACTAAGTTTGTGCAATTAGTTAAGCTTTTAGGGATTCGGCCAATAAAATGGTTGTCACGTACTGACAATAATTGAAGTGACCTACTTTGGCAAATATTACTGGGTAAATAGCCTGTGAAATGGTTCCAATTCAATTGAAGGTTGATCAACTTCGTAAGATTTTCAAATATTGGAGGAAAGGAATTAGAAAGGTTGTTCCTACCAATTGAAGAAGGAATGGATCCAGTAAATTGGTTGTAACTCAATTCCAGATTGGTAAGAGATGTCAATTTTCCTATTTCCATAGGAATGGAGCCAGAAAGACTGTTAAGCTCCAAATCCAAAGTGCTTAAGTTGCTCAGACTACCTATTGAAGAAGGAATAGATCCAGTAAACTGATTATGACTCAACTGCTGTTGACGTTCGGAAACGGTCAACCAGAGATTTTGGGGCCCAGACGGCGAACTTGGTAATTAAAGGTTCTGGTCGTGATAATGGAAGGATAATAAATGAGTAATTAATAAAGTTCAAGGTTGATGGTGATTAATTCAGGTGAAGGAATGTTAGTCTTGGTGGTTGGTCGGATTTAATAAGGTGATCAGCAAGAAATTAAAGAGAAAGAGAGAGAGAGAGAAAGAACACAAGGATTTTTACGTGGTTCGGTGACTGTACCTACATCCACGGCCACTCTGGGATTATTCCGGCAGAGTGACAATTCTCTAGTGTATCATGCTTGTTGGTTCAGTAAAAATGTCTCCCACCTTTATAGAGGAGGGGGGATGACAATATAAAAATACAAAGAAAGTTACACACGTTACTGGTAACGGCTAGTTTTAACTAATCCTGACATTGTCATGCTGCATTAATTGTAAAGGTAATGATGGTCTTCTTCCTGCATGAGTCTGCATTTAATACACCTGAAGAAGTCTTCACTTCATTAAATGCTTCTGGGTAATTGTGTAAGCGGTTTCCGGCGGGAAATCATGAGAGTTGGTAATTCTGACAACTTGCTGTACACAGTATCCCCTGGGTAAGCCTTCTGGTCAGCTAGGTGATACACACTGGAGGAGAGCTGACATGGCCAAGAGGAAAGGTAAGGTGATCTGGGGGTCCATGCGAGCTCGCGCTCGCGAGCTCCCCGAGCTGAAGGTACGAGCAGAGGGCATCTTGGGAACTGTTGCTGGCTTGCGATCTGGGCGACCTCACGAGCTGGGCTGGCAGCCATTGGTTCCATCCTTGGGCCTCATGGGCCCTTGCTTCTATTTAAGTAAATGAGGCCTGAGTTGGACCATTTGGGTCGATCCAGAAAATGGGTATAACATCAAGCCCCCCAGCTCTCTGTGCGTTCTGCGGACTGGGAGCTGATTCAAACATATAACTGGCGCCCATTTTCGAATCTTCTGGTGTCGTTTCGATCTCCGCACTGTAACTGTTCACACGTGGCGTCCGCACAGGCGCTGGAATCGAAAAAAACGTGTCTCGGGACTGTATGCATTAAATGGGCACGTCTTGTAACTGACAGGCATGATGGCACATGACCGAGAATGATGTCCAGCCGTCGGATCTTTGACTGTTATTCCTTTGTGCTGGATCGGATGGCTGGGGACGGACGTCCTGGCCTATATAATCCAAAGGTCTCTTCAAATTTCTCTTTTTGCTTTCTTGATACAACTCCAACACCCTTCTTTCCACCATTTCTTTCTCTCTGCTTCTTCTGATTTGTCATCCGCCCTCGGACAAGCTTTTCAGACTCCGTCACCTCAGGAATCAGCCATCGCTCTCAGCAAGCCGTGCACAGTTCAAACAAGGTAGTTCTTCTCCTGCTTTGCTTTTTTGTGTTATCGTAGGATTCGCTCCTGGGTTGTGTTGTCATTTTCTGCTTAGGTATCACATCTGTTGGTCCCTGTAAGCTTGCTAGGCCTTTAAAGATTTGTTGTTTAGGATTTTCGATGACAGTGTCCCCTTACTGCCTGGTAGGGTACCTACAAACATAGAGTTAGCGACACACATATTTCGAGTGATAGAGTACCTGACGGGCCTGTGTCCCTGGGCCTTCTCTGGCCCTTTGGAGGCCGAGTGCGCGACCTGACGAATAGGGCAACAGCTCCAGGAATTCTTTTTCTGTGTCTTGCTAGGCTTAGTATGCTATAGGCGTTCTGACGTCATTCCTTCTGTGCTGTAGATGTCAGGTCGCTCACGCACTGGTCGAGGTAGGGCTTCTGCCTCCAGGAGGAGGGCAGGACGTCAGACTAGTGAGGCCGAGGCCACGACCTCGCGAGCTGGTCCGTCCAACGAGGAGGTCGCAGAAGGGGACGAGGTCGCTGAGGAAACGGACCCCCATCCATTTAAACACACGCCCTCGCTCATTACTCTTTCGAAGCTGGAGGCTTGGGCCCAGGAATTCAGCTTCCCTTGGGGTGCAGAGCTAACGTCCCCGCGGCCACTGATCGAGCCGCTTATCCTCCTGAGGGCTTTGTGGCGATCAACCGTGAACATATAGAGCTCGGCTTTAGGTTCCCCGTTCCCGACTACCTCAAAAATCTCTTGAACGACCTGAAGCTCGCCCCATTTCAACTGACCCCGAACTTGTACGCCTACTTAACCACCCTGGCTGCGGCGTTCGTTAAGCACAAACTAGGGTTCCCTTCACCCCGCATCCTCCGTAGTGTTTTCAGTTTTAAGGCGATCTCTGGGAAGGACGGACTCTACTATGCCACGCCTCGCCAACATTCTACTCACAGGGAGTATCTACCCCAAAGTTGCACTAAGTCCAATGTGAGGGAATACAAGTCAAATTGGGTCATGTTCACGTGCCCTTCGCTCGCCGGGCTGAACAATAGGAGCTTCGTGATGACACCTAGTAGGCACACAAGCACTTAAATAATATTAGAAATAGCTTCTCTCTTTTTTTTTTTTTTTTTTTTTTTTTTACGAGCTGGCTTTTGCTTTGTAGGTGTCGCAGCTCCTGGTTACCGGCTTAGACAGGACGAGCTCTCTATTCTGAATGCTTATGCAGCAGCCAAGGAACCAACCGATGACTTTTTTCCTTCCGGTAGCGAGCTGGTAGAGCGGGGTCTCGCGCCATCTGCCACAAGTCCTCTTCTGAACATAATCCAGCACCTGGGAATAAGGGGGCAAACGTCCGAGGTCTCTTCCGCTCTTGCTGCTCCTGCACAGTCAGAGTCAGAACCACAGCCCCTACAACAAAGGTCTCCGAGCACGAGCTTCTCCACCAGCCCTTCTTCAGACAACATGGGAAAGCTTAAGATGTCCGTTCCTCCTCTGAGGTCGGTTCCACCTGCCGGGCCGACTGAGGTCGTCGACGTGGATGACACTTCTTCAGACCGCTCACAAAGAGCGCCCTCTCAGCCTGCTGCAGTTGTTCCTTCCCCAATCAGGTCAGCTGCGACCCCTCAAAAGCGGGCTGCCCCATCTGAAGGGCAAAGTCCTCCTCCAGCCAAGAGGGCCGAGGTCTCCGTCGAAGGGGGCTTACCTACGGAGTCGGAGTCCGAGGCCTTGATTAGAAAGAGAAAAGGGAAGGCCATAGCCGCACCCCCGGCTCCGAAGAAGAAGAAAGGCGTCGTCGAGGTTCGTCCGGCTGGGGCGGTTGTCATTGGCAGGGAGCCGGGCACAAAAACGCCAGGACGACCTGCGAGGTCTGCGACAGCTAAACAGGCAGACTCCGAGCTCCGCTCCGAGGTGGCAAAGGAGATGGAATACTTGAATAGCTTCGTGGAGCTCGCGCCCGAAGTAATGGGGAAGCGCAATCCGGAGCTGCAGAAACCTGAGCTCTCAGGTCAGAACCTCGTAGCTTTCGCAGCTCGCCACGTGGCGTTGGTAAGGTTTAACTCCCCCTGTCCCTTGATTTTTCTCGGCTCAGATTTTAACAACTCTTCACTTTTTCAGTTGGGTATGGCAACCGTGAAGCTGATGAGGGAGATAGACGATCAGCTTGGCGAGAAGGAGGCCTTTAGGGTGTCCAAGGTGCAATTTGATGAGGAGAGGAGATCACTGCAAGATGAAATCAGTCTCCTCCAAAACGATCATAGAGAGCTTTCTGCCAAGCTTAAAGATGCTGATGCGGCCTTGTCACAGGAGACCGCTCGCAGGGAGGCCGCTATCTCTGAAATCAACAAGGCCCACAGCGAACTAAATCAGCTGAAGGGCGAGCTCAGTGCTGTAAAGGTAAAGCTACAGGTTGCTGAGGATAAAGTAAGTCAGCATCAGTGGGACTTGAGAGCAACCAAAGGGAAGCTCGCGAGGTCCGAAGAGAAGCGGGCTGAAGTAGAAGGGAAACTGGCTCACACAGAGGGGAAGCTGGCTCAGACCGAGGGAAAACTGGCTCAGGCCAAGGCGGGCGTTGAGGCCAAGTTGGCGCAGGAGCGGAAAAGGGTCGAGGAAGAGGTCGAGAGGGCATTCCTGTTCAGTATGTGGGAGCGCTACCCGGACTTGGACTACTCCTTCTTTGGGTCAGAAGGGGTCCAAATGATTCGGGAGTTCGCGGAGCTCGTTGCAGGTGCTCAGGGTGCGCAACATGCGGATACTTCCTCTGCTCCCCCAGCTGATCCATCTGCTGTCCCAATCCCTTTGCCAGAACAGGTCCCTGAGGTACCTCCAGCTTTAGGGGATCCTCCAATGCCTGATCCCCCAGCAGAAGCCCTTCCTGATTTACCAGCTCCTGAGCCCGTCCCTGAGGCAGAGCCCCCGGTAGAAACCCCAGTTGGCCTGGCTCCCTCAGATGAACCAGCTGGTGCCTAGGGCATTTTTCATTTCATTTGTTTGTTTGTCTTCTTGTAAATTTATATTTGTTTGAACTCAAGCAACGAGCTCAAAGCTATAATATTGAATTTTCTGCAAAATTTTAATATTTTGTCCAAGTGTAGATATGCATACTTTACTTATATGATGGGCAACCAGCAGATAATAAACATACCATCGTAGTATTAAAATTTGTTAAGCAAATCACAATCGTGACAATCATGCTAACTTACGAGCCCGCTAACTGCAGTCAGCAATTATAATAATACATAAGCTCGTAAGAATTTGAGTTCGGCCAATAGCTCGATTGGGCAAATTATTTGATCCCGTCTGTAACATAATTGGACAAGTCTTAGAGGATTAGCAGGAACTTACCGTTGGTGAGGGGTTCGGAATTTCCTTAACCAATATATTCCAACGACGTTGAGTGTGCTTGATGATAGCATTTTCCTGAACTTTGAGGTTCCAGCCTGGGGCAGCACTCGTAGTTCAAGGGTGAGACCCTTTCGCGAGGTCGCGGGCAGCTTTATATTTGAGAGGCGTGGCCTTACCCCCTCCCGCGAGGTCGCGGGGCAATGATTCGTGAGGTCGCGGGCATCTTTATATTTGAGAGGCATGACCTTACCCCCTCCCGTGAGGTCGCGGGGCAATGATTCGTGAGGTCGCGGGTATCTTTATATTTGAGAGGCGTGGCCTTACCCCCTCCCGCGAGGTCGCGGGGCAATGATTCGTGAGGTCGCGAGCATCTTTATATTTGAAAGGCATGGCCTTACCCCCTCCCGCGAGGTCGCGGGGCAATGATTCGCGAGGTTCCTTGGGCAGCTTTATATTTGAGAGGCGTAGCCTTACCCCATCCCGCGAGGTCGCGGGGCAATGATTCGCGAGGTTCCGCGGGCAGCTTTATATTTGAGAGGCGTAGCCTTACCCCCTTTCGCGAGGTCGCGGGGCAATGATTCGCGAGGTTCCGCGGACAGCTTTATATTTGAGAGGCGTGACCTTACCCCCTCCCGCGAGGTCGCGGGGCAATGATTAAGAAACGAACTTGATGCTTACCGACGTAAACCTCTGTTAGTGAGGATAATATGGACGAGTCGAGCATCAATCGATGAAGCATCCTCGATTGAGGCCTTTTATGGACACTTATTGCCAGAATATGCTCATAGCCTTGGCCGGCGACTCTATGCGAGCATTTTAGTTGTGAATGATTTCCTTGAGTTTTTACCCAGATATCTTCAAGGAATAATAACACATATATAGGCATATAGGTTGCAGCCAGATTACTTGAGAAAGAGATTTCATTAACTTTGCTCTTTTTAACATGTACATTTGCTGGTTCAACTAGTTTGCTTTCTGTATCAAACATGACACATACAACAGAAAACAAGTGAAAGCATGTTTACAGACAATCATAAAAAAGAATCATGTACAAAGTTAGAGCGGGCTGACAGTTCTTAGGTGTAGTATGGCCGTAGGTGTTCAGCATTCCAGGCTTGGGGTAACTCTGATCCATCCATGCTGGCCAAGTGATAGGCTTCATTCTTCAGATTCTGCTTGATGAGGTACGGCCCTTCCCAGTTGGGCCCGATCACCCCCTCACTTGCCTTGCGAGCTCCGGGAAGGACTAGCCTGAGAACGAGGTCCCCGGCTTTGTAGCTTCGAGCTCGGACTTTTTTGTTGTAATACCTGGCAACTCTCTACTGGTACACTGCTACCCTCAGGCGAGCTGTCTCCCTTGCTTCCTCGGCCAAATCTAAACTGACCGCGAGCAGCTGGTCATTGTCTTCAGGTCGGAACGAGGCCCTTCGCTGGTTGGTGACTTCGAATTCAGCCGGTATCATGGCCTCCGTTCCATAGACCATGGAAAATGGGGTCTCACCTGTCGAGTTGCGGACTGTGGTCCTGTACGCCCAGAGGACTTTCTGTAGCTCGTCAGCCCAAGCCCCTTTTTTCCCTCTAGCCTGGTCTTCAAAGTCTGCTTGATGATTTTGTTCACAGCCTCGACTTGACCGTTGGCCTGAGGATGGTCCACAGCCGAGAAGCTCTTCACAATTTCGAGTCCGTTGCAGAAGTCTACGAACTGCTCGCTGGTGAATTGAGTCCCATTATCCGTGACGAGCTGCTGGGGGATTCCGAATCTGCAGATGATGTTTTCCCACACAAACTTCTCTATCTTCGTGGTGGAGATCTCTGCTAGCTCCTTAGCCTCAGCCCATTTGGTGAAGTAATCTACAGCAACTACGGCATGCCTGCAACTTCCTCGAGCTGTGGGCAAAGGTCCGATGAGGTCCATCCCCCAGATCGCGAATGGCCAGGGGCTTACCATCTGCTGGAGGTAGGCTGGTGGAGCTCGCGGGACCTTGGCAAATCTCTGGCACTTATCACACTTCTTCACCAGATTCAAGGCGTCCTTCTTCATAGTTGGCCAGTAGAACCCCTGTCTGAGGGCTTTCTGAGCCAAAGATAATGCTCCTGCGTGGTTCCCACAGTGACCTGCATGAATATCATTCAGCACCGCCTCACAGTCCTCATCATCTATGCATCGCAG
Source organism: Litchi chinensis (assembly GCA_019925255.1). NCBI lineage: Eukaryota > Viridiplantae > Streptophyta > Magnoliopsida > Sapindales > Sapindaceae > Litchi > Litchi chinensis. The sequence continues at coordinate 1,717,312 of CM034469.1, forward strand.
TAGCGGGGTTGAGAATCCCCTTTTGTACAATCTGTCGTCGTAGATGCAGTATCGGGCCGCTCTAGTTCGTATGCGGCGAGCTTCCAGCTTGTTTTCTGGTAGCTTCCCTTCCTGCAAGTAACTCAATAAGCTCATCCAGGAGTTAGGCTGAACTTGTATGGTCATCATTGCATCTTCGTCCTCGATGCTGGGAGTTGGCAGGAATTCCACAGGGATAGATTCAAGGAGATCTGCATCTTGGGAGGTCGCTAGGCGGGCCAGGGCGTCTGCGTTAAAGTTCTGTGCCCTGGGGATTTGGTTCACTTCGAACCCTTTGAAAGCCCCCAGTAACTCCTTGACCTTTAGGAAGTATTTCGACATCCTTCTTCCCTTGGTCTGATATTCTCCCCTGACATGGCAAACAATAAGTTGGGAATCACTAAAGACCTTTACCTGTTCAGCTCGTACCTTTTTTGCCAAGCGGAGTCCGACAAGCAACGCCTCGTACTCGGCCTCATTATTGGTAGCTCGGAATCCAAACCTTAAGGCGCTCAGGATCTTGTGGCCTTCTGGACTGACCAGCATTATTCCAGCTCCTGAACTTTGCTCGTTAGAGGATCCATCCACATAAAGCTCCAAAGTTTGATCACCGGCTAGTTCCTCCTGCTCCGGAATTGGCCCTGTGAATTCCACAATAAAATCTGCAAGTGCCTGGGCTTTGAATGCCGTTCTGGGCCGAAACTCTATGTCGAACTGAGCAAGCTCGATGGTCCACTTGAGGAGCTTGCCTGAGGTGTCTGCCTTCTGGAGGACTTGCCTGAGAGGGTACTGCGTGAGGACCTCTATCTGATGAGCTTGGAAGTAGGGACGTAGCTTCCTGGAGGCGGTTACCAGGCAGTATGCGAGCTTCTCCATTTGTGAATATCGGGTCTCCGCATCAACCAACCTTTTACTGATGTAGTACACGGGCAGCTGCATCTTCTCCTCTTCTCTCACCAAGGCCGCGCTCAGGGCGTGCTCAGAGACACCCAAGTACAGGAATAGCTTCTCCCCATCCTTCGGCTTGGACAGGAGAGGAGCACGGCCTATGTACTCCTTCAGCCTCTGAAATGCTTCTTCGCAATGGTCATTCCATTCAAAGTTCTTGAACTTCTTTATAGCTTCGAAGAACAGCACGCATTTGTCAGTAGCTTTGGAGATGAACCGGCTGAGAGCCGTGACCTGCCCGTTGAGACTTTGCACATCCTTGATTTTAGAGGGCGACCTCATTTCCGCAAACGCCCTGATCTTCTCTGGGTTGGCCTCTATCCCTCTGATGTTTACCATAAATCCAAGGAATTTACCAGACGCTACCCCAAAGGCACACTTCAGGGGGTTCAACTTCATCCGATAATTTCTGAGGACTTCGAAAGTTTCACCCAGGTCGCGAACATGATCTGCTGCCCTTTGGGACTTTACCAACATGTCATCTACATATACCTCCATGGTCCTCCCAATCTGGTCCTGGAACATGGCGTTGACCAGTCGCTAGTAGATGGCTCCCGCGTTCTTCAGACCAAAAGGCATCACCCTGTAACAGTATAACCCCCTATCAGTGACAAAAGATGTGTGTTCCTCGTCCTGCGGGCTCATGGGGATTTGGTTGTATCCCGAGTAGGCGTCCATGAAACTCAAGAGTTGGTGTCCGACTGTCGCATCCACTAGCTGATCAATCCTGGGTAATGGGAAGCTGTCTTTCGGGCAAGCCTTGTTCAGGTCGATAAAGTCAATGCAAGTCCTCCACTTCCTGTTCTTCTTCTTCACGAGGACCGGGTTTGCGACCCAGACAGGATAACGGGCCTCCCTAATGAACCTGTTAGCCAGCAGCTTCTCAACCTCCTCCTTCAGAGCTGCATAACGTTCCGGAGTCATCGGTCTTCTCTTCTGGTGGACTGGCCTGTGCTGGGGATCTATGTTCAGTCTATGGCACATAACATCAGGATCTATCCCCACCATGTCTTCGTGGTTCCAGGTGAAGACGTCGAGGTTCATCTTCAGAAATTCTATGGTCTTCACTTCCGGTAGCAGGTCTCTTCCCACCTTCACACATCTTTATGGGTCTACTTCGCTAACCCGCACATCTTCTAGCTCTTCAATAGGTCCGGTGGCCCTGTCTGCATCCACCTCCCGAGGGTCGAGGTCGTCGCTCACCCCGGCTTCAGAGATAGCTCGTGGTTGGCCACCCGAGACCACGTTAACTTTCTTCCCTCGAACTCCCATCTTCATTGCATCTTCATAGCATCGCCTGGCCAATTGTTGTTCTCCCTTGACACAGCCTACTCCGTTGGGGGTCGGGAACTTGACTGTGAGCGTTTTGGTGGAGGTGACCATGTCTAGCTCGTTCATTGAAGGTCGCCCCAAGACCACGTTGTATGCTGAAGGACTATTGATGATCAGGAAGTCGGTAAGAACCGTAGCTTGCCGGCCTGGTTCACCCGAGGGTGAGAGGTAACTTGACCTGGCCTATCGGTATCACTGCATCTCCCGTGAATCCGTAGAGGGGATCTGGTGAGGGTATTAATTGCTCAGCTCCTAACCCCATCTGGTTATAGCAGTCCTTATACATGACGTTGACTGAGCTGCCAGTGTCGATCATTATCCTCCGTACTTCGACATTGCTGATCTGGGCCCAGATTACTATCGCGTCGTTGTTGGGCCAGCGCACTCCCCTCTCGTCCTCCTCGGTGAATACAATACTGTCTGAGGACTTTTTTGTCCTTTTGGTGGGTCCTTCGACTCCTCCATATTCTGCCAGCAGGGTATGGTTGGCTTCTCGGACGTACCTCTGGTGCGACCTGTTAGATGTACCTGCCACATGAGGTCCACCATAAATGGTAAAGATTGTTCTTACAGCGGGCTTGCGCTCGGGCTCCTGAGTTCGCTGGGGCTGCTGTTGCTCGGGCTGCCGGTCTTGTTCCTGAGGTCGTTGGTGCCGAGGTTGTAAACCCCTAGTCTCGATCTATAACCTCTTAGTGTTAAAAGATGGATTAGAGAGGTAAAATAAATCTCTACATTAGATTAATTGAATTTCATGGCATTAGAGATTTATCAACTTAAGATTGACGACGAAATTCGTCAATTATAAAAGTTAAGTAACATTACAATAGAATCAAGTTAGTGTTAAGCTAAATCAATTCATCGATTTCGTGAACGTCATTCTAGAGTTTCACAACAACCGAATTAGCAAGAAAAAGATCAATGAAGAGTAAAGTAATTCATCCATAGATAAGAGACAAGTTAAAGAAAATAAAATGTTGAGTGCACGATTAAGAAAATTTTTACATTAGTTGTTCGTAAGTAATGGACAACTATTAAGCGATTTAAATAAGAGATTAATGATAATCAAAAATAAATCAAAGGACAAGCTTGATATTCCATAGAACATTAATAAGATATACAAACAAGACACTTAGAGGCCAAGTGGACAAGTGAAGAATGCAAAGCTATCATAAAAATCAAAAACAAAAGTAAATCCCGTATAGAATGGATGATGAGGGAAAACGATGGTCAAACGAATTAAAAATGAGACTTAAGTGCCATTTTTATGAAGGTTAATGATATATATTGAACATTTAGCAAGATTTCAACAAGCAAAGATGAAAATAGGTGAGAAATAAAGAAGAAAACAGCAGCTGCCAGAGAATAAACAAAACTGGACAGCAGTGAAAAGAAAAGAGAATTTGAGAGGAAGTTGTGTGAAATTAAAAAGAGATGGGGCAAGGATGCAAATTAGAGAAGTAGGAGTAGTATATAAGCAACACTTGGCTGAAAGTTTTCAGCAAACTAAAGTCATTGTCGTGCCTTCACCCAGCTGAAACAGTGAAGCACCAGAAACAGAGCAGCAGAAGTGCAACTGCAGGGCAGAAATTGCAGCAAGGAAAAGTGGAAGAAGACAGCCCCTTTCCAGCCCATCCAAGCCTCAAATCTTCTCTTTAAACCCTCTCCCAAGTCCCTCTCAACTCTTTAAGTCAAGAACCAAGTAAGAAATTAGCTTACTCTTCCTTTTCTTTACAAAAATTTCCAGCAGTGTGCTGAAATTATTTCTGCAGAATTGTGTTGTATGTTGTTGGAGGTTTTGCACTAGAAATGGTGTCAAAACCTAAGTGATTGTTATAGAACCTTAGAGGAGATGTTTTTGAGTGTAAATGATGACTTAGGGTTTTATTTATGGGCTGTTATAGGCCTGAGAATCATAGAAACGAAAATTTGTTTTTCACACACACAAACTAGTTGATAAAAGTTTTGAGTGAATTGTTAGTGTTCAAATGAACAAGTAATGTTTATGTGTGTGTTGTGACTATATTAGACAGTAAATAAGCTCTGAAATTTAGAGGTTTTGAACCCAAGTTTGAGCATAAAAATGATTAGAAAAGCATAGGAAAGCATGTGGGAATAAGAGAAGCTCAAGAGAGCTAGTTTTGACAATATTAGTGATTCCCGAACTGAATTTTTAGCTAGGGGAGACCTGACCATATTTGGCTTATTTGGGGGTGTTCTACACCTCAAATGATGCCTAGGAACCATAAAAAACCATAGGTTTTGGAACGGATCGAATCCGATAAAAATTGTGCAAGTTATGCACAAAATAGTGCCGTTAAGGCTCTGAGAAGTGAAACGACTATCCTAATGCAATTTTTATTGCATGGTTTGAGTTTGGTTCATCATTATAAGTTAAATGAAGCTTAGTTATGGAATAAAATCTAGCGTCGCTAACCCAAAACCAAGAGGTTGCAAAACGGGCACTTAATTGCGCCCGAAAGTGTCCAAAACGGACGTTTTCCTAAGATTTGACATAGCAAACGATGAAGTTTCTCGACGAAATTTTCCGGGCGACTTAGTTATGTGATAAGGAGACGCTAGAAAAAAGAACGGAGGTGAAACCATGGCTGGTTTCAATTCTGTTTTTCGTGGTCAACCGTATAATTAAAAGTTGACTTTTTGTTTTAAGCTTTTGGAGACCAAACGAAACATATGGGGATGATCCTAGGGGTCTAGAAGTAAAACTTTTACAAAGAAATCGAAGTTAGAGAGTTTCGGTTGAGTTAGAAACAAGTTAGGAGATTATATAGAGGAAATGGGTCTTAATTGAGATTATTAACCTTGAAGTTGAGATTCTCAACTTTTCAAATTATCACTAGTAATGATGAGATCATGTTGTGTAGGTGACGAGCACGTGAGCGGCGTCCAGGAGCCTCGTCGAGACGCTTGACGCGGCCTCGAGGTAAGTGGTTCGCCACTTAATAGCTTTTTAAATGGTCATGCAATTTCTTGATGATGTTAAATGACCATAGTAGCTATGTAATAAAGGAAATCGGAAATAATATATAATGATATAGTTAAAAGTTAAGCGTATGGATTCCGATGTAATCCATATGTTTCTAGAAAATGATTATGAGTTGTATGTAGAGAAAATGAACTAAGAAAGTTTTCAGAAGATGTAAAACTAGTGAGTTTTGTGCTTTTGCACTTGAAGAAATTGATTATAAAACCCATGTATATGCCTTAAGAGGTTATGAGAGTTAGCGCTACGTGACGACGCAGAAAATTCCGTCCGTAGTCGCTCAGAGTATAGAGAAATTAGCACTACGAGACGACGCAGAAAATTCCGTCCGTAGTTGCTCAGCTTCCTAGAAAATATAAGCGCTACGTTGCGATGCAGAAAATTCTGCACGTAGTTGGTTAATTAACAGTTAGCGCTACGAAGCGATGCAGTAAATTCCGCTCGTAGTTGCCCAGAGTTTTAGCACTACAATTGCGATGCAGAAAATTCCGCATTGTAGTTGCTCAGTGATAAGATTTAGCGCCCTACGTACGATGCAGTAAATTCCGTAACGTAGTGGTTGAGATACCTCAGTAAGCTTCATGTTGGCGTTAGTTTTAATCGCCCGTGATGGTTAGAATGTTTAAAGGATATACATGGGGGTTTTGAAAGAAATCACAAAACAAATGATAAATTGTCATGTTAGTGTGTGATATTATATCTTTGTTGCACTAACTTGTTTATTTATTTTGTAGCTATTTATATTTCATTGTGTGCTACCGCGGACGACAGGACGTCATCATTTTGTAGGGTATATATAGGTGGGCGATTTATGACATATGATGTAAAACTTTATGTATGAGATGGATATGTAATTGAGCAACATATATTCAGATTTTGAAATTGTATATTTGTAAATATTCATGCATTTCATATATATGATGCATCTAGATATATTCTACTTGAGTTTGTAAGTTTGTACTTATAAATTGAGAATTGAGTGTTGATGTGGCATGTTTGTGGAAATATGATGATGATTATTGTAAGTTTGAGAATAAAGAAGTTGGGAGGAATTGAGATTTTAGTCGAAGTGTTATTTTCTTGACAGGTAAATTTTGGTTTATCAAAATTGCAGTCGTTATGCTGCCGAAAATTTTATAAAAATATTTGAAACAAAAGTTGCGAAAAATTTTATCACTCCCAACTAGTTTAAAAGGAAAACTAAATTTTTGAGTTTAAACGAGTAAACCGGTTGAAGAAAGTTAGGGTTCGCTTCTTGGATTTCTTCGATCCGACAAGTCGGTCTCGATAAGTCCGTTGAAGTGCCCGGCAGGATCCTCCAGACAAGAGCATAGATAAGGTCTGGGAAGGGTCCTGTCAAGTTGGTATCAGAGCCCGGTTCTCGTTCAGTTGAAAGAAAGTTTTAAGAGAAAAGTTTGAGCTATTTCGCACAAATTGTGTGCTAGTTATGCTTAAGGCACGAAGTTATTTTGTGCACGCATCATTTTTCAGATTTTAAGAGAGTTATGCTTTCATCGATTGCATAATCTAAAGCATAAGTTATAGTACTTGAATTTAGCATATTACGAATGTGCATCAAAGCGAGTTGTTAAGTAAAAGTTTATGCATTGAATTGTGAGTTAAATATTGCATGAAATTATCATGCCAGATTATATTGAGCTAGTTGCTGAACTTGAAATTTTGATTTGTGGCTATTAGTGTACTAGTACACATTTAGCTATGCAGCGTCGAGATCGTCCGAGGACGAGACAGGTAGCCGCAGAGGCACCCACACCAGATAGAGAGCAGATTGACGAGTCCGTCAATGTGCCAGAGAGTTCTGCACACTCAGAGCCATCACAGTCAGTACGACCAGAGCCTGCCCCAGGACCTATTCCAGGGCAGATGGAACAGATGGCACAGATGCTAGCAGCGGCCCTTCAGCAGCCGCGAGAGTCTGGGATATCGATTGAGCGCGCTCGTAAATTAGGCGCGAAACCGTATGATGGTAGCGGAGATCCGCAGAGAGCGTTGTCTTGGATAGAGGCAAACGAGGAGATCTTTCATATTATGGGGTGTACAGAGGAGCAGAGGGTCTCTTATTCCGCCTTCCTACTTAAAGATCGCGCCAAGGACTGGTGGAAGGCGCATCAGAGAGCACACCCAGAGGGAGTCACATGGGCTGAGTTCAAGAGAGAATTTACAGAGAGATTTTTCCCTAAAAGTTATAAAGATGCCAAAGTTGAAGAGTTTTATAGATTGGAGCAGGGGAGCTCCTCAGTGCCAGAGTACGAAAAGAAGTTTTCAGAGTTGATCCGTCTAGTTCCTTACTTTGTAGAGAATGAGGAGGAAAAGATCAACAGATTTATGGCAGGTCTTAACCCTGCAGTTAGGACCATTGTGACATCTGCATCACATACACGATATGGACAGCTGGTGGAGGCAGCCACCAGAGTTGAGCAGAGCGCACAGACCGCGTTGAAGTCAAAGTCACAATTCAGTCAGAAGCGGAGCTGGACCGGTAGCCATCAGGGAGAGTCCAGCAAAGTACCCAAGAGTGGTCAGCGCCCAGCATGGTCACAGAGTCGGCAACAGAGCCAGAGACCCCAGCCCAGCCAGAGTTCAGTACGGTCGTCAGCAGGGTCTAGGAGCCAGCAGAGCTGGAGGAGCCGACCAGTGTGCAGCAGATGTGGCCGGTTGCATCCCGGTGAGTGCCTTCAGGGCAGGACCGGGTGTTTCAGATGTGGCCAGGAGGGCCATTTTATGAGAGACTGTCCCAGTGCAGTGGCATCGAGTCCGTCTGAGGCCATATCTACAGCTCAGGGGCAGACCAGTGGGAGTCGTGGACCCGATAGGGGAGGCCCCCAGACTGGAGGAGCTACTAGTGCATGGCAGTCTAGTGGCGGAGCAGGTAGAGGCACACCCCTTAGGGGACAGCCTAGTAGACCACCCAGGGCACCGATAGGTAGACCTCGCAGTCAGGCCGCCAGAGTATATACAGTGACCCAGCAGGCGGCAGATGCTACCCCAGACGTTGTCACAGGTACCATTTCTTTATTTGATACTGATGCTCATGTATTGGTGGACCCAGGAGCCACCCATTCTTTTATTTCTCGGGAGTTCATAGATAGAGTCGGGATAGAGATGAGATCGACCGAGTGTAGTATGGTAGTGTCACTTCCCACGGGTGATTCGCTTATTGCGGATAGAGTCTACAGGGGAAGTAAAGTGACTATAGCAAGTCATGAGTTCGAGGCTGACCTAATAGTACTCGATATTCATGACTTTGACATCATCTTGGGCATGGATTGGCTAGCTAAACATCGCGCTACCGTAGATTGCTACAGGAAAGAGGTCCAGTTCAGTCAGCCTGGGGAACCAGAGGTGATCTTTTGTGGAGAGAGAAAGATACTCTCTACAAGTTTAATCAGCGTGATACAAGCAAACAAGATGCTCCGTAAAGCATGCCAAGGGTACTTGGTATATGCAATAGAATCTGGCAGCAGTGAGATGCAGTTGGCAGAAGTTCCTGTGGTGAACGAGTTCTTTGATGTATTTCCCGAGGACCTACCGGGGTTACCTCCGGATAGAGAGATTGAATTCGAGATTGAGCTAGCACCTGGCACAGAGCCCATCTCTATAGCACCATACCGGATGGCACCAGCAGAGCTAAAAGAATTAAAGGTGCAAATGGAAGAATTGTTGAGTAAAGGCTTCGTTAAGACGAGTACATCACCGTGGGGAGCTCCGGTGTTGTTTGTTAAGAAGAAAGATGGGAGCCTTCGTTTATGCATCGATTATAGACAGCTCAACAAAGTAACCATCCGGAATCAGTATCCGTTGCCAAGAATCGATGATCTATTTGATCAGCTACAGGGAGCTAAGGTCTTCTCGAAGATAGATCTACGATCGGGGTATCATCAGCTGAAGGTGCGTAGGGAAGATGTTCCTAAGACAGCCTTCAGAACTAGATATGGGCATTATGAATTTTTGGTGATGCCATTCGGCCTAACCAACGCTCCAGCAGCCTTTATGGATTTGATGAATCGTGTCTTCAGACCTTATTTAGACAAGTTCGTTATAGTCTTCATCGATGATATCCTAGTATATTCAGGTAGTAAAAAGGAGCATGCAGAGCACCTGAGGATAGTATTACAAACTCTGAGAGAGCATCAGCTTTATGCAAAGTTCAGCAAATGCCAGTTTTGGCTAGACCGCGTGGCATTTTTGGGGCATGTGGTATCCGCCGAGGGTATTTCAGTAGACCCTCAGAAAATAGAGGCCATTTTAGATTGGAAACCACCCACGAACGTAACAGAAGTCAGAAGCTTCTTGGGTTTAGCTGGGTATTACAGAAAGTTTGTAGAAGGATTTTCCAAGATAGCTACTCCACTAACCAAGTTAACAAGGAAAGAAGAGAAATTCATTTGGTCAGAAGCCTGTCAGAGCAGTTTCGATGAGTTAAAGCAAAGGCTGACTACAGCACCAGTGCTTACACTTCCCTCAGGAAGTGAAGGATTTACAGTGTATTGCGATGCCTCCAGGCAAGGTTTGGGTTGTGTGTTGATGCAGCATGATAAAGTGATAGCTTATGCTTCAAGGCAATTAAAGAAGCATGAAGTGAACTATCCAACACATGACTTAGAGTTAGCAGCTGTAGTGTTCGCTTTGAGAATATGGCGACACTATCTCTATGGAGTACCTTGCAGGATCTTTACTGATCACAAAAGCCTGCAGTATCTATTCTCACAAAAAGATTTGAACATGAGACAGAGGAGGTGGATAGAACTCATCAAAGACTACGACTGCACCATTGAATACCACCCGGGCAAGGCAAATGTAGTTGCAGATGCACTAAGCAGGAAACCCTTTAGTTCCGTAGCTCAACTTAAAGTAGAATACTTGCCGATGCTAGTAGAACTGAGATCTATGGGGGTCAGTTTAGAGACAGCAGAGTCAGGTGCTATAGTAGCAGCTTTTCATGTTCGGCCAGTGTTAGTGGACAAGGTCAGAGACTTGCAAGCTCAGGACCCGTATTTGATGAAATTGAGAAGCAAGATAGAGGCTGGGCAACAGAGTAGCTTCACCTTACGAGGTGATGGGACACTAGTGTTGGGCCAGAGATTATGTGTCCCAGATGTAATAGAGTTGAAGAAAGAGATCATGGAAGAGGCACACTCCTCAGCATATGCGATGCATCCAGGGAGTACTAAGATGTATCGGACTCTGAAAGACCACTACTGGTGGATAGGTATGAAGAGAGAGATAGCAGAGTTCGTATCTAAGTGCCTAACTTGTCAACAAATCAAGATTGAGCATCAGAAACCCGCAGGTTTACTACAACCTTTATCCATTCCTGAGTGGAAATGGGAAAGGATCACGATGGATTTCGTGACAGGACTTCCCAGGACACAGCGTGGACATGATGCTATTTGGGTTATTGTGGACAGATTGACGAAGTCGGCCCACTTCATTGCTACTAATAATACCTATTCCCTGGAAAGATATGCACAGTTGTATGTAGATGAGATTGTGAGGCTACATGGCGCACCAGTGTCCATTGTATCAGATAGAGATCCTCGCTTCACTTCTCGATTCTGGCCGAAGCTACAAGATGCTATGGGCACCAGATTACACTTCAGTACTGCTTTTCACCCACAGACAGATGGCCAATCAGAGAGAACCATTCAAACTCTCGAAGATATGTTGAGAGCTTGTGTGATGGAGTTTAAGGGAAGCTGGGATAATTACCTAGCCTTGATAGAGTTTGCCTACAACAATAGCTATCAGTCTAGTATTGGTATGGCACCATATGAGGCGTTGTATGGCAGAAAGTGTAGAACCCCAGTCTGTTGGGACGAAGTGGGGGAGAGAAGATTAATTGGCCCAGAGATTGTCCAAGATACAATAGAGAAAGTAAATATGATAAGAGAGCGGTTGAAGATAGCAAGCGACAGGCAGAAAAGCTATGCGGACAATCGAAGACGAGATCTGAAGTTTGAAGTGGGTGATCAAGTATTCCTACGAGTCTCACCCTGGAAGGGTATTTTGAGGTTCGGGAAGCGTGGGAAGTTGAGTCCACGATACATAGGCCCCTATGAGATAGTAGACAAGGTGGGTGAAGTAGCGTATCGATTGAGGCTACCATCAGAGTTAGCCAACATCCATGACGTATTCCACGTCTCTATGTTACGTAAGTACATAGCTGATCCTTCTCACATTTTGCAAGAGCAACCAGTTCAGTTGAAGGAAAACCTGACCTACGAGGAGCATCCAGTAGAAATCATAGATCGTAGAGATCAAGTATTGCGTAATAAAGTGATTCCGCTAGTGAAGGTGCTATGGCGAAATCATGGGGTAGAAGAGGCTACATGGGAGCCCGAAGCACAGATGCGTGCCCAATACCCTCAGTTGTTTGAATAAGGTACACAATTTAAATTTCGAGGACGAAATTTTTATAAGGGGGGAAGAAATTGTAAACCCCTAGTCTCGATCTATAACCTCTTAGTGTTAAAAGATGGATTAGAGAGGTAAAATAAATCTCTACATTAGATTAATTGAATTTCATGGCATTAGAGATTTATCAACTTAAGATTGACGACGAAATTCGTCAATTATAAAAGTTAAGTAACATTACAATAGAATCAAGTTAGTGTTAAGCTAAATCAATTCATCGATTTCGTGAACGTCATTCTAGAGTTTCACAACAACCGAATTAGCAAGAAAAAGATCAATGAAGAGTAAAGTAATTCATCCATAGATAAGAGACAAGTTAAAGAAAATAAAATGTTGAGTGCACGATTAAGAAAATTTTTACATTAGTTGTTCGTAAGTAATGGACAACTATTAAGCGATTTAAATAAGAGATTAATGATATTCAAAAATAAATCAAAGGACAAGCTTGATATTCCATAGAACATTAATAAGATATACAAACAAGACACTTAGAGGCCAAGTGGACAAGTGAAGAATGCAAAGCTATCATAAAAATCAAAAACAAAAGTAAATCCCGTATAGAATGGATGATGAGGGAAAACGATGGTCAAACGAATTAAAAATGAGACTTAAGTGCCATTTTTATGAAGGTTAATGATATATATTGAACATTTAGCAAGATTTCAACAAGCAAAGATGAAAATAGGTGAGAAATAAAGAAGAAAACAGCAGCTGCCAGAGAATAAACAAAACTGGACAGCAGTGAAAAGAAAAGAGAATTTGAGAGGAAGTTGTGTGAAATTAAAAAGAGATGGGGCAAGGATGCAAATTAGAGAAGTAGGAGTAGTATATAAGCAACACTTGGCTGAAAGTTTTCAGCAAACTAAAGTCATTGTCGTGCCTTCACCCAGCTGAAACAGTGAAGCACCAGAAACAGAGCAGCAGAAGTGCAACTGCAGGGCAGAAATTGCAGCAAGGAAAAGTGGAAGAAGACAGCCCCTTTCCAGCCCATCCAAGCCTCAAATCTTCTCTTTAAACCCTCTCCCAAGTCCCTCTCAACTCTTTAAGTCAAGAACCAAGTAAGAAATTAGCTTACTCTTCCTTTTCTTTACAAAAATTTCCAGCAGTGTGCTGAAATTATTTCTGCAGAATTGTGTTGTATGTTGTTGGAGGTTTTGCACTAGAAATGGTGTCAAAACCTAAGTGATTGTTATAGAACCTTAGAGGAGATGTTTTTGAGTGTAAATGATGACTTAGGGTTTTATTTATGGGCTGTTATAGGCCTGAGAATCATAGAAACGAAAATTTGTTTTTCACACACACAAACTAGTTGATAAAAGTTTTGAGTGAATTGTTAGTGTTCAAATGAACAAGTAATGTTTATGTGTGTGTTGTGACTATATTAGACAGTAAATAAGCTCTGAAATTTAGAGGTTTTGAACCCAAGTTTGAGCATAAAAATTATTAGAAAAGCATAGGAAAGCATGTGGGAATAAGAGAAGCTCAAGAGAGCTAGTTTTGACAATATTAGTGATTCCCGAACTGAATTTTTAGCTAGGGGAGACCTGACCATATTTGGCTTATTTGGGGGTGTTCTACACCTCAAATGATGCCTAGGAACCATAAAAAACCATAGGTTTTGGAACGGATCGAATCCGATAAAAATTGTGCAAGTTATGCACAAAATAGTGCCGTTAAGGCTCTGAGAAGTGAAACGACTATCCTAATGCAATTTTTATTGCATGGTTTGAGTTTGGTTCATCATTATAAGTTAAATGAAGCTTAGTTATGGAATAAAATCTAGCGTCGCTAACCCAAAACCAAGAGGTTGCAAAACGGGCACTTAATTGCGCCCGAAAGTGTCCAAAACGGACGTTTTCCTAAGATTTGACATAGCAAACGATGAAGTTTCTCGACGAAATTTTCCGGGCGACTTAGTTATGTGATAAGGAGACGCTAGAAAAAAGAACGGAGGTGAAACCATGGCTGGTTTCAATTCTGTTTTTCGTGGTCAACCGTATAATTAAAAGTTGACTTTTTGTTTTAAGCTTTTGGAGACCAATCGAAACATATGGGGATGATCCTAGGGGTCTAGAAGTAAAACTTTTACAAAGAAATCGAAGTTAGAGAGTTTCGGTTGAGTTAAAAACAAGTTAGGAGATTATATAGAGGAAATGGGTCTTAATTGAGATTATTAACCTTGAAGTTGAGATTCTCAACTTTTCAAATTATCACTAGTAATGATGAGATCATGTTGTGTAGGTGACGAGCACGTGAGCGGCGTCCAGGAGCCTCGTCGAGACGCTTGACGCGGCCTCGAGGTAAGTGGTTCGCCACTTAATAGCTTTTTAAATGGTCATGCAATTTCTTGATGATGTTAAATGACCATAGTAGCTATGTAATAAAGGAAATCGGAAATAATATATAATGATATAGTTAAAAGTTAAGCGTATGGATTCCGATGTAATCCATATGTTTCTAGAAAATGATTATGAGTTGTATGTAGAGAAAATGAACTAAGAAAGTTTTCAGAAGATGTAAAACTAGTGAGTTTTGTGCTTTTGCACTTGAAGAAATTGATTATAAAACCCATGTATATGCCTTAAGAGGTTATGAGAGTTAGCGCTACGTGACGACGCAGAAAATTCCGTCCGTAGTCGCTCAGAGTATAGAGAAATTAGCACTACGAGACGACGCAGAAAATTCCGTCCGTAGTTGCTCAGCTTCCTAGAAAATATAAGCGCTACGTTGCGATGCAGAAAATTCTGCACGTAGTTGGTTAATTAACAGTTAGCGCTACGAAGCGATGCAGTAAATTCCGCTCGTAGTTGCCCAGAGCTTTAGCACTACAATTGCGATGCAGAAAATTCCGCATTGTAGTTGCTCAGTGATAAGATTTAGCGCCCTACGTACGATGCAGTAAATCCGTAACGTAGTGGTTGAGATACCTCAGTAAGCTTCATGTTGGCGTTAGTTTTAATCGCCCGTGATGGTTAGAATGTTTAAAGGATATACATGGGGGTTTTGAAAGAAATCACAAAACAAATGATAAATTGTCATGTTAGTGTGTGATATTATATCTTTGTTGCACTAACTTGTTTATTTATTTTGTAGCTATTTATATTTCATTGTGTGCTACCGCGGACGACAGGACGTCATCATTTTGTAGGGTATATATAGGTGGGCGATTTATGACATATGATGTAAAACTTTATGTATGAGATGGATATGTAATTGAGCAACATATATTCAGATTTTGAAATTGTATATTTGTAAATATTCATGCATTTCATATATATGATGCATCTAGATATATTCTACTTGAGTTTGTAAGTTTGTACTTATAAATTGAGAATTGAGTGTTGATGTGGCATGTTTGTGGAAATATGATGATGATTATTGTAAGTTTGAGAATAAAGAAGTTGGGAGGAATTGAGATTTTAGTCGAAGTGTTATTTTCTTGACAGGTAAATTTTGGTTTATCAAAATTGCAGTCGTTATGCTGCCGAAAATTTTATAAAAATATTTGAAACAAAAGTTGCGAAAAATTTTATCACTCCCAACTAGTTTAAAAGGAAAACTAAATTTTTGAGTTTAAACGAGTAAACCGGTTGAAGAAAGTTAGGGTTCGCTTCTTGGATTTCTTCGACCCGACAAGTCGGTCTCGATAAGTCCGTTGAAGTGCCCGGCAGGATCCTCCAGACAAGAGCATAGATAAGGTCTGGGAAGGGTCATGTCAGAGGTCGCCTCCCAGCGGGCTGTACTACATATTCTCCCAGGCGGCCTCGCCTTATGAGTTCTTCAATGGCATCTTTCAACTGCCAGCATCTGAGGTATTGTGCCCGTTCTCATTATGGTAGGCACAATATTTCTTTGGGTCCCGACGTCGGTTAGGGGGTCCAGTCGGGGGTGGCTTCCCGAAATTCTCCCTGTTTCTTTCTGCGGCGAAGATCCTATCTTGCCTGTCGGACAACACACTATACCTTTCATATCGGTTCGGACGCCGAGGTCACTCCGCCCTCGACCCCGGTCTAGCTCGCTTTGCCACAACATGAGCAGTCTGGTGTCTCGGTTCTCCGGGCTTGTCACTGCCATAGTTCTTCCTCTTCTCGCGGTGGGAACCGCTTGCTTCACCCCGCTGACCACTGGGTTTCTTAGCCCCGAAGGCCTCTTCCCATCTGATTTCTTTGGCAGCCCTTCGTAGAACTCCCCTAGATCTTTCACAGGGGATTTGTATATGCTTTCGTACAGCTTCCCGTCTTTCCTGAGCCCTGCAGAAATAGCTGTTAAAATACTCTCGTCAGATGGCGTTTCCACATTACTCACCTCCTCTCTGAATCGAGTGATATAATCCTTCAGGGATTCATTTTGTCTCTGGAAAATGGTAGCGAGGTGGCAGGCTGGTGCGAGCTGCTTCCTCAAGGCCTTATATTGGTCCAAGAACTTTTTCTGACATTCTCTCCAGCTTCCGATGCTGCGGGCTGGGAGGCCTTTGAACCAAGCTCGCGGAGCATCCCCTAGAGTAGCTGGGAATACTCGGCATTTTACCAGCGGGTCATCTGTCTGGAGGTCCATCTGTACATTGAAAGCGTCCAGATGGTCGTAAGGGTCTGTCCTGCCGTCGTATGGAGGGATATTGGGGAGTTTAAACTTCGCTGGTAAGGGTACAGTCTCTATCTCCAGGGTAAATGGTGCCCTGCGATTCTCCTGCTCTTCCCCAGTCTGGCCTCCAGGTCGAGCTTCTAATTGTTGGACCCTCTGCAACAACTCCTCTACCATTGGATCCTGGGTCAGAGATCGCCGACTGGGGTTCCACCTACTGGTACTTTCCTGCTCCCCAAAGTGACGGTTCTACGATCTGCCCTCTTCGCCGAAAGCTTCTACACGTCCGGGGGCCCTCCGCGGCTCGGGTTCATAACCTGCACGGTATCCGCGGACTCGCTCTGGCCCACGACTACCCTCTTCGCGCCTGGCGCCCTCGATGCTCGCCCTTGCCCTTATCTCGTTCTGGCGAGGCGGGATTTCCCGCTCTTGGTTCCGCTCTCTGGCTCTCCTTGGGTGCAAGTTCGAGGAGCGAGCTGATCCTTCGGTCAGTGACCTTTCCCTGGCGGCTACCCCTTCTGGAGTTGGGATTTCTTTTGAAGGTCGACGGCGAGCTTTGCCTGAGGGTGCGACTTCCACCTGTCTCTGCACCGCACAGGCTTGGACTTCTACCAACGCCCTAACCGTCGTCGTCAACTCCCTCACTATATCTTCTAGAGCTCGCTGGCGCTGCTGCCATTCCTGAGCGACCTCGTTTCCTGAAGGTGAGGCGCTCTGTTCTTCTTGAATTTCACGTCGCTCTTCTGCCACTCCGACACTCCTTGTTGCCTTAATCCTAGCCATGGTAGACAAGTACAAGTAAATGTGAAATAACGACTAAGTGGAGATTACCAGGTCGCTGTTGGGCCCTCCTTCTAGCGCCAAAAGATGTTGACGTTCGAAAACGGTCAACCAGAGATTCTGGGGCCCAGACGGCGAACTTGATAATTAAAGGTTCTGGTCGTGATGATGGAAGGATAATAAATGGGTAATTAATAAAGTTCAAGGTTGATGGTGATTAATTCAGGTGAAGGAATGTCGGTCTTGGTGGTTGGTCGGATTTAATAAGGTGATCAGCAAGAAATTAAAGAGAAAGAGAGAGAGAGAGAAAGAACATAAGGATTTTTACGTGGTTCGGTGACTGCACCTACATCCACGACCACTCTGGGATTATTCCGGCAGAGTGACAATTCTCTAGTGTATCATGCTTGTTGGTACAGTAAAAATGTCTCCCACCTTTATAGAGGAGGGGGGATGACAATATAAAAATACAAAGAAAGTTACACACGTTACTAGTAACGGCTAGTTTTAACTAATCCTGACATTGTCATGCTGCATTAATTGTAAAGGTAATGATGGTTTTCTTCCTGCATGAGTCTGCATTTAATATACCTGAAGAAGTCTTCACTTCATTAAATGCTTCTGGGTAATTGTGTAAGCGGTTTCCGGTGGGAAATCATGAGAGTTGGTAATTCTGACAACTTGCTGTACACGGTATCCCCTGGGTAAGCCTTCTGGTCAGCCAGGTGATACACACTGGAGGAGAGCTGACATGGCCAAGAGGAAAGGTAAGGTGATCTGGGGGTCCATGCGAGCTCGCGACCTCGCGACCTCGCGAGCTCCCCGAGCTGAAGGTACGAGCAGGGGGCATCCTGGGAACTGTGGCTGGCTTGCGACCTGAGCGACCTCACGAGCTAGGCTGGCAGCCACTGGTTCCATCCTTGGGCCTCATGGGCCCTTGCTTCTATTTAAGTAAATGAGGCCCGAGTTGGACCATTTGGGCCGATCCAGAAAATGGGTATAACAACTGCAGATTGGTAAGAGATGCCAAATCTCCTATTTCCATCGGAATAAGGCCAGAAAGATTGTTATTATAAAGGTACAAAGTGCTTAAGTTGCTCAAACTACTTATTGAAGGAGGAATAGGTCCAGTAAACCAATTGTCACTCAACCCCAGATCGATAGGAGATGTCAAATTTCCTATTTCCATGGGAATAGAGCCAAAAAGATTGTTATTATGGAGGTACAAAATGCTTAAGTTGTACAGACTACATATTGAAGGAGGAATAGATCTAGTAAACTGATTATGACTCAACTGCAGATTGGTAAAAGATGCCAAATTTTCGATTTCCATCGGAATAGGGCCAGAAAAATTGTTATTATAGAGGTACAAAGTGCTTAAGTTGCTCAGACTACCTATTGAAGGAGGAATAGGTCCAGTATACCAATTGTTAATCAACCCCAGATCGGTAAGAGATGTCAAATTTCCTATTTCCATAGGAATGGAGCCAAAAAGATTGTTATTATAAAGGTACAAAATGCTTAAGTTGCTCAGACTACCTATTGAAGAAGGAATAGATCCAGTAAACTGATTATGACTCAACTGCAAAACGGTAAGAGATGCCAAATTTCCTATTTCCAACATAATATGGCCAGAAAGATTGTTATTATAGAGATACAAAGTGTTTAAGTTGCTCAGACTACCTATTGAAGGAGGAATAGGTCCAGTAAACCAATTTTCACTCAACCCTAGATCGGTAAGAGATGTCAAATTTCCTATTTTCATGGGAATAAAGCCAAAAAGAATGTTATTATAAAGGTACAAAGTGCTTAAGTTGCCTAGACTACCTATTGAAGGAGGAATAGGTCCAGTAAACCGATTGTTACTCAACCCCAGATTGGTAAGAGATGTCAAATTTCCTATTTCCATGGGAATAGAGCCAAAAAGATTGTTATTATAGAGGTACAAAGTGCTTAAGTTTCTCAGACTACCTATTGAAGGAGGAATAGATCCAGTAAACCAATTGTCACTCAACTCCAAATCGGTAAGAGATGTCAAATTTCCTATTTCCGTAGGAATAGAGCGAGAAAGAATGTTATTATATAGGTAGAAAACTTTTAACTTGCTTAGACTGCCAATTGAATGAGGAAGGAAACCACTTAGTTAATTTTCATGAAGATAGAGGATCTCTAGATCAATTAAATGGCCAATTTCTAGTGGTATTTTCCCAAACAACTTATTCATTGAAAAATCAAGGTACGTGAGTTTGGTGAGGTTGCTGATATGAGGTCGAATGGTACCAAAGAGTTCATTTGTGCTAAGATCAAGATAAGAAAGCTGAGGAAACAATGAGAAAGAGAATTCATCAAGCATACCTCTTAAACTCAAGTTGGTCAGGTTAAGACCAATGACGCTTCCGGCATGGTTGCAAGAAATTCCGAACCATATACACAGGCTTGTTTTATTTTTGCAGTGGGTAGAATTAACAGGATAACGTGTCCATGAAGGCAAAAGAGAAGGGTTTTGATTTTGAAGGGTGGCTTTCCATTTCAGAAGAGCGTCTGCTTCTTTAGTAGAATCGGTTGCAGCATAAAGTGAAAAATGTAGCATAACAAAAAGGACAATGGCAAAAGGCAAGAATACTTTGTTCAAGCTTGGCAACCCCATCTTTCAAGTTATTGAGTAATGAAAATATTCCGAGCTCTCTCTCTCTTTCTATATATATAGTGTGTGTGTGTGTGTCAAGATCTTGCTTATTACAATTTTTCATTCTCATGGTTTAAAATGTCTTATTCCCCATTTTTAATTCCGAGTTTTTTTTTTTTTTTTCAATTTACTTGTGAAACTCTATGTTAAAAGAAATTCTACAACTTGGTATTGAAAAGTAGTTCACCTTTTAGTCAAAGTATTTGTCTTATGCTTATCTGAATTTCAATTCAATTGTCAGTACTAAGAGTGCCCTAACTGTTGGGGTGTAATCTTCAAAGGGGCCAACGTACTAGTTCCACCTTCCAACCGTGATGGGACCGGAGCTATAATTTCCAGATCAACTTCTAAAGTACACCATCAGGTACCTGGTTTGAGCACATTCAGTCGGAAGCCATTTTATTCGAGTTTTATTCAAATTTAACATCTTACTTGAATTAAAAATGGTTTCAGATGATATTTTAATGACTAAAATTAAATTCATACAAATTATTTAAGTATTAAAAATGTTGTGAAATATATAAATTTTAAGACAATTGTAAATGTGGCATCCAATTTTCAGGATTAAATTGTTCTTTATGAAATTATTATAATTTGATTTTAAAAATACTAAATTTGGTGAGATTATGAGATTGCATTGGCAGGTGTATTTATAAATTGTATGCTTAACTTATTTTATTTGGAAGCAATATCTACCCCCAATTATTAATTACTTAAAACACTGAAATAAATAATTTAAAACAGAAAAAAAAAAAACAAAAAGCAAAAATTAAATCTGATTTTTTTTTTCTCCCAAATGGTTTGGCGTGATGGTCAAATACACCACGCCTGCTTTCATAATTAACAGTAGAGTTCGAGTATCTATATTCATAAAAAGTGAATAATTATCACCTAGCCTTATTGTTGATAAGCAAATTACTCATAAATCCCTTACAGTTGGAGAGCAATTTTCTCACTTAGGTCTCGTTCTCCTATCTATTAAAGAGAATAAAATAAGTATTAAGTTTCAGATCATATTATAGAATTCTTTTTTAAGTGTGTCAATAGTTATAATTATATATGTAATATATAAAAAAAATAAGGGATAATACTAAGGACCCCTTGTTGGTTTGACTGAATCGCTACAGACCCCCCTGTAGTTTGACATAATTCCATTTTCCCCCTTCCGTTAACTCTATCACCGAAAAATTTGTCTAAACAGTAACGGTAAGTGAAAAGACGATATTACCCCTTCTGTTGATGGAAAAAAATTATTAAAAAAATTTACAAAATAATTAATAGATAAAATAAAAAATTATTAAAAATTTATTTTAATCTCGACATTCCAACATAATTAAAAAAAAAAAACTTAAAATAAAAAAATCCAGTCGCCAATAATTTAGATTTTCGGCAACTGAAAACCCATTTTCCAGAAAAATTTGGATTTCCAGCCATGAAACCCCACACACAAACTCAGAAACACAAACACTTAGATCACCAAAAACATCAAACACCATCACCAACCCACCATCACAGAAACACAAACATCAACTTCGCCAAAAAATGAAACACAAACACTTAGATCACCAAAAACATCAAACACCATCACCAAGCCACCATCACAGAAACACAAACATCAACTTTTTCAAAAAATGAAACATAAACATCATCACATACACATAATCACCACCACCGTCACCACATAAACGTTCATCAACATATAAATTAGTTTATCAAACTAAGTTATTAAAAAATAATAATAAAAATAAATGGATAATATTGGGTTTCCTTCACCAGAGACCAGGGAGTGTCCGGCGAAGGAGACCAAACGGTCTCCGTCGCGTGGAGACCAGAACTGGTCTCCACTCGATGGAGACCAGAACTTGAAGATTAGAATCTCCGATCTGGTCTCCATCGCGTGGAGACCAATTCTGGTCTCCACACGACGGAGACCGTTTGGTCTCCTTTGCCGGACCACCCCTGGTTTCTGATGAAGGAGACCCAATGGTATCCTCGCCGAACACCCCCAGTCTCCATGTCGATCTATGATTTCCATCGAAGAAGAAGAAGAAGAAGATGGAAGAAAAGGACAAGGAAGAAGAAGAAGAAGAAGCAAAAGAAGAAGAATGGTCGGTCAAATGTTAAAAAATATAGAAAAGATAATTTATTTTTTTTTTGTATTTTTTAGCTTTTACTATATTCATATTTTTTTATATTATTTAATAATTTTTTCCCTTTTTTGACATTAGAAAATTTTTTTCATTTTATTTTTTTTCTCCACCGCCCATCGCCATGATGGACGGTGGAGATGACTTTGTTAAAATAAAAAATCTGTTTTAGTTTAATTATTTGATATTATTATATAATTTATTTTATTTGGACAGTTTTACCCCTCTACATTAATGGTCAATTATTGATTTCTAACGTCCGAATAGACGGTAGGGGGTTTTTTGGATATTTCAATAAACTACATGGGGTTTTTGGGTAATGTATATAAACTACAGAAGGATCCTTAGCGATTTTTTAAGTCAGGGGTTTTTTTACTATTATATCAAACTACAGGGGGAAATTAGAATTATCCCAAAAAATGAACTAAAAAATGAAACCTGATTTTTTTCAAACGGTGATGTGAAAATATTTGTAATTAATTAGCTATAACAATGAGGAAACTAATAAATGTGCACAGCTCAATGAATTTTTCTTTGTCAAATACTTTGCATAGATCGAATTATTAGAAAAGAAAAAAGAAAAAAAAATCAATCAAATCAATCGATTATTGCGATTATTGAATGGAGGCCGCACGCAATGTACTGCATTACTGTTTTGGTCTAGTTAATAAATTTCGTTAGTTACATGTCGATTGACTAAGCTCTAAAGTATATTATGCATTGATTAATTGTAAAAAATACTACTAGAGAATTCAAACATTTGATTAATTAGTTAAAAATGTTGCGCATGCATGTGACAAAAGATATATCGTGGTTCACGATGGTGGAAAAACTATGGCACTTGTCTGAATTATTACAGTCTCCCCAAAAGGTTTACTAGAATTCAAACTTAAAACTGCTAAAAGCACAGTAATTTTATATAAACTAAAAAATAAAAAAATAAACTAAAAAATGAAACCTGATTTCAAATGGTGATGTGACATCTCCATGTGTGATGGACGCACCTCATCTCTAATAAAGATGTGTCCATCAAAGACAGGAAGAAAAATACATTTAAAATTTGAAAGTTCCAACCAACATGGACCTACTTACATGGCTCCACCCAACCAGCATCCCAAATGGATCCTCCGTTTAGATTCCTAGACCCACGAGATTATCAAAGAACCCATAGCCAAACAAAATGAGTGGCGATATTTTTATCCCTTAAAAATTATATATATATATCTCTTTTATTTTTATATCCTATTAAGATTTTTAATAATTTATATTCTATAAATATATTCTATATATTATCAATTATTCATTCATTTATTTATTTTTTTAATATTATACATAAATTTTAAATTTTTATTTTAACTCAAAAAATAAATATGATGTGTTAGAAAATCGTGTTCTATTTTAAACTTTTTAATAAAAAATTATTTAAAAATCTATCAATACATAGAGTGATTTAATAATTTTGTAACTTTGGTATTGAAAAGTGTCTGTCTTGCGTACTTTTGCCTGGATTTCAAGTCAACTATCGGTATCAAGAGTGCCCCAACTGTTGGGGTAGAATCTTCAAAGGAGCCGACGGATTAGTTCCACCTTTCAATTGCGATCGAACCAGAGCTATAATTTCCAAATCAACTGCTAAAGTATACCATCCAGTTTTATTCAAATTTAACGTCTTACGTGATTTAAAAATGGTTTCAGATGATACTTTAATGACTAAAATTAAATTCATCAAAATTATTTAAGTATTAAAAATGTTGTGGAATATATAAATTTGAAGACAATTGTAAATGTGGCATCCAATTTTCAGGATTAAATTGTTGTTTATGAAATTGTTATAATTTGATTTTAAAAATACTAAATTTGGTGAGATTATGAGATTGTCAAAATAAGATAGATTTCATTTTATTGAATATTTCATATTGAGTAAAACTATGTGAGTTTCATTTAATTAGTGAATTCCGAATACAGTGCACCGTAACGGATGTGTCTTAACGAATTCAGTCACAAGCCGAATACTGACTTTGTGTTTCACAGATCTATTGTTTTATCTACCTATCCTAAACGCACCCTCAATGATGGTTATTTTTATCCAATCTAGTTTAACATCCTAGTCCTAAATTCACCCTTAATGATAATTATTCTTTATCTAGTTTAACACCGGTGTTCTAATTTCTACACACACTCTTAATGACAGTTATTCTTTTTGGAGTTATTTAAGTTGATGAAGTAAATAAAATAGTGTTTGTCCGCACTTGTAGAGCAGATAAAATAGCCTATTTGTGGAGAGCAAAAAAAGGAAGAATGTTATCCCATGTTAATAATAATAAAAAATATATATATTATCAAAAGTCCCTACAATATGAAATAATGTCAAACCACAGTTGGTTTTGAAAACTATACCCAAAAAAAACCTTTGCCATTAGTGGGAAAATGGTTTCATCCAAAAAAATAAGTGGTATTATGATGTGATCCAAGAAATATGGGCTGATTTAAAATGGAGAAGTCCAAGATGGTTTGAGCAGAAGATCAAGAAATAATCAATGTGATTGAAGCAATAAATGGAGTTGATTATTAGTAATTGCTGGAGATTATTTGCCAAATTCAGAGCAATTAATTGGCATGTTGACTTTCCAAGAATGGATGATTTCTTTCCTGATTTTCAAATCAACTAGATACCATTTTAGTTTTTATTTTATTTCCTTAGTCATAAACAATTTAATTTCTATAATTGTAAGGCATTATTGCCATAAGATTGTTTCCAATTCAATTTACTAGCTATGTATGGCAATTGCCCTAGGGTTTCTTTTAGTGTTTTCTTCCTAGCATCTATTTAAGGCCATGTAATCACTGTAGAGAGAAGTTTTGGATGATGAATAAAAATTATTGAGAGAGTTTTCTCTTTTGTTCTTCTAAGAACATGTGATCTTATCAAGCTTCGCTTGTGGCGATCAAACCATGACTTATCTCCCACCTTCTCATCTATGTCCTGGGAGTGGCGTCAATATCTTTCTTTGATAATTTTGGTTCTTGATTGAGTTCTAATCATTGGGTCAAAGTTCTTTATAACTTTGGTTTTCTGATTGACATATAATCAATGGGTCAAAATTCCTTATTTTATAAACCTGTTTTAATCTTTCTTGGGGTTGTGTTTCAATTTGCTTGTGGGTGTCGTATCATTATATACGAGGTTCTCATCATATTAGATCTAAAGATAAAAAGAAAAATACCAAAATACATACAGAGTAATAGTAATATTCAAAAATCTAAAAATCAAAATTAAAATTTAATATTATAAAGAGAATAATTAATTACCAAATTGCCCTTACTTAAAGGTTGTATCATGCCCTTACTTAATGGCTTTACAATTTTTGAGGTGTGGAAATATCACCACTCTATTTTTGTGGTTGAGGAGAGATCGACCCACCCTATCATTGATTGTTGTACAATGCTCTAATATCAAACTCTAGAATCTTTAAAGACTTGACTTGAAAAGTTGTTCACAATTTAAGTCAAGGTCTTTGTCTTTTATATTGTTAATCAAGCATAATGGTTGTGTTTTACTTAGAGTGTATTTGATATGGTTTATATATAATTTTTTTTTTTTTTTTAATGTTAGAAGCTCTTTTAATTTCTTTTTGATTGTTTGGCATCAATTTGAGAATAGGTATTTTAATGTTCAAAAAAACATTTTTATGTTTACAGGGAAAAACTCAAAATTTGGGCTTCTTCTATAAGCTCATTTTGAATTCTTTTTATTTTTAAGATATAAATTATATTAAATACCCTTATGTAATTTCACAAAATTTAAGAAGTCTCTTTTTAGAACAAAATTCAATTTTATTTCTTAAACACCTTTTTATAATTTCTTAAACTATCTATCACTTTAAAAATACACAACCAAACAATATTAAACTTTTGCCAAAAGCTTTATTTTGTGAAAGCCTAACTCCAAAGGATTTACTTTTAAAATTTTCACTTAAATCAAGTATGTGCTTAGAACTGTCCACATCATTGTCCTTTATATTGGTAATGAAGCATAATGGTTGTGTTTTACTTAAAGTGTTTTTGATATGGTTTATGTACGGTTTTTTTTTTTTTTTTCAAATGTTAGAAGCTCTTTTAATTCCTTTTTGATTGTTTGAATCAATTTGAGAAGAACTATTTTAATATTAAATGAACTCTTTTATGTTTACAAGGAAAAACTCAAAAATTTGGGTTTTTCCAGTAAGCTCATTTTGAACTTTTTTTTAAGGTATAAATTAAATTAATACCTTTATTTAATTTCAGGACTTTTAAAAAATCTCTTTTCAATACAAAATTCAATTTTATTTCTTAAACATCTTTCTACGATTTCTTAAACTATCTTTCACATTAAAAATAGAAAACTAAACAATGTTGAACTTTTGCTAAAAGCTTTATTTTGTGAAAGTCTAACTCCAAAAAAATCTACTTTTAAAAGCTCTACATAAACAAATATAGCCTGAGAACTATCCATCACATTGTCGGCATCAAGAATGCCCTAGTTGTCGGGGCTAGAAACTTCAAAGATGCAGACTAGTTGAGCCTTTAAATGGTGATGGGAGCTTCACATTAAAAATAGACAACTAAACAACGTTGAACTTTTGCTAAAAGCTTTATTTTGTGAATGCCTAACTCCAAAAAAATCTACTTTTAAAAGCTCTACTTAAACAAATATAGCCTTAAAACTATCCATCACATTGTCGGCATTAAGAATGCCCTACCTGTCGGGGCTTGAAACTTCAAAGATGCAGACTAGTTGTGCCTTTAAATGGTGATGGGAGCTTCAACTACCAAACTAATAGTTGACGTATATCATCATTCATCGGGTTCTTAACTTGCATACATTCACCATGAAACTCTTATTGCTTTTGGTAGAAATTTTAGTAAATCAGCTTCCAATACAACTCTTATCTCTATCCCATCTATTGGCCAAATTTTCTTGAAATTTGATATCTTGTTCAATCAGAGATAATTTATATATTGCTTAGCCTACATATGTGTAAAAGTGAACTTAACAAAGAACCACTTGAAATGTATTTAAAAAAAAAAAAAAAAACAATTATTACATAAAGTTAACATAAGGATTAAAAAAGGTGCAATTGCAAAAGTAACATTATGAAAATATAGATTTTTTATTTTTATTTTTTGTTAAACACAAGTAATAGTTGTTGTACTTTTACAAATCACCTTTTAGTTTATGTGGTTAGACACCACCTCATTAACTAAGGTGTTAGGATTCATTATACATAATAATGGAAATATGCCCACACCTGTAGATAAAATAACTTATTTGTAGAGAGCAAAAAAAAAAGGGTATACCATGTTAATAATAAAAAAAAAATATTATCAAAAACCCCTAGAATATGAAGTAATGTCTAACCACCATTGGTTTTGGAAATAATACCCCAAAAAACTCCTACCATTAATGGGAAACTAATAAAAATAAGTGGTATTAAATCCAAAGATCGAAAATACTAAAATATCCATACAGAGTAACAGCAATATTCAAAGATCTAAAACCCAAAATTAAAATTTAATATAACAAATAGAACAAATAATTACCAAATTGCCCTTACTTAATGGTTGTGTTATGCTTTTACTTAATAGCTTTACAATTTTTGAGGGGTGGAAATACCGCCACTCTACTTTGGTGGTTGAGGAGAGACCTATCCTATCCTTGATTGTTGCACAATGCTCTAATTTCAAACTTTGGAATCTTTGAAGAATTGACTTTAAAAGTTGTTCACAATTTAAGTCAAGGTCATTGTCTTTTATATTGTTAATGAAGCAAAATGGTTGTGTTTTACTTAGATTATATTTTATATGGTTTATATACAATTTTTTTTTTTTTTTTAATGTTAGAAGTTCTTTTAATTCCTTTTTGATTGTTTGGCATCGATTTGAGAAGAGTTATTTTAATGTTAAAATAACTTTTTTATGTTTATAGGACAAACTCAAAATTGGGCTTCTGCTATAAGCTCATTTTGAACTCTTTTTACTTTTAAGGTTGTCAACGTTGAAATCCAGTCGACGAGAATTCAATATCCAATATCTGCAATCAATGTAAGAAAGGATGAAAAGCAGGAAAAACAGACAGCAAAGAACAAAGAACAACGCAAAAGAAAGCAGAAAGTTTTTAACATGGTTCAGCGAGTGCGCCTAAGTCCATGACTGTCTCTCAAGTGCTTGTCTATCTTTACAATGAATTCAGCCTCTTATTTATAGGAAAAGAGGTATTACAAATCGGGTAACAATAAAACAGGAAAATAATTACATTGAATGCACTTCCTAATCAGTTAGAGTTTAATCAAGAAACTGGTCCATCTATCTCGAGATCACGTTGACTGAAGTTAAATTTGAATTAATTTTCAATTCTAATGATAGAATCATGATCAAATCGGGTAATTGCCTATTCTGGAAGATTTCACATTAATTAGTCACTGGGCAAGCTGTATACTGCTCTGAGCGACCTCGAGCTGTGTCTTACTGAGTAGTGAGCTGTGCATATAGCGAACTGCATAATGATCTGCAGCCTGACTATGAAACGAGCTAACTGGTACGAGCTGCAGAGCTCGCTGGTTTTGAAGTTGATAATTGAGCCTTGTCTGTTAGGCCTTCTTATTAGATGGACTCGTTGGACTTTTATCAAGCTTTTACCAGCCCATTTAGTGAGTCCAGAAAATACATATAACATCAGCCCCCAGCTCTCAGTTCGTTTCTACGAATTGGGAGCTAGAGCTCACTGGTAAAAGCTAACTTGAATTGTTGTTTCGCGCTCTTTCAAATTCATTCCCATCAGTTTTCAACGCGTGGCGATTATATAGGTGATAACTGAGCCAGTAGTGGCGTGTCTTGGGCCACATGCATTTAATGTGCACGTCTTTCAACTGACGGCTGCATGATTACAAAGTCGTTACTCGTGCTGCATCGTTGGATTGAGGGCAGTTACATATTCTTCATATCGGACGACTAGGGCTCGAGCTCGGTCACCTATATAAACTGGTGGAGCCCTTCGTTGCCCGATTCAGTTGTCATTTTCTTCCAGCCACCAAATCTTCTCTTGTAGCACATTCACCGGTTCTTCTCAAGTTCTTCACTCTCAGTTGCCGTTTTTTACATCTTCGATAAGGATTTACGGTGAGTTTTTGTTCAACTTCAAACTTCTTAGTCTTTGGTTCATGTTTGCTATGCTGATGTTGCATTGTTGTTGCATTTCATTTTCTGATTTTTCTTCTGCTGTCATTTTAAATGCTTTGCAACTTTAATGGTGAATCTTTGTTGTCCTGGGTTTCTTGTTGAGCACGACTCTTCAATTACTGTCGATTTGATTCTGTAACTTGTTTGTTTGTGATTTATATACTGTTTGTGGCTTGCTATTTATAGGAACTGTAGGGTTAGGCACCAATAGATTACTAGCTCGTGGGTCGTTTCTTCATAGATTGAACCTCCCATTATACTAGTGATCTGTAAAATAGGAAAACCCTTTAGAAAACTTGAGCATTTTAATAACCTACTCGCTGCGATCTAACTGTACCCCCTTTTATATAGATGTCTTCAAGCGGAGTTCACAATGTTGATGAGACTGTTTAAAGTGGAGATGGGCAAGCTGAAGCTCAGATTGTCTTTGAAGCAGTTCGTCGAATGGCGGCGGGGCGACGAGCTCACGAGAAGAGTAAAGCTCACCAGGTGTTTGCGCACCATCCTCCTTCAGTAGATATTGACGAGCTTGAGGGACTTGCCCTTCAATTCCATATTCTTAGGGGTCGTCGTGTGATATCAGCGGCTCCGAGGACCATGCATGCTATCCTCCGAAGGGGTATATTGCTATCAGTACTCAACACCTTGAGCACAGGCTTAGATTCTCGATCCCCCTTTACCTGATCGAGCTCCTAAATATGCTCAAGCTCGCACCATTTCAGCTGACTCCGAACTCATACTCTCAATTTCAGCTGATTCCGAACTTATACTCGCAGCTGACTTCATTGACCTTGGCTTTCCTCAGAAACAGTTTTTCTCACCCAACTCCAAAAATTATCACTCATCTTTATAGCTACAAATCTGGAAGCAGTTCAAAGGATGGCAAACAAGACGGGATTTATTATCTCGCAGCTCGTTAGTCAGAATACAAGAACCTCCTACCCCGAGGAGATGCAAAGGGTAAATCCAACGCAGAGTCTTATAAAACGGACTGGTTCCTCGTCTCCTGCTCTTCTCTCGAAGGTCTTAACAACTTCAGTTTTGTTTAAAGTCCAGGTATTAGCGAACTCCAACTATTTTTTTTTTTTTAACATTTCGTTTTATAGAACTGAAAGCAGACAGGTCTCCTTTCAGCAGCGAGGAGAAGAGGGCTCTTAGGGTGCTCGCGAGGTTTAACACAACGAGCATCAGTGATAAGTTTGACATCAGCCTTCTCCAGACTTATGGCCTCGCTCCTTCTAAAGATTCTTTGTTGATCGATTGTAACAAGGACATAGGAAGCAGGGGGGAAATCAAGCTTCCTTCAGTTTTTGAAGTTCCTGTTAAAGATGATGACACTTTTGCTCCTCAAACAGCTCCAACTTTTACCTCCACCTTGTAGGTAGAAATAGTTCCAGCTCCTACTCTAACTCAGGCAACTCCAACTGTACAGATAGATTCATCTCCATCTTCTGTTCAAACAACTATTCTAGCAACTCTATCATCAGCTCAAGCAAATCCAGGTTCCACTCAAGCTTCAATTCTTACTGAAGCAGCTCTGGCTCCAGCTCATGCCTCACTTACAAATGTATCACAAACAGTTGTTCCTCTAATTTCAGCTTTCACCTCTGGGCGAGCTCCAGCTAGGAGAAAGCTTACTCTCTTGGAGTTCCCTCAAAAGCGACTTGCTGAGACTCTAACCTCTCCAGCTGGTCCTTTAAAATGACCTGCAAAGGCACCAGCTCCTTCAGCTGCTCATTCAAAGCGACTCGCTAAAGCAAAAGTTCCCCCGGTCGTGGCTCCTAGCGAGGTGCCATCTTCAGAAACAGCGGTAGATCTTCCCTAAGTCCTAGCCCCCAGCTCGCAACCCGAAGCAGGGGATGATCCCATCCGAGGTCCAGCCCTAGGAGACCCAAGCCGGTACGAGCAAGGGTGGAAAGAAAAAAAAACATGGGCAAACGCGCCTCGACCACGCGACGTCATGTTTACATGGGTACGGAGCCTGAGGTCGCAAAGGTTAAGGAGACTCTATCGCCAACCATGCTAGGCCCCGAAAATGGACTTGGGGGGAGATACTTGAGGTCCTTCCTCGACAACTAGCTAGAAATCATGATGACTCATGCAAGGGCTTTAGAAAATAGATCTCTCAAGGGAGTGGATCTAGATGAATACATAGCTCGGCACTCAATGCTGGTAACTTCTCTTTTCTTTTAAACTCTTGGCTTCTTTGTTTTCTCAAATGCTAACTTGTAGGATCTCAGTCTGCCCTTGGAGCGATCAAGCGAAAGGAGAGGGACCGGATTTACTGAAGATCAAATAATGAGGCTGGAGGACGAGCTAGAGAAGGCTAAGGAGGGAAATTGTATCTCTGACCGAGAGATCTCAACGGGAAAAGGTTCGTGGAAGGCCATGAGGCGATGCTGGTTGCGGCAAACATAGCTAAATAGACAGCCGAGGAGGCTCTGCTGCGGGTAGAAAATGATTATGAAGCTACGAGGTCTCATCTTACCGCATTGCTTCGCAACTGTGAAGATGAATGTGACAAGGTAAAAAATGAGTTGAGGCAATCCGAGCAGCGAGCTGAGGCTGCTGAGAAGCGGGTCGAACTTATAGAGAATGCAGCGCAACGGACTGAAGAGGTCGAGCACCGAGTTGGGATTGCAGAGAAGCAAGTTGAAGTGTTCGGGCAACAAGTAGAGGCTGTAGTGCAGCGAGCTGAGGCGGCTGAGAAGTAAGCTGAGGCTACCGAACAGCAAGTGGAGATTGCACAATGAGAATCTGATATTGCCAATCGCCACGCACATGACACCAGTGTTGAGTTTATGGTTTTAGAGAAAGACTTGCTCAGGACATGGAAGTGCAGGTCATTGATGCCAAAAATGAGGCAAAGGAAAGAACAGACATTAACTTCCTCTACATGTTATAGATGTCCTATCCTGAAATGGATTCTTTTAGCTTTGGTGATGAGGGACTCCGAGCTGTGGAGAGGTTTAAAGCAGAAGCTACCTTATCTCTAATTGTAACTGACGCAATTCCTTTGGCAATGCAGATGTCTGGCGCGACCTCTCAAGCCGATCCCACTGGTGTCACCGCACTCTCCAGCTCTTCTTCCAATAAAAACTCTCTTTTGGGACCAGATTCTCCTCAAAATCTATAGCTTGCCTCGTCTTTTGTTCTTTTTGAACTCAATTTCTACTTTTGTAGTTGATTTGTTTTTAACTTGTAATGAAATTTTAAGATTAATGAAATCCCTTTTGGCTTATATACTGAATGTGCTCGGATTTGTTCATTTAATCACATTTATTTTCCCAAGTCATGAGATTCCATGCGAACTAATCATTTTAGTAACATGTAACAAAGCTGATGTAATTACTTGGGTAATCGCTAGACTTAGCTAATTCATAGCAAAATCTTACAAAACGAGTAGTAGGTTGGAACCAAGTTTGCTTTATTGAAATATAGACGAGCTATGCAATGGTACGTAACCTCGCTTGCTTTTTAGACTCTTTTTTCTTTTGGCGAGCTATGCAGGGGTACATAACCTCGCTTGCTATTTAAGCTTTTTTTTTTTTTTTTTTCTTTTGGCGAGCTATGCAGGGGTACGTAACCTCGCCTGCTTTTTAGGTTTTTTTTTTTTCTTTTGGCGAGCTATGCAGGGGTACGTAATTTTGCCTGCTTTATAGGCTCTTTTTTCTTTTAGCGAGCTATGCAGGGGTACGTAATATCGCCTGTTTTTTAGGCTCTTTTTTCTTTTGTTAAACTATGCAAGGGTACGTAATCTCGCTTGTTATTTAGGCTCTTTTTTCTTTTGGTGAGCTATGCAGGGGTACGTAACCTCGCCTGCGTTTTAGACTCTTTTTTCTTTTGACGAGCTATGTAGGTGTACGTAACCTCACCTGCTTTTTAAACTCTTTTTTCTTTTAACGAGCTATACAGAGGTGCGTAACCTCGCCTGCTTTTTAGACCTTTTTTTTTTTTTTTTTTTGGCGAGCTATGCAAGGGTATGTAATCTCACATGCTTTTTAAGCTCTTTTTTCTTTTGGCGTGGAGGCAAGCTATGGAGGATGGAGGTCGTTAGCTCGATAGCTCATTCATTTTAAACATAAAATATTAATCACCTAATAATAAAAACAATGTGAGGAAACTGGAGCTTTCATTAATTTCTGAAATGATTGATTTACAGGCTAAGTACACGTAATTAAAGAGTTACCGATAGTATGGTCGAATATGCTCAGTATTCCAAGTTCGATGGACTTCAACTCCATTCACATTGGTCAGACGATAAGCTCCATTCCTCAAGTTTTCTTTGACAATGTATGGATCTTCCCAATTTGGGCAAAAGGATCCATCATTAGCTTTGTGAGCTCTAGTCAAGATAAGACGTAACACTAAATCTCCCATATTGAAACTACGAACTCGAGCTTTCCTGTTGTAGTACCTCGCGATCCTTTGCTGATACATTGCTACTTTCAAACGAGCTGCTTCCCTTGTCTCTTCAAGTAGATCAAGGTTCGTGGCTAGCAGCTGGTCGTTGTCTTTTGGATTGAAGGTCGATCTGCGCTGTGAGGTGACTTCTAGCTCTGCTGGGATCATAGCCTTAGATCCGTACACCATCGAAAAAGGCGTCTCGCTTATGGTGTTGCGAGTTGTGGTCCTGTAAGCTTATAACACCTTCTGAAGCTCGTCTACCCACGCTCCTTTCTTTGCTTCCAGCTTCATTTTCAAGGTCTGCTTTATAATCTTGTTCATAGCTTCAACTTGGCCATTGACTTGTGGGTGGTTTACTATTGAGAAGCTTTTGACTATCTTCAGGTCGTTGCAGAACTTGAGAAACTGGTCACTGCTGAACTGAGTCTCATTGTCTGTCACGATCTGCTGAGGAACTCCAAATCTACAGATAATGTTATTCCACACGAACTTTTCAACATTTGTCATGAAAATTTCAACCAACTCATTTGCTTCCGCCTACTTGGTGAAATAATCAACTGCGACCACAGCGTGCTTGCATCTTCCACAAGCTGTAGGTAGAGGCCTAATCAAATCCATCCCCCAAATCGCAAAGAGTCATGGGCTCACCATTTGTTGGAGATAGGCTAGTGGAGCTCGTGGAACTTGAGCGAATCTCTGACACTTGTCACACTTCTTCAACAAGTCGATAGAGTCTTGCTTCATAGTGGGCCAGTAGAAACCCTGTCGAAGTGCCTTGTGAGCTAGAGATAACGCCCCAGTATGGTTCCCAAAATGACCCTCATGAATTTCCTTCATTATAGTCTCGCAGTCCAAACCATCAATGCATCTTAAAAGTGGGGCTGAAAATCCTTTCTTGTACAATACATCATCGTAGATGCAATATCTAGCTGCTCTAGCCCACATGCGCCTTGCCTTCAACTTATCACTTGACAGCTTTCCATCCTGTAAGTAGTTTACAATTGGGCCTATCCAGGAGTCGGGCTGCACAGCTATAGCCATCATCGAATTCTTTTCTGTGCTCGAAGTGGGCAGGAACTCTATTGAGATAGCCCTGAAGAAATCTGCATCTCGGGTGATTGCAAGTCGAGCTAATGCATATGCATGCAAATTCTGAGCTCGTGGAATCTGCTTCAGCTCGTACTTCTGAAAGGTACTTAGCATTTCATGAACTTTCTAGAGGTACATGGCAATCTTCGATCCTCTGGTTTGGTATTGCCCCAGTATATGGCAAACCACAAGTTGAGAATCGCTGAACACTCTTAACTGCTCAGCTCGCATCTCCTTGGCTAAGTGCAATCATGCGAGCAATGCTTCATAATTTGCTTCATTGTTAGTAGCCTGAAAACCAAATCTCAAAGCACAAAGGATCTTATGGCCATTAGGACTGATCAGTAAGATTCCAGCTCCGACCTTCTGCTCGTTGGACGATCCATCAACATACAATTCCCAAGTTGGCCCTTCGAAGGATTCGACCTTTTCATTTGCGGGCTCTGTAAATTCTGCAATAAAGTCTACCAAAGCTTGGGCCTTAATAGCTGTCCTTGGCTTGAACTGAATATCAAACTGTGCGAGCTCCACTGCCCATTTGAGTAGGCAACCTGAAGTGTCAGCTTTTTGAAGAACCTGCTTGAGTGGGTACTGGGTGAGGACTTCTATTGTGTGGGCTTGAAAATAAGGTTGCAGCTTCTTTGATGCGACTACCAGGCAATAAGCAAGCTTCTCCATCTGTATGTACCTGGTTTCCGTATTCTGCAGTCTTTTACTTACATAATACACTGAAAGTTGTATCGTCTCTTTCTCTTTTACCAAAGCAGCACTTAAAACTTGCTGAGATACCCCCAAGTACAGAATCAACTTTTTTCCTTCTTTGGGCTTAGAAAGGAGTGGAGCTTGCCCCATGTACTCTTTCAACTGCTGGAAGGCTACTTCACATTACTCGGTCCACTCAAAGTTCTTCGCCTTCTTCAAAACATCAAAAAAAGGAATGCATTTATCTGTTACTTTTGAGATGAACCTGCTGAGTGCCGCGACCTGGCCGTTCAGGCTTTGCACATCCTTCACTCTGGTAGGAGATCTCATCTCAATCAATGCTCTTATCTTCTCTGGATTGACCTTAATGCCTCTACTATTCACCATGAAGCCCAGAAACTTCTCAAAAGCTACTTCAAATGCGCACTTGTGCTGGTTCAGCTTCATTTGGTAGCTCCTAAAAATTTGGAACATCTCATCCAAGTCGCACACATGATCACTCATCTGCTTGGATTTTACTAACATGTCATCAATATAGACTTTCATGGTCTTCCCAATCTGCTCTTCAAACATCATGTTTACCAAGCGTTGATAGGTCGCCCCTACATTCTTTAGCCCGAAGGGCATCACCTTGTAGTAATAGAGGTCGCGATCTGTCACGAACGAGGTGTACTCTTCGTCCTCGGGATTCATTGGAATCTGATTGTAACCCAAGTATGTATCCATAAAGCTTAGGAGATGATGCCCAACTGTTGTATCAACGAGCTGGTCTATTCTCGGCAGAGGGATGCTGTCTTTTGGGCACGCTTTGTTTAAGTCAGTGAAGTCGATGCAAGTCCTCCACTTCCTATTTTTCTTCTTTACCAGCACAGGGTTGACGACTCAGGTCGGATAGTAAGCTTATTGGATAAATTTGTTAGCCAGCAGCTTGTCTACCTCTTCCTTCAGTGTGAGGTAACGCTCCCCCATCATCGGTTTTCTCTTATGGCGAACTGGCCTGTGGTAGGGATCAATATTCAATCTGTGCGACATAACCTTAGGGTCAATCCCCACTATGTCTTCATGGTTCCACGCTAATACATCTAAGTTTGCCTTGAGGAAGTCAACAAGCTGGGCTTTGATCTTAGGAGTCAGGTCTCTTCCCAGCTTCAAACATATTTCAGGATCTATCTTGTTGACTTGGACATCCTTCAACTCTTCGACTGGCCCAGTAGCTCGGTCTGCATCTACCTCGCGAGGGTCCAGGTCATGACTAACCCTTTTTTCTGTCATGGCTCGTGGCTCACCCCCCGAAACCACGTTTACTTTCTTTTCCCTCACGCCCATCTTAATAGCATCGCCTAGTTAAGTGCTGCTTTCCCCGAACACATCCAACGCCATTGGGGGTTGAAAACTTAACTGTGAGGGTCCTAGTTGAAGTGATCACATCCAACTCGTTCATAGCAGGTCTTCCCAGGACCATATTGTATGCGAATGGGCAGTCAATTATCAAAAAATCCTCCAACATAATAGCTTGACAACCTGCTTCCCCAAGAGTAAGTGGCAACTTGATCTGGCCCACTGGTACAATAGCATCTCCAGTGAAACCGTAAAAAGGCTTTGGAGACGGTCTCAACTGCTCTGCTCCTAGCCTCATCTGATCAAAACAGCTCATATACATTACATTCACCAAGCTCCCAGTGTCAATCATAATGCATCACACTTCCATGTTGTTGATCTTAGCTCGGATGACCAGCGCATCATTGTGAGGCCAAATCACGCCTCTAGGATCTTCATTAGTGAACACAATTTCATCTGAAGTCGTCTTCACTTTCTTTGCAAGTCCCTCCGACCCACTGACCTGCAATGTATGATTTGCTTCTCGGACATACCTCTCATGCGACCTGTTTGAAGCACCTGCGATATGGGGGCCCACCATGAATTGTGAAAATTGTCCTTACTGTAGGTTCATGCTTAGGCTCAAGAGCTTGTTGGGGCTGCTACTGTGCTGACTGCTGTTGTTGATGAGGTCGTTCTTGCGGAGGTCGTGAGTCTGCAGGTCTCACCACATAGTCTCTCAAGCGACCCCTCCTGATAAACTTTTCAATGGTGTCTTTTAATGCCCAACAATCTGAAGTATTGTGC
The DNA here is from genome assembly GCA_019925255.1 of Litchi chinensis. Classification (NCBI taxonomy): domain Eukaryota; kingdom Viridiplantae; phylum Streptophyta; class Magnoliopsida; order Sapindales; family Sapindaceae; genus Litchi; species Litchi chinensis. The sequence goes on from CM034469.1 coordinate 1,754,777, forward strand.
CCGACCTCATTATGATAAGCACAAAACTTACTTTTATCTCTGTGCTGAACACGGGCTTTCAAAGAGTTGGGTCTTCCAAAATCTTCTCTGTTTCTTTCAGCTGCAAAGATCCTGTCTTGTGAGTCCGACAGGATACTGTAACCATCATAACGACCTTGACGTCGAGGTCGCTCATTCTTGGGCTCTCTCCTTACCTTCTTAGCAAACTGATTGTTCGAGCCACTGCTTCTACCTTCTCCTTCGTTCCTGCCATTATTTCTCTTTTTCGTCTGGCTGGAGCTACCCGCTTCATTCTTGTGGTTGGGCTTCTTCGGGTCGAAGATTTCTTCTCACTTGATCTCATTTGCAGCTCACTAGTAAAATTCTCTCAAGTCCTTCATCGGGAACTTGTAAATGCTTTCGTATAACTTTCCATCATTGCGCAACCCGGTTGAGATGGCTATCAAAATGCTTTCATCTGATGGGCTTTCCACATTTGCAACCTCGCGTTTGAACTTGGTGATGTAATCTTTCAATGATTCACCCTGACGTTGGAAAATGGTAGTCAGATGGCAGGATGGTACGAGCTGCCTTCTCAATGTCCTGTATTGGCCAACGAATTTCTGCTGGCATTCCTCCTAACTTCCTATATTGCGAGCTGAGAGGTTTTTGAACCAAGTCCTTGAAATGTCCCCAAGGTGGTTGGGAAAATGCGGCACTTCACCAACGGGCTATCGGTCTGCAAGTCCATCTGAACATTAAACGCATCGAGGTGATCATAGGGGTTGGTGTCCCTATTGTACTGTTGGATGCTAGGAACTTTGAATCTCTAGGGGAGAGGCTGTGTCTCGATCTCCCTTGTGAATGAGGTCCTTTCCCCTAGTGCCCACGCTGCTCTAGGGCGTCGGGTCGTGCTTCTGGCTGCTGGACCCTTTGAAGAAGTTCATCTACTTATGGGTCTTGGGGCTTATATCTCCTTCTGTGGTCACGACCTGAAGAGCGACGCTTTAGCTTGTACCTTTGACTTCCTCTGAACGAGTCACCAACCCAATACAACCTTACATGTCATTCATTATCCACTTTGTCTTCCTCGCATCGAGGTGCAATTCGGACTCTATCATGGGCTGTTTCCACTCGCCTGCTTCCATCTTAGCTCACCCTTACAACCAAACTAGTAGGGCGCGCGATCTCCCCTTTCTCGCGAACTGGGCGACCTCCAGCTCTGGATCTCGAATTGGAGGAACGAACTGAGCCAGCAAGTCGCTGAACCTCTCTAACTGGTCTTTTTGGCGTCTGCACTCCATGCTGCAGATATGCTTGCCTTGGGACCTCAATCTCAACCTTGGGTGCGTTCTGCGCCTGAGCCTGCACCAACATATTGACAGCATCTGCAAGCTGTCTAACCATGTTCTCCAACGCCTCTTGCCTTTGATACCACACATGCTGCCCTTCAACTGTTGAGGCGATTGGAACTGGTTGGCGAAGAGGCAGGGACAACATGTCTGCTGCAGCACTAATTATCTGGCCATGGGACATGTCTGCTGCATGCATGGGTGCGTCTTCCATAGGTTGCACGTTCTGCTGTGGCTGGCTCATGTGGCTCTCTACCTGGTCAACATCTCCAAAATACTTGGTTGTTCTTGTTCTTGCCATGTTGTCAGAAATCGAAGAGTTGAAACAAGAAAGATTGCAGTTTGGGCCCTCCTTCTAGCGCCAAAATGTCGACGTTAAAATCCAATCGATGAGAATTCAATATCCAATACCTGCAATCAATGTAAGAAATGACGAAAAACAGGAAAAACAAACAGCAAAGAACAAAGAACAATACAAAAGAAAATAGAAGGCTTTTAACATGGTTCAACGAGTGCGCCTACGTCTACGACTGTCTCTCAATAGTCTGGCAGAGTGACAGTATGATATTGCTTGTCTATCTTTACAATGAATTCAACCTCTTATTTATAGGGAAAGAGGCATTACAAATCGGATAACAATAAAATAGGAAAATAATTACATTGAATGCACTTCCTAATCAGTTAGAGTTTAATCAGAAAACTGCTCCGTATGTCTCGAGATCACGTTGACTGAATTTAAATTTGAATTAACTTCCAATTCTGATGATAGAATCACGATCAAATCGGGTAATGCCTATTCTAAAAGATTTCGTATTAATTAGTCACTCGGCGAGCTATATACTGCTCTGAGCGACCTCGAGTTGTGCCTTACTGAGTAGCGAGCTGTGCATATAGCGAACTGCATAATGATCTACAGCCTAACTATGAAACGAGCTGCAAAGCTCGCTGGTTTTGGAGTTGATAATTGGGCCTTGTCTGCTAGGCTTTCTTATTAGATGGACTCGTTGGACTTTTATCAAGCTTTTATCAACCCATTTAGTGAGTCCAGAAAATACACATAACAAAGGTATAAATTATTTTAAATACCCTTATTTAATTTCATAATTTTTTTTTTCAATACAAAATTCAATTTTTTTTTTTCTAAAAACATCTTTTTATAATTACTTAAACTATCTATCACTCTAAAAATTCACAACCAAACAATATTAAACTACTGCCAAAAGGTTTATTTTGTGAAAGCCTAACTCCAAAATATCTACTTTTAAAATCTCTACTTAAATCAAATTTATGCTTAGAACTGTCCATGACATTGTTGATATCAAGAGTGCCTTACCGATCAGGACTTGAAACTTCAAAGAGACAGACTAATTGTGCCTTTAAATAGTGATGAGAGCTTCGACTACCTGATAAATAGTTGACGTGTATCATCATTCATCAGGTTCTTAACTTGTGTGCATTTACCATGAAGCTTTTTTTACTTCTAGGGGAAATTTTAATGAATCAACTTCCATAACTCAAATCTTATCTCTATCCCATCTTGGCCAAACTTTATTAAAATTTAATATCATGTTCAATCAAAGATGGTTTTCCTATTGGTAAGCCCTCATATGTCTAAATGTGCACTTACCACAAAATTGCTAGAAATGTATTGTATATATATATTTTTGAAACAATTATTACATAAAGTTAACATAAGGATTACGAAAGATGCAATTGCAAAAGTAACATTATGCAATTACATTTTTTTTTTTTCAAACACAAATAATGGTTACTATATTTTGTATATGTGGGTTAGACAGCACCTCATAAACTAAGGTGTTGGGATTCATTATACATAATAAGAAATTTGTCCGCACTTGTAGAGCAGATAAAATAGCGTATTTGCGGAGAGCAAGAAAAGGAAGAATAGTATGCATTCAGGAGTTTTATTTTAATAAGGGTATTCCATGTTAATAATAAAAAAAATATTATTAAAAACCCCTAAAATGCAAAATAATTTCAAATCATTTTTGGTTTTAAAAATGATACCCAAAAAAAACCACTATCGTTAGTGGGAAGGCGATTTCATCCAAAAAATAAGTGATATTGGATCCGAAGATGGAAAATACCAAAATACCCATACAAATTAAAAGTAATATTAAAAAATGTAAAAATCAAAATTAAAATTTAATAAAACAAATAGAACATTTAATTACCAAATTATCATTACAAAAGGGTTGTTCCATCCCCTTACATAATGGCTCTAAAATTTTCGAGGGGTGGAAATATCGCCATTCTATTTTTGTGGTTGATGAGAGACTCACCCGATCCTTGATTGTTGTACAATACTCTAATATCAAATTCTAGAATCTTTAGAGACTTGACTTAAAAGATTGTTCACAATTTAAATCAAGGTCTTTGTCTTTTATATTGTTAATCATGCATAATGGTCGTATTTTACTTAGAATGTGTTTGATATGGTTTATGCATAATTTTTTAGTGTTAGAAGCTCTTTTAATTCCTTTTTGATTGTTTCGCATTGATTGGAGAAGTGCTATTTTAATATTAAAGGAACTCTTTTAGGTTTACAGGGAGAGATTCAATCTTTGGGCTTATCTTGCAAGCTTGTTTAGATTTTTTTTTTTTTTTAAGGTATAAATTATCTTAAATACTTTTATTTAATTTTATAAATTTTCAAAAACCTCTTTCCAATGCAAAACTCAATTTTATTTCTTAAATATCTTTTTATAATTTGTTAAACTATCTATCACTTTAAAAATACACAACCTGACAACATTAAACTTTTGCTAATAGCTTTATTTTGTGAATTTCTAACTCCAAAATATCTGCTTTTAGAAGCTCTACTTATATCAAATATACCTTTGGTATTGTCCACGACATTGTCGGCATTAAGAATGCTCTACTGGCTCAGGCTTGAAACATCAAAGAGATAGACTAATTGTGCCTTTAAATAGTGATCGGAGCTTCAACTAGCAAATTAAATAGTTGAGGTATATCATTATTCATTAGGTTCTTAACTTGTATGCATTCACTATGAAACTTTTTTACTTTGAGAGAAATTTAAGTGGATCAGTTTCCATAACCCAACTCTGATCTCTACCCCATCTTGGCCAAACTTTATTAAAATTTAATATCATGTGTCGATCAAAGATGGTTTTCATATGGCTTAGCCTTCATATGTCTAAACGTGCACTTACCAAAAAACTGCTTGAAATATATTATGTAATTTTTTTATGAAACAATTATTACATAAAGTTAACATAAGGATTAAAAAAGATGCAATTGCAAAAGTAAGATTATAAAAATATAGGAATTTTTTGTTTTTTTAACACAAATAATAGTTGTTATGCTTTTCTAAATCACCTTTTAATATATGTGGTCAGACGCCACCTCATTAACTAAGGTGTTAGGATTCATTGTACATAATAATGGAAATTTATTCGCACTTGTAAAACAAATAAAATAGCCTATTTGTGGAAAGTAGAAAAAGGAAGAATATCATACATTCAAGAGTTTTATTTTAATAAGGTATTCCATGTCAATAATAATAAAGAAATATTATTAGAAACCCCTAGAATGCGAAATAATGTCAAACCACTGTTGGCTTTGAAGTAATACCCAAAAAACCTCCTACCGTTAGTGGGAAGGTGGTTTCATCTAATTCAAGATCTCTAACCCAATAAAAAATTGGGTTCTTAAAATGGGTGTTTACCCAATTTTTCCAACATAAGTATAATTAGGAAAAGTTAGTGCAATTGTCCTTAAAAATTTAATCTTTAAATAATTTGGTAGCAACAAAATAGCTCAATGTCCAGAATTGGGTTCATGGAAGCTGATCTACTATAGTGTTGCTCTTTCATTTGGTGACCGCAACAATATTTAAAGCACAATAAAATAAGTAAAATGAAAAAAAAAGGCAATTAATTAAGAATTCAATTACATGTTGGTTGATGATATATATATTTATATATATATATATATATATATATATATTGAAATATTACAATCAGATTGGAGATTGGAGAGGGAAAGTTCAAAATGAGTTTGTAGGAGAAGCCCAAATTTTGAATTTCTCCCTATAAACATAAAAGAGATCATTTAATATTAAAATAGCTCTTCTCAAATCGATGCCAAATAATCAAAAAGGAATTAAAAGAGCTTCCAACATTTAAAAAAAAAAAAAAAAAAGCTGTACATAAACCACATCAAACACACTCTAAGTAAAACACAACCATTATGCTTCATTAACAATATAAAAGACAAAGACCTTGACTTATTAGTGTATTATTGACTTATTAGTTTTTGCTTGATTACGTTTTTCTACTAGCTTAAACGCTTTACTAACTTTCATTTTATATTGTATTGGTTAAAAATTTATTGGCCTAAAATGAAAGCCCAAAACTTGTTATGATAGATTGACCTAGTATACCAATCAACTCAGGCTAATGGCTTAATGCATGTTACAAGAGGATAGTCCAACAACTTGGTTGATCTAGCCCAAGCAAGGTCCAATTCCTTAAATGAGGATTGATTGCTCTTAATGCATGAGGTGTAAAGCAATTGTAACGGAAGTTGCATTAACTTTGTAACCGATAGAACATTAGCCATGACATTTACTTTGTATCAGACATTGCATTTATTCTATAACAAGTTCCAATGACACATTTTACACCTATAAATAGAGGCTTCATCAAAAGAAAGAATTCATCCCACATCTCTTGCTCATCTTTTGCAAACCACTTGGTTTCTCCTTTTTCTCTGTTGTATTTTAATTTTTCTATTCTAAATTTAGAATTCCTCTATGATAGATTCAGTGTAGTGGCGTAAAAGTACATGTCTAGGAAAGGTTCTGACTAGAAAAAACTTTTGTATTTAACTGTGTCCATTGTTATCGATCTCTCTTTCCTGAGAACTTACCTGATATACTATTTACGGTCTACTTGCATTGTTCTATTATACGAGGTTTTGCCCACTAACACTCAATATCTCAATATTCTTACTTCGCCCAGTCTTTAGGTTAAAACGGTTAAGACTTCGATAGTCTTCTGTCATTCTCTTTCTTCGACACACTTACTCTAGTCTGACGACATTTTATAATTACTGCACTTTTGTACATTAGGATCAATTTACTAACTTGAGCATTGGAATGTTTTCAATCGGCATGCTACCGATGTCAATATCACCTATGCTTTTTTTTTTTTTTTTAATTTATGTAGGACACAGGTTACTAGATTCCAAAAAAGTTAACTTATTAGACTCATTCAAAGTCAATATACTGTAGATCAATCCCACTACATATATATATATTTCTTTGCAGTTATTTGATTAGAATTTTGAAATTAATTATTTTAATTCCGATAGATATTAGTAGGTTTAACTTATACTAGACAAAAGCTAACGGGGAGGAGTTTTCAAAATAGAGTTTTTTTTTTTTTTCAAAAAAAATGTAATTAATCTAATTATTCCTAATTTTTTATTAATTATATGGAATACCCTTATTAAAAGATAATCTTTTAATAAACAATACATCATTTTTAGTAATTTAATATTTTAGTTGATATTTTGAGATGATGCAATCAAATAGTTTATTGCGTTAAAAATGCTTCAACCAAACGAATAATTTTTTTTTTTTTTTTTGAAAGCTCTATTTTAATGGACAGACCTTTTACAAATAAAGCTTTTAAAAACTCAACCAACCAGATTAAAAGACCATTTTCAATGTCTTTGCAGTTCTGAATTTTGTGAATTACTCAGTCAATTTGTGTCTGAAAAATTGAATAGGTGAATGACTGTAAATTGTTATTGACTTATAGGGATATTCTTGGTAGTTTAAAGGGTATTAATACTAATTTTTTTTTTACTTCTAAATTGCATTGCCGGTTGTATTTATAAATTGGATGCTTAACTTATTTTATGGGGAAGCAATAACTACCCCCAATTATTAATTACTTAAAACACTGAAATAAATAATTTTAAAACAGGAAAAAAAACCCAAAAATTAAAAAATTAAATCTGATTTTTTTCCTCCCAAATGGTCTGGCATGATGGCCAAATCCATCCAGTCAAATTTCACATGCAACGGTAAGGTTCAAGTATCCATATCCACAATAAGTGGACAATTACTTCCTAATCAGTTGTAGATGAGCAAATCACTCATAAACCCCCTCCAGCGGGAGAATAGTTTTCTCACTTAATGTGGATCTCTCTCTCCTTACTATTATGGAGAAGAGGAACATAAGTGTTAAGTTTTGAACCATACAATAGATTCCTTTTTTTAGGGATTCCAGCCATTATAATTGTACTTATAATATATAAAAAAATAATAATAAATAAAATTTGATTTTTTTCAAATGATGATGTGAAAATATTCATGTGAGCATCTCCATTTGTGATGAATGCACCCTTCTCTGGTGGAGGTGTGTGTCCATCAAAGACAGGAGGAAAAATACATTTAAAAACTCAAAGTCCCAACCAGCATAGGACCCGCCTCCACGGCTCCACCCAACTAGCCTCCAAAATGGATCCTTCAATCAGATTCCTAGATCCATTACATTACCAAGTAGCCCATTACCAAACAAAAATATCCTTACCAGGGTCAGAAAAAGAGCCCCACTGTAATCAAATCAATCATGAATCCCATTGAGGTTCCATGTTCAAAGTGGAAAAACCTCAATATGGAACAAAAAACCTGCTACATCTCTTGCGAAACAAGATCTCCATATCAACTTTGGCCTTTTTTTTTTTCCCTGAAATTCTATTGAAAAAAGAAAAATGTTTGTTGTAATTTTTAATTGCAGCAACAGCACTCAATTTCTATTATCGGTCAGACTTTTTTGAGAGGCTGAGCAAGTGGGGAAGAACACTATTATCCAAAAACCTATTGCCGCCAAAAGGAATATCCATTGCCGCTTAGAAATTAACCAATCAAGATTTTAATCCTCAAAGTTTTACCTATTAATGATCAGAAAAATAATGTTATACTTCCTAAAAATTTGTTCAAATCATGTGACAAACTGATTTGTAATTACCATATTAATTTTGAAATAATGTATTGATAATATAATAATTACACATAAACTTATCACATCATTTGGACAATGAATTTGAATAAATTTTTTGATAATGTAACATTATTCTTATCATAATACCACTTCTCTAAAAAACCAATTGCAAAAAAGTTTTTTAAGTCATCAACAATTCCTCTCACTATCAGCTATAAAATCTTCAGTGCTTAGTCATTAGTTACTACAAAATGAGACGGACTCCAGTGATAAATTTACAATAAATTGAGTCAATAAAGTGTGCACGATGTTGTAACTCAATTATTAAAAAATCCAATTCAATATTGAGTAGATTTTAACATAAAAACTAATTTAAACATATATCCTAGCTCCACAAGAGATGATGTTGAATTAGTCATATCTTTAAGAAGCATATACAAAAGTGAAAGATAAAGCAGTCTTAAGACAGAAAAAAGAAGTTCCAAACGATAAGATAATTGTAATTGGCTACATTCACCGAATTCAGTTAAAAAGCAATTTAAATGGAGTAACAACCATTCAAATTCAGCAAAGATTAAATGTGAGTGATATGGTCAGAAGTCAGAATTATCATCGATTAAAGACTTAATAAAATGTGAGTTTTAACATTTGCAAACCAGGACTTTCTCACAAAATAAAACACTGTACACATCGACTAATAACTAACATGAATAATCTGAGATCGATCACCTTGAAGTTAAAACAGCATCAAATGCAAGGGCATCATTTTGCAATCAGCCATACAAAAACAGCAATTAAAAGCCCCTACATCATTCATCAACAGAAATATTACATTAAACGAAATATATCACAACTAAGATATAAAGTTAATTGTTAAAAGGCAACAGTAGAGATGATAAACAAAAAGGAAGCTAAAACGCAAACAAAAGGTGTAGGAAATGAATGAAACCCACTAATAAGAACAAAATTTCAAGTAACATCATGAAAACTGTTAAAAATACAGCTCAAATAGCACCGGCCAACATAAACAAATACATCAAACCTATTAAAGAAGGCACTAAATTCACAGAAATGTATTGTCTTCAACAATGTCAACAGTGATCAAATGTAGCATCCAATATATGTTCACAATAAGCATAATGTTACCTTCAACATGCCAGTGATCCAATCTAGCATTCAGCATTTCATTTGCAACCAGGAGCATTTTACCTTGAAAGATGTCCACACTGATCAAATCTAGCATTCTGAATCCCGTTCTCCACCAAGCATAATTTAAAAAGTTCCTCTCCGTATGGAAGCAAATACAGACAACCCATAAGTCCAAACAAATTGCCAACGCATGTTATGCCGCTCTATCAATCCTGTAAAGCAAAATGCCAACATAAACAGTTTGTTCCATAAACTTTCTAAATCAGTCAAATAAGCTAACAATCTAATTCTGAGACTCACATCAGCCCTGGATCTATGTGGAGATGGACTTCGGGAAAGAGCTACCTGACCATGTGGGGAACACTTTTCGGAGCAGGAGAGTTTTTATTATGGTTACGTCTGTCAGGACTCTCACTCCTATTAGGAGTCTTATGGGAAGATGGGCTCCTCTTAGAACTGGGACTACGCCGAGCAGGGGAGGCACTTCAACACATCCATTTTTCATCAATTAGTGAATTAAAACACAGTTTAATGATGAGAAAAAGCACGCACTAGAAACATTTCAATACCTTCCATAGTATCGGCTCTGACTGCGCTGCTCTTCATCATATCTGTCCCTCCCACGGTACTTGTGACGGTCAGGACTGGTCAGGACTGGCACTATGGCTCATGCTTCGCTGATGATGATCTCTTTCTCTCCCATGGTATTTGTCACGATCATGTCCATCCCCGCTTCTGCTACGACTTCTCTTCCTGTAATCCCTGTCCCTGTATTCATCCCAATATCTGAAAATACATTGTCAGTCACAGAAGATAATGTCGAGCACACTGACCTGCATCTATATACTCAAAAATATCAATTCGTACAAATGTAAAAATATTACAGATACATGGCCAGTTATAACAGCAACAAACCCGAGGCATGTGCCCACGGTAGACTTGATGATGTATTAAAGAGTATAAAAAACTTTGATAGGTGCAATAACTAAAAGTGACCTAATAAACATAATGCAAAGTAAATTCATCTAAAATTACAAGGATCAATGACAGTAATTCATTCTATAGTTTACAGGAAAAATAAGTCATGCTCACATGCGCTAACAAGCATCTGTGTATACACACATATTTAAGTACAAGCACCTGCAAGCACCTGCAAGCACATCTTAGGAAAAGCTTAAATAATTCTCTAAGAATGTATGCAGCTAGTATCAAATCATACGATGCACAGATAAATCAATAAGCAAGAATCCAGCCCTTCCAACAGATAAGCAGGTATTTCAAACACTGCACAGGTAAGCAGGCATTTCAAACAGCAGAGCAACTAGCTAATACTATGGGTAAAAAGCCAGGCCCAACAATGTACTCCCACTTGGTGTGAGTTACTTGCATCATACCTTCGGACACATCCATAACAATAAACAAAAGATAAGGTTACCATGTAAATTTGAAAAGCAGAAAATGAAAAATCTAAAAGATTAAAAAGATATCTCACCAAAACAACTTTCAAAACACGTTGGCCTACCTTGTTGATATCATTCCCAGATTCATTTTTGTAGTGGTTTAGAGTTGCATTGATTTGTGCTTTGCCCATTGTAGCCAAAATCCGAATGAGATCCTCATCATTATATGCCTTATCAGAGATTTTCTCATGAAGTATTTTAGCTTCTGATTTTGCAAGAGTCATGTTCACCTCATCCTCCTCATATCGATATAAACTCACAAGAGGCAGCAAAAGCTAGTAGCTTAAGTGTATAGTAACTTTCGGTCATTCACAATACAAACAATAAATAAGATTTCATTGGCTAAATAACCCATCTGAAGATAAAAGTTTAGAAGTAAAATGGACAAGCCAATAAAAATCTAAATCAAGTGCAGAAACAGGAGAGAAATCTCATTTTCAAATGAGATGTTTATAAGAACAATAACATAACCATTGCTGACTTTGCTGTTATACTGGGTATTCTATTTACTGTCTTTGGTTAAATCCAAACATGATCATCTGCCACTACAATGTCTTAATTATAACTCAAGTCAATTCGGTAATTCAGAGAGTGTCCAAGAAGTATCAGCATAATCCTGACCATTTTCTTCTAATTTTATCGAGTATTGATACTTGAAATTGAATTAAAGAGTAATTGAGTGAGAAAACAATTCCCATTGTAATCTTGCCTCTTCTGACCCAAGAAGTCATCAGGTCAAACCCACTAGAAATAGGCTAGAAACCATTTGTGCAGCTATAGCATATCTAATCTAAATTTAAAAACTGTTCCTTGCATTTTATTCAAATTTATGTTTAAAAGTATGAAATACGTTTATTGCTAACCAGAAAACAAATACTAGGATAAAAAACTATGCAACTGAAGCAGCAAAACTTTCCATAAAGAGCATAATCATTATCATCAATATTACTTCAAAGCACTTAATTTAATAGCACAGAAGACATACCTTGCGGAAGTCTCCAGTAGAGTGATGGGCAACATCCTCTTCAACAGACTTTTTGTAAAGAACATGGTAAGCCTTTGATTTGAAGTCCTTGTGCAAGCAACATAAGAACTTGACTGCTTGAAGTCCACCTCTTAGTTGCCTCGTTAACCAAAAATGTATCACGTTCAGCAAGATCAAGAGTCCAAAGCACGACCAACCTCTGAAGGAATTCAGATAAAAGAATACTTCAGTCTCTTAAAACATTACATTGATTCCTTATCCTGCACTGTTCAGCTCATCAAACATCATACAATTGCTTGATAAGTAACTGGTAACAAAAATTTAGACTTTATCAACTATACAAGCAATCAAAAAGAAAGCTGAGATCTGCTATAAGCTGCACAATTCTTGCACAAAAAATTTTGATTGATTCATGATCATTTGAATTTACTAAGCATTCCAAGAACAACAAAACGATTAATCAGAGACGCAACAAAAAGTCCATGAGTCCTGATATTAGGCTGTGATATGTAATTAATCATACAAAATTTCGCAAGTTAATATGAACCTCTGTTACACAGTTTTTGAATAGAATCGAAAGAAATGAAAATGAATCGATTGTGTTAGTCAGCACCAGACTATAAATAATATTTAAGGTGATAGGAAAGGCTGATATATAATATTTAAAATTTAAAATTTATATCATTTATAATATAAATAATGAAAATAAATAATAAATATCGAACATATATTAAATTCATTATCATATTTTATGTGTAATATGAAAATTTTAGATAAAAAAAAAGAGGGTATTTAAACCGATTACCTTTAAAGTTTAATATTATATTAATTACTATTAAACTCAAAACCTTAAAAATAATTGAAAAGGTACAATTATATTAGTTAAGCTTTGAAGTCGACAAATGTCAGATTGGATGGCATAATTAGTAAAAGAAATGGAGAAAGAGCGATGGATCACCTGCAAAGGCTTTCTTGAGTTGCTCGCAGTCTTCGGCAAGAGAGGGGAGTCAGATGGCACAGTGAGAATAGACATTGTTGGAGCCAGTGAAGAATCGAGAACGAGAGCGAGAGAGACAAGCGAAGTGGTGTGGAGCGGAGCGGCTTCTTTGAAGACAAGAACGTAGTAGCTGTCGGGACGTGTCATGCCATTTTGCCTTCTGCCACGTCACTTTCTCTTTTAATACTCAATGGACGATTGTGGTTGGCCAACAGCCTTCTGCCACGTATGAATAATAGCATCATTGCACGCAGTTCCATTTTTCGATCTCATGGTTTTTTTAAAAAAAATTTGCATTTGAATAATTATATGATGAGGGTTGCCATAATGTCACATATTGTTTTGCCTTTTCTGTCTCAATTATCAAAGAGTAATATCGAAACTTTTTAAATTTTTTTATCCAAATTTATATCTAAATAATATTATATGTTAATTATTAATATCATATTAATTATCCTACTATAATTTATAAGATATTAATCGTTCACATATTATTTAATAAAAAATTTATAAAACTAAACATTATTATTCATTATCAAAATATAATATATTTAGTTATCAAATAATTATTATTCCAAGTTATGTATAGTATTAATTATTGAAAAATGTTTATTTTAATAGTGGAAATATAGGAATAAGAATTTGGAAACATTATTTACCATTTACATTGACAGAAATCATTTAAATTTTTAAATTCAAAATTTAATTATTTATTTATTCAAAAATTTAAAATCAGTTTCTTTTAAATATTCAATTGAATTTAAAATATTATTAAATTAAAAAAAAAAACACCTTTCACCACTAATCATATCGAATGGTGATTAAATTAAAAAAAAAAAAAAAATTAAATAATTGAGAATAAAGGACAAAAGTTATAATTTATATATATATATATATATAAATATATATATAAGATATGATGCAAGTGTAAATAGCCAACTATACTATTTTAGTTTAGTATATTGATAACTCATATATCATATTATTTAGGTAAAAATTTTGAGAAATTTAACATTATTCTTATGAAAAACATTTATTTTAGTAGTGGAAATTTATGAATAAGAGCAAGACCGATTGCCTTAATAGAGGCAAGCTCGCCTTGGCATCCTTGAGTATCAAGTTCAAATGCTTACTAGCTAGGTCAATCTTTAGCAATAGTTCTCCACCAAACCCACCCCACCCACCCACCCTTCGCTTTCATATGGATTATTCTCCTACTTTGTATGAGTTAGCCCTTCCCTTCCCTGTGAGCTGCTAATTCTTAGGCTATGCCACAATGCTTAACATTGCTAATCTTAATTATACTCTAGACTAGTCCCAATCATATAAAAAAAAAGTTGGAAACATTATTTTTCCATTTATACTGACAGGGATAATTTAATTTTTTTAATTTAATATTAAAAATTTTAAAATAAGCATTACTATAGTCACTTAATCTAATATCAATACTAATCTTATTAAAATAAATTTATTTATTTACTAAAAGCATCCAATTAACTTATTAGTACATCCAAATTTAACTTTAAACAACTTTTTACACTTTTAAAAATAAATCAATAATAAACTCTTCTCATACATTTTCTTTGTTTTACTGAAAACCCAAATCTTAAGACTACTCATATTTCTCAAGACAAGTTCATAAGTTTTGAATCACCAATTCATCATTATTTTCGTTCTCAAGTCCTGTATATAGTATATTCATTAAACAAAATTGATTAGCCAATCTAAATGCAAGTGCAATTGTAAGGCATGAACCCAAATGAACACAGTAGAATTTTAAAATCATAAATGGGACGCAAATGAATAGGTCAAGGGAACCCAATTATAAAGTCTAAAATTTAAGTGGATGGAATTTTTAAAAGCAAAGAAAAAAAAATGCAAGTGGGTTTTTGTATGTTAAACAAAGCAAAAGCAGTGTTATTTTAAAAGACAAGTTGAGTGGCCAATTTTTTTTAATAATAATAGGTAAGTGTCAAATGTGGAGGCATGAGATGGTTAAACAAACATGAAGCAATAGTGAACAAGACAAAACAAATCATTTGAAGAGGACAAAGAGAGAGAGCCGAGAGTGGAGACTGATTAGTGGCATTTTTTTATTGAGAAAATGTATAAATTGACCCATTTGACCAAGTGGACTCCAAAATTAACCTTTTAGTTTTTGATCGTACAAAAAAGAGTGGGAATGGACAAGAATGTCCTTAATGAAAACACTCAAATCGGAACCCTGACCTTAATTGAAAATTCAGGTTGGGATTCTCAACCTGGAGCTTGAGAAACCCATCCTTCTCAACCTCGATCTTTAATAAAGGTTGGGATCCCAACCTCGAGGTTGGGGTTAAGATCAAAGGCAAGATATTCGACCAAGTTTCTCAAGGTTGAGAATCTTCCCTTCGAGGTTGGTAATCCCATCCTCAAGGTTGGGAATCCCAACCTTGATCGGATATTCCCAACCTGGAGGTTGGGATGCCCATCCTCCAAGTTGAGAATCACAACTTGAATGTTCAATTAGGTTGGGATTCCCAACTTGTATGGTCAAAGAGGGATGGGATTCCCAACCTGGAGGTTGGGAACCTCAACTTCCAGGTTGGGAATCCCAACCTCCAAATTGAGATTCTCAATTATAGACATTGAGAAAAATATCTCTTCCCTCCTCATGCCCAAACACTTGTGAGAGTTTCTTTTTTTTTTTTCTTTTTTGATTTTTAACTCGCATTAGTAACCTCACCTTTATATACTTCATACTATTAAGGGGAGTACATTGAAAATAATATTTGTTGTAATATAAATCAATTAAGATGAATTTCATTTCCACTCACAAGCTAGGGAAAATAGTGATGTAATCACCCACACTTGCTACTTCAAGTAGCAAGTTCAAGTCTCCTTAGTCTCACTCTTTATGTTAATATTCATAAAGGTATGGATAGATTTCTTCCAATGTCGTTGGAGCAATTATCTAAGCTATAGTTTCTTTTTCTATTGTTATTGATTGCATACGAAAGAAAAGAAAGAAGTGAAAAAACAAAGAAAATTAAAATGTAAACCAATTCCTCTTAATCATAATCATACTTTTACACCATTGATATTACATACCACTACTATTTTGAGCAATCAATAACTTATAATTTTAACTCATAATTCATTTGTAATATTATTTGTTCCCGATTGGCTTTTCAAAATGTAAACAAGAATCATTGCAATTAGCAACAATTTTCTTCAATTTTATATGCATTCCTATTTCGGATCACATACATAGCTCATTGCTTGTTAATTTCTGTCTATCGAAAGAAAATAGAAGCAAGAAAAATGTCACCAAAAAGGCTTGGAAGTGACACTTGAAGTGTTGATACCCTGCCTTAGAAAAATGCATTCCAAAGATAGCAATTAAGGAAACCTCGATTCCCATGTTAGCTGCAATACCTGCTATAATTCTCATTGCTGATTCAATGGTTGTGCAATTCAAATCAGGAAGCTTTTCAGCTAGTCTTTAATTGTTGAGCAATTAGGCTTGTTTGCAATCTTCTTCATTCTCATGTTTGGACCCTGTTTCCTCTCTTCCATTTTATTCTCCATAAAGTCATCGGAGGGATGTTTGTAATCACAATGAAAACATGTCATATTTCTCCTATAATTTTAAAAGTTGCACCTGTGAAAGCATAGAATCATCATAAGCTCTATAAGCTATAATAACATTAATCCTGCTATATAAAGAATATTGAAAATTATCTTTCTTTTTGAAACTTGTAGCCAAACAGAATCAACTAGGAAAAGATCCGTAATAAAGTATTGGAAACTTACTCAGGGCATTCCCACTCTCTAGGAAGCAGCTGCCTCTTTGGTCGCTTGGCATCACATTATAGGTACACTGTATTCTTTGCGAAATTCATGAAATCGCACCTAAGACAATAGTTTTTAATTGTTGTTACTTACAACCTTTATAAAATACCAAAAATGTTTTAAAAGCTGGAAAATTCAATGGCTAATGCAAGGTACCTTTGAACTTTGTGGATGCCATAGCGGTAAGGAGTACCTTCAACACTTGCAATATGGTATTGCACATTGTTCATCACAATTAAATAGCAATAAGTTTCTACGTTTATGCAATTTAAACAAGTTAAATTAGTAATTACCATGTAGGAAATGCATGCAAATAGATACTTAAGAGTGTGGTGAACAAAATTAGGGAGCAATTTTAAGAAAAGTTTAAACTTAGGTTTTCCTGGTCCTCAATATGATTCTCATAGAAGACTACTCTCCAAAAAATATACATGCTATAATTTGACGTCAAAAGAAAGCAAGCACTTACATGAAGACAATCCAAAACAGATTCTAGGATTTTCAGGTTCTTAGTCTTAAATGCTAGTCGAAGAGGATTCAAAACAAGCTCCACCTCAACACCTTCCAAGGTACAACCAGTGTTAGTTAAGGCAGATGCGACAATTCCACCCACACCAACTGTCATCACAGCATGTTCCAACTTCAATTAGGTGACTTCTTTATTGTAATTCTATTAGCATCTATCATACATGGTATAGATAGCCTAGTTGTGTGGATGTGACTATTAGTTTTTGCACCAGAACTTTCTATATGCTGGTGTTCTGATTACTCTTGAAAACTATTTGCTTTAATGGATCGAGATGAAAATTACAAAAAACTTTGTTCATCAATAAAGCTTTTGTCAAAGAAAAATCTTACAACTTCCCACTCAAAACCCACTTGATAAATTACTACAAGCTTTTATTGGTTGTTTGTTCAGGTTTTAACAACCATAAAACAGACACACGATCAACTATCAAATATGTGGACAAATTGTTTCTTTGTTGTTTTGGTTTTTGTAAGTTTGGTTCTGCAGTTTTTTTTTTCATTTTGAATTACTTATTTTGCTTCACTCCTGAAAGAGGTAGGAAAAATGGAAGTAAAACTTTCTGGTGACTTGAATTGAATGGTTATATCTTATGTTACATTTATAATCCTAATCATTTACGGGTTTTTACACAGTAGGTTCATTTTTTTAGGGATTTTTTTTATGGTTCATTTTTAACAAAGGGTAAAATGGACACTTACCAGAATTTTTTCAAGTGTAATGGTAAATGTTTTATATAAGGGTGACAATTCAATATCAAACTCATTTAAAGTTTTTTTTTTTTTTTTTTAAAGAAAACTCATTTAAAGTTTTTTGTAACTATACTAGTAAATTAACAGTACTCATTTAAATTTTTCTGTAACTATACTAGCAAATTAGCAGTAAAATAGTACCCATGCACAAAAGGTAAAAATCATTTTTACCCAAATAAGACAAACCAAGAGTAGTAATGTATTTTCACAAATTATGTTAAAAGTCCAATGTTATTTTTGACAATAATTTGCCGTGAGAGGGACTGATTTGATCACTTTTGAAATTTCAAGAACTCACTTGGTACTTGTAGAAAATATAGGGACTAGATTGGTCAAAAATAGAAAACTTGCAAACTACTTAGAATTAAGAAAATAGTCCAGAACTAACTCAGCAAAAATTATATCATAAGTTTGCATTAGGAGACATGATACCAAACTCATCATTCTGGTTGGTTGGTTTTAAATCTAGAAACTAGATCGAGCCCACCTGAAATAGCATCTTAATCTAAGAACTCTCAAGCAAGCTCATACTATAATTAACCACCATTCAAAAAAATAAGCTCTTCCAGATCAAACATTGATAATTCGCATGAACATAGTATTATTTACTACCATTCCCTAGTCATTTTACTATTTACAAATTTTTAATCGATTCAATCTCCTGAATGTAAGTTTTATTATCTATTCAAGTTGTAAGGCAAATTCAACCATTAACAGATAAGATCTCATTAAACCAGTCTGGTAAATATACACCTCATAATTCTGATAAGTGCTAAAGATTATATACAAAATTTCATTTCTTTTCTTGAAATTTCTCATTCAGAGCACAACTCAACTCGAGACAACATATTCCAACCTCATCAACTACAAAAATCTTTTAAAAAATGTTAATTCTAATTTATCATTTTAGAGTAGTATTTCTTTGTTCACCATGATCATATTAAGGGAAGAAGTTTGAACTTTACATAGTTTCATGTCCATCTATTTAAGGTGCTCATTTAGTATGTCAAATATTTTAGGCAAATATATGACTTGGCTAGCATGAATTCTTTAAAAAAAGAGAAGAAAAAACAAAAGCAGGCTTATCATCCAATGGTAAAGTGAAGAGGATATAGAGGTGAGGAATGTCACTATTACAATCATCCTATCACTAAATCACTGCTTCGATGTTGACACCATTACTTTTAGCTATTTTTACTAATTGTAACTATTCAAACACCTGATCTCTATAACCTGAACATTGTAGTCAATACAAATAATTATAACAGCATTCCAACCAAAAAAAGCATAACCTTAAACAATGCATCAAGATATTGACAATCTCACAAAGAATCTTGATACGAACCACGCCAAGAACTGACGAAACCCGTGAATCAAGTAAGGATCCAAGATCGTCTAGAATCAGATTTGTATGGAAAACCTCGACTCGTTGCTTATATGGAAGTAAGAACCTTGGTATAGTGAAGACGCCACAATCAATGATGGAAGAATTGATTGATAAGTCTATGATGAACGCCACAGGAAAATCCTGATAAGTTCGAAAAGTTCTACGAATAACCAAATTAAATACTCTCACTAATATTATTAATCATCAACTAAATCCCTTTTGGGGTTACATGGGTTTATATAGCTTAAATTACTAAGAAGAAAAGGAAATAATTAATTAAGCAATTAAGCCCTTACAAATAACAAAATAAATAATAAAATTGACAACTAATTGTCTTGTAGAATAATTGGTAAGAAATCAGCCTCATATTGGAAAGTCTTGATGACCAAGAAAATGCTCTATATTGGAAAGTCTTTAATTAGCAGCAAATTAGCTATAATTAGCCCCACTAATTGCTTTAATTAAACTGATTAAACTTTGCTTTTCTTTTGGGCCCATCTTGGAATTCACCATTTTAGAATCAGCCTAAATCTCTTGAATCAATCCATTAAGTGCTTCTTTGAACCTCTTAGCCCTTGCCCTTGTAATTGGCCTAACTGGAACATGCAATGGATCTTTTGGTGATGCTTCTTTGTTCTCATCATTCCCCCTCTCTTGAAAAGGATTTGTCCTCAAATCTTCACCTACATCAAAGGGAGTTAAATCAGTAACGTTGAAAGTTGCACTAACATTGTACTCACCTGGCAAATCCAACTTGTAGGCATTGTCATTGATGCGTTCAAGGACTTGAAAAGACCCATCTCCTCTCGGAAGCAACTTAGACCGCCTTTGTGTTGGGAAATCTTTCTTTCCTCATATGCAACCAAACCCAATCACCAGGTTCAAAAATCAACTTGTGTCGCCCTTTGTTAGCTTGTTTTGCATATTGCTCTGTTCCTTCTCTCAATGTTGAGTCTTGCTTTCTCATGTATCTGCTTAACAAATTCAGCCTTTTTCTTTCCATCTAAGTTAACATGTTCAGACATAGGTAGTGACAATAAATCCAATGGAGTTAAAGGATTAAAACCATAAACAATTTCAAATGGTGAAAACTTAGTTGCAAAATGAATAGTACGATTGTAAGCAAACTCAACATGTGGTAAACACTCTTCCCAAGTTTTGATGTTTTTTTTATAATAGCTCTCAACAAAGTAGACAAAATCCTATTTACTACTTCAGTTTGACCATCAATTTGAGGGTGACAAGTAGTAGAAAACAATAACTTAGTTCCTAACTTGCCTCACAAGGTCTTCCAAAAGTAACTCAAGAACTTAGCATCTCTATCCGAAACAATTGTCCTAGGCATACCATGCAATCTCACAATCTCTCTAAAGAACAATTCAGCAACATGTGAAGCATCATTAGTTTTGTGAAATGGAATAAAATGTGCCATCTTAGAAAATCTATCCATAACCACAAAAATTGAATCTTTACCACCTTTAGACCTAGGCAAACCTAACACAAAGTCCATCGAGATATCAATCCAAGGTTCATTAGGAATGGGCAGTGGTGTGTATAAACCATGTGGTTGCACTCGAGATTTTGCTTACCTACATGTAACACATCTACCACAAATCCTCTCAACATCCCTTTTCATATGTGGCCAATAGAAGTGTTCTTGCAAAACGGCTAAGGTCTTAGCAACTCCAAAGTGTCCTATTAAACCTCCACCATGTGATTCCCTCACTAACAAATCTCGTAATGAGCTATTAGGCACACACAACTTATTTTCTCGAAACAGATAATCATCATGCCTAAAGAACTTCCCAAACACAGATTTCTCACAAGATTGATACACATCACTAAAATCATGGTCTAATTGATATAGTTCTTTGATGTGTTCAAAACCAAGCAACTTAGCATCAAGAGTGGAAAGTAATACATACCTGCGGGAGAGTGCATCCGCCACGACGTTTTCCTTACCTTGTTTGTACTGAATCACATATGGAAACGTCTCAATGAATTCCACCCAACGTGCATGTCTCTTGTTCAACTTGTGTTGGCCTTTCAAATGCTTTAAGGACTCATGATCAGTGTGAATCACGAATTCCTTAGGCCATAGGTAGTGTTGCCAGGTCTCTAAAGCCCGAACCAATGCATACAATTCCTTGTCATAAGTAGGGTAGTTTAGGGTTGTCCCGCTTAGTTTCTCGTTAAAGTATGCAATTGGCCTTCCTCCTTGCATAAGGACTGCACCTATACCAATACCTGAAGCATCATATTCAATTTCAAACGTTTTAGTAAAATCAGGCAAAACAAGTAAAGGAGCATGAGTTAATTTTTCCCTAATAAGTTGAAATGCCTTCTTTTGCTCGTCTCCGCATCTAAATCCAACGTTCTTTTTTATGACTTCGGTAAGTGGTGCGGTGATGCTACTAAAGTTTTTCACGAACCTTTTGTAAAAACTAGCAAGTCCATGAAAACTACGAACACTACCTACACTTGTGAGACTCGGCCATTCTTGGATTGCACGTACCTTCTCCTCATCAACCTGTATACCTTGTGCACTCATAACAAATCCAAGAAATACAAGCTTATCCGTGCAAAATGTACACTTCTTAAGGTTAGCAAACAACTTTTCTTTCCTTAAAACATCTAAAACAAGTTTTAAATATTCAATATGATCATCCAAGTTTTTGCTATAAATCATAATATCATCAAATAACCACAACAAATCTGCCTATGAAAGCACGCAAAACATGGTTTATTAATCTCATGAAAGTACTTGGTGCATTAGTTAATCCAAAAGGCATAACTAACCATTCATATAAACCATATTTTGTTTTAAATGCAGTTTTCCATTCGCCTCCTTCTCTCAATCTAATCTGATGATATTCACTTTTAAGATCAATCTTTGTAAAAACACAAGATCCATGCAATTCATCAAGCATATCATCTAATCTAGGAATAGGATGTCGATACTTTACCGTTATGTTGTTGATGGCTCGGCAATCAACACACATCCTCCATGTCCGATCATTCTTAGGAACTAGCAACACCGGAACTGCACAAGGACTCATGCTTTCTCTCACGTACCTCTTTTCCATCAATTCATTAACCTGCCTTTATAGCTCATTTGTTTCCTCGGGGTTACTCCTATAGGCTGGTCGGTTTGGAATGGTTGCACCGGGTACAAAATCAATTTGATGCTCTATCCCTCGGATTGGTGGTAAACCATGTGGTGTTTTCTTGGGAAAGACATCCTCATAAGCCTACAAAAGAGAAACAATAGAACTGGGCAAAGCGAGGTCAAGTTCGTTAGTGTTTAAAAACGCCTCTTTATACAAAAGTACAATCATTGGCTGATTTGAAAACAATGATCTTTTTATGTTACTCGCTCTTGCATAGAAATTCTTTTGTTTTCTCTCTAATTTTCTCTCAATGGCCAAATCTTTCTTTTGTTTTTCTCTCTCATTTTTCTCAGCCTCTTTATGATTTTTACTCTCTTTTTGCAACCTCACTTGGTCTTCATAAACCTGTTTTGGTGTCATCAGAACAAGAGTGATTGGTCTTTGATTGAGTACAAAAGAGTATTTGTTGGAGAACCCATCATGCTTCACACGCCTATCAAATTGCCATGGCCGTCCTAACAACAAGTGTCCAGCTTGCATCGGTACAACATCACACAACACCTCATCTTCATATTTACCAATCCGGAAAGGAACTAACACTTGTTTGTTTACTTTCACTTCGCCACTATCATTCAACCATTGTAACTTGTATGGTTGTGGATGCTTAAGTGTTGGCAACCCCAATTTCTCCACCAAAGTAGTGCTTGCAACATTAGTACAACTACCACCATCAATAATCACACTATATACCTTATTCTGAACATGGCACCTAGTATGAAAGATGTTTTCCCGTTGCACCTCATCATCTTCTTTAACCTGCACACTTAGAGCTCTCTTTGCAACCAACAATTCACTTTAGATAGCATATTCCTCATCATTCACGTCCTCCAATGGTGGCATAGACTCGGTGTCATCTTCATCATCCAATTCAATCTCGCCATCCTCTCGCAATATCATAACTCTTTTGTTTGGACATTGGCTTGCTATATGACCCCTGCCTTGACATTTAAAACACTTAATGTCACGATTTCGAGTGGTGGCAGAATCTACTTTACCTTGATTTCCATGGCTGGTCGTTTCTTGCTTTTGCTCAATTTTGGGCTTGGCCGTGGCTTGCTTCTCCTCTTTCCTCACAATATTCGGCCTCCACGATGAACTCGAGCTAGGGTTTTACCGTGTATTGCTACCTCTCCTCTTGAGTTGGTTCTCGATCTTGATAGCTATCTGCACCATATCTTCCAACTCCACATAATGCTACAATTCTACCAAATTAGCAATTTTCGGGTTCAAACCAATCAAGAACCTAGCCATAGTAGCCTCTCGGTCCTCCTCTACATTCGCACGGATCATTGCGAGTTCCATCTCCTTATAATAATCCTCCACACTTCGATTACCTTGTGTAAGTCTTTGCAATTTCTGGTACAACTCCCGATAGTAATGGCTTGGAACAAACCGTCTCCTCATCACAGTTTTCATTTCCTCTCACGTCTCTATTGGACGCTCTCTATTTCTCCTTCTGCTTGCAACCAATTAATCCCACCAAACAATCTCATAATCTGAAAATTCAATGGCTGCAAGTTTTACCTTTTTAAGCTCCGAATAATTGTAACAGTCAAATACTAATTCTATCTTTTTCTCCCACTCAAGGTAAGCTTCGGGATCGTTTTTGCCTTGAAACGATGTAATTTTCATCTTAATACTACCCAAGTTATTATCCTCCCGATTCCTAGCTTCTCTAAACCGCCCACCATACCTCATATTACCAACAATGGAATTCTAGTCATCTTCTTCTTCAAAACCATCCCCATAATACTCTTCATCTTCAATTCTCATTTCCCTAGGTTGAACCCTTTCTCTCCTACGCACATTAGGAACATTTTGTAGTTGTTCCATACGTACATTTTCTACCCGATCTAATCGTTCATGAACCTGCTCCATCTCCGCTCTCAACATTCTTCTCATCTCACTCATTAAGGCTTCCATTAGTAACTTCGGATCAACCTCTCCTGACGTGCTTTCGTAAGTATTTTTGTCCTTGTTGTTTGACATGTTTGCTGCAAAACAAAGTTAGAAAAGAAAAATAAAAGAAAATAAAATAAAAGAAACCTCGCACACTCCCTCATGTGTTTCACTCAAATAAAGATGCACTCAACTTTCACTCGTGTTTTCTCACAAAATTATATTGGCTTTCACCCTCTAATGTGCTCACCACTCTTGCCTTTTTCCACTCGTAGTAATCCTCTATAGGTTCTTATCGAACTAATCAAACAAATATCACAATTTTCAGCAACAGTTCACCACAAACTCACCAAGAAGATTCAGATTCAAAGACTAGGAAATTAGAAAAATACAAGGTTGTGTGACGAAATTTTACGAGTTTAATGGTGACAAGAAATTCGGTTTGAGACTCAATAAAGGCAAACAAAGATGTAAAATTGAAACAAGATTGCAAGAATTAAATCTCAATATCATATTTTTTTTCTTTTTTTTCTGGTTTTTTTTTTTTGGATTTTTTTTCTGGATTTTTTTTTCTTTTTTTTTAATATTAGAATTCACACACAATATCGAATACTAATAACTTGCAAATCAAGATGACGTGAACGGTAACTTGCAAAGCAAGATGACGTGAACAGTAACAAAAGAAGATGAACAGATCTTATTCTTTTTTTTTTCCTCTCGAATAAAATAAAGAAAATAGGCAAACCTGAGACTAAACCGTGCTCTGATACCAAATGATATGAACCATGCCAAGAACTGACGAAACCGTGAATCAAGTAAGGATCCAAGATCGTCTAGAATCAGATTTGTATGGAAAACCTCGACCCGTTGCTTATATGGAAGCAAGAACCTTGGTATAGTGAAGACGCCACAATCAATGATGGAAGAATTGATTGATAAGTCTATGATGAACGCCACAGGAAAATCCTGATAAGTTCGAAAAGTTCTACGAAGAACCAAAGAGAATACTTTCACTAATATTATTAATCATCAACTAAATCCCTTTTGGGATTACATGGGTTTATATAGCTTAAATTACTAAGAAGAAAAGGAAATAATTAATTAGGCAATTAAGCCCTTACAAATAGCAAAATAAATAATAAAATTGACAACTAATTGTCTTGTAGAATAATTGGTAAGAAATCAGCCTCATATTGGAAAGTCTTGATGACCAAGAAAATGCTCTATATTGGAAAGTCTTTAATTAGCAGCAAATTAGCTATAATTAGCCCCACCAATTGCTTTAATTAAACTAATTAAACTTTGCTCTTCTTTTGGGCCCATCTTTGAATTCACCATTTTAGAATCAGCCCAAATCTCTTGAATCAATCCATTGAGTGCTTCTTTGAACCTCTTAGCCCTTGCCCTTGTAATTGGCCCAACTGGAACATGCAATGGATCTTTTGGTGATGCTTCTTTGTTCTCATCAAATCTCACATACCCCATCAACCTTTACAAGAAGACAGAGGGTGTCTTTGTTGATTTTGTTACTCGCAGCTCTGATTTAAGAAAGAAAGAAAGAAAGACAAAAAGAATTGAATAAGAAAAATATTCAAAAAAAAATCACTTCCCTACCTAATTATTGAATTAAATTTGCTAAAGCAATTAAAAATAAAAAAAGAGAAGCAAGATAACTTGTGTTATTTATGAATGAAAATTACATTGCTTTCTTCCAGAAATCGAAGTGACAGAGAATAACATCTAAAACCTTAAGAAGGACATGTAATATGGCACCAGATCTCCCCCATCAAACTCGTACTTAAGTGTTATAATGCTGTTGATATAGTCATTACTTAAACAATAATCTGCATCAAAAAATTTTGTATAAGCAATATGAACAAGAAAAAAGCATTTCAAAACAGAATACATTTCAAACAAATAGTTTAAGGCTTCCATAATGTTAGAGATTGTGTTTCCAAGTGACAACAGCTTCCAAACCCCTCCTCCAAAACCCAAGTGCTTGTGCACAGACACGCCCAAGAGAGACTAAGAAAACCTAAATATACAAGAAGTTTACCATAAATAACAATGGAACTTGCATCTTACATATTGCCTGTTCAGTCTCCATGTTTTGAATCATTATGCTCGGATACTGAAGTAATAGAGCTTCAATTTTAGCTTTTCTACTGATCTTTAAGACACGAACAAACTCTGCTAAAACTTGGCATTCCATAAAACATCTGCAACATTTAAACATAACCCTATCAAATTCTGTCCAAACAATAGAAAGCATAAACACATAATAAGCTATATCAAAAGGCAACAACATACTCGAAAATCAACGGATTTTGTCTATCACCATATGTAACAATCTCTACAATAGGTTGTAGCAGATCAATCACTAATTCCTGGATAAAAAAGAGAACACAAATAAGCTAATAGAAAACAAAAACAATCATACAAATATATTATATAACATGAAGGTAAATAGAGTTACCCTACTACGATTATCAACGACTTTGATCTGTCGCAGTTCATTAATCACGTGTCTACATCCATAACAAACACTTCATAAGACTATAGAAAAGAATGACCATAATTGTAATGCTAGGGTTTGTGAGAGACAATGAAAAAAAGGGTACCTGTTCTTCGTCGAAGTTGAGAGTCGAGCAGACCAGACAATTGGACAGTAGAGGGTGAAGGTTGGTGATTGGTGAGATGCGACGGTCAAACAAAAAGGTTAGCTACTTAGATAGTTAACGCTGGTGGTTGGAGGTCCGATAGTAAGGTGCGACGATGGTGGGTGGAGGCGTGAGGGTGAGACGGTCAAAGAAAATTGTTAGACAGTGAGAGAGTGACCAACAGTGGGTGGAGGTAAGGTGTGACAGTGGTGGGTGGACGTGCGACAGTGAGGGGTGATGGCGAGGACTTTAGACAGTGGGTTGGGATTCCTAGAGCAAGAATGAGGGAAAAAAGTTAGGAATACAGAGAGAGAGTGATAGTTTTATAGACAGAGTGTGTGACCATCACACACAAAGAGTGGGTCAATCGTAATTGGATTGAGTAGTAAGGATATTCTTGTCCAAAAAAAGTCACGCTAGAAAGATTTGAAAAAAAAAGGTCATTTCTCAAATGGGTCATCACAAAAAGGTTAATTTTCAACTAAACCCTTTTTTATTAAAATTCGTTCACAAGTTTGGGTAAGCAATAAGGAGAGTGAAACAGCTGCGTTTTGTTTGTATTATATATATATATATATTAAGAAGCAATCAGTGACCAAGCTAACAACACAGAAACGATAACACACCACCAAAAAAAAAATGAAGAAAAGGAAAAGCCACGATGAGGAGAAAAGCAAGCCGAAGAGAAGGAAAAAAAACACAAAAAATAATTGGAGTATATTTTATGCTGATTTTGGTGTGCAATGATTTCAAATTCATATTCAATTTTTTGGTTTGATTTTTATAAATTCTTAATAAGTTCTAGTATTACTTTTAGGCAAAGAAAAATTCAAGAATAACACGGGTGTTATTGGTTTGAAATAAAGTTTAAAACATCATTTATGAGTGGATTATTTCATTTAAATTGAATTATTTGTTAGTTAATTAATTTTTTGAATTATTAACTCTGTTATATATTTGAAATTGGAATTTAATTGTATATGTATATATGTTTTCATATTAGAAATTCCAATAAGAATTTATTGTTTTCCAACTTGAGTTTATTATGCGAAAGGTTTCAAAATATTTTAAATATTATTTATATATCTGAGAAATGTATTTATTAAGAATTATTTGTACATTTAGAAATAGAATTTCAGATATTTGCATATAAAAACTATTTGAGTGAAACGAATGAAATAAGACTTTTAGAATACCAAGATTGCACCATTCCCTCTAACAGTCATCGGACTATACATGTGTAAGTCTTAAAGAGTTGTACAACATGTGTATGTCAAATGTCTGGGAAGTGACCGAGTTGCCCAATATATGTACAACAAATGTTATTCCTCGCTTTACGTGCGTGTTGAGTATCTCCATCATATATGATAAATTTTCTCTAGTATTAGATTGGTGTGAATTGAGTTTTTATTGGAAAATAGAAAATGATCCATACAAATATTTATAATTCATTATGATATGATATGTTCTTTCAATATTAATTTTAGATACAATTGAATATAGATCATTGAGATGTTATTTTTATTACTAGCTTTATGTTGTATTAATTATTACCATATGAAAATAATTTATTTAGTTTTCGAAATTTTTATCCACTCAGTGGGCGTTAGTGCTCACCCTTCTATATTTTTAAAATCATTTCCCAAGAAACCGTCGAGTCTCAAAAGAAATCTCCAGACAAGAAGAGATTGACCACTCGATCACAGGATGCTAAGGAATGATATTTTGATATTGCATATATATTTTGTATATTACAGGCTATCTAGGTTTGCGTATGTATACTTATCACTTTAATGTTGTAAAATGTGTGGTTATCCACCAGTTTACTTATGTTTTCTAACTTCCGAGTTTGAATATGATATTAACATATTTTATAGTTACATTTTCATCTAAAAGACTAGTTTACTTTACATATTTTATATGATGTTGCTTATATTTGAAATATGATTTGAAAGAGAAATCGGAGGTCCTAGGTAGTGGAGATTAAAATATTTTAAAAGGGTTTATTTCATTTATTACAAGGTGCAATTATTGGATAAATAGTAGTTATATTGTCGAAAATTTTAACAAACCACCTTATGTATTGCCAAAATTTTCGAATGATTTTCGACAAGAAAGTTTAGAATCACATACAGGTTTTCAGCACATCATAGGGTTTTCTTGGATTCGAGATTAGGATCTGGGAGGGTCATATCAGTAATATATATATACATCATTAATCTGAAAATCGTCAATTAATAACGTTTTTCATTGATTAATCGTGGATCAGCACCTTACTGATCCAATAACCTCTATATCAGTGGTCTTATTTACCGAATGTGAGTATTCAATCAAGTCGGTCGAGTAGTCGGTCCAACGAGGCCCAATTAGACTAACTTAACAAGCTTAACCACCACAAAACTCACTGTAAATCATTCAAGAAAAAGCCAAAAAAAACTTAAAATTCAAATAAAAATGGGTGAGTTTGGGCAAAATTTACCTTCGAACGGGTCATATTTGGTTTGTTGTTCGGTCAAAACTTTTGTTGATCGGTTGGTGGGCATGTCTTGGTTGACTTGAGCTTGGATGAGTGGTTGCGTTTGAGTTCAAATGGAGCATGGTTGAGCTTGGGTAAGGTTCGAGTAAAGCTTTGTTGAGTTTGGGGTTGGTGGTAATTCGACATCGATGGTGATAAGACGGAGGCATGGTCATCGGTCTTTGAGTTGATGTGGTGTGTATCAGGTTGGTGGGTTGCTGAAAGAATAACTGGAATGAAAAGGGGCAAATCAGAAGAAGAAAAAGAAGAAGAAGAAGAGTGCAATGCTAGTGTGTGAGAGAGAAGGGTGAGAAAATGTGAGGGCTTGTGTGTTTATATATATAGCAATTTTACCATTAGTGTTTTCTATATTTAAAAAGTTAAGACGAACCAATTAAATTCATCTATTGCATTTGAATTAAATAGGAGAGATAATTTATTTAAAAAAAGAGAATGTAATGAATAAATTTTATTGATTCATCCTAATTTTTTAAAGTTAGGAGAGAGAATTTATTTTAAAAAGGAGTGATAGGACTCGACTTGGATTCCCTCTAATGAATCTAGCGGTCCTGTCGGGCACCCCACGAAACCATCATGAAGTCTAACTATCAAGACCCAAAAGGATATCGTGGAGCAAACTCGTAACTACTAATAATTTGTTAATTATAAAAATTCTACATTTTTAAATCTCATTTCAAATTTTTAAAGTGGAATAAGAGTATAGCTAAAAGCATCATCATTAATATGCAAATAAATCTAAAACGTGCATGCATTCTCATAACATGAAAAGTTAACAAAATAGTTCGAAATAAAAGATTCACACAACATTTAATTTAACATCCAATTCATAATGCTAATAAATGAAATTTTGCAGCGTCATCGGTCGTCTTGGCCCACCTGATCAGAACGAGGCAATCTGGTATCCTGATCTCTTATTCCTACATCTGGAAGGTTTTTGTAACATAAAAACAAAAACGTTATGAGCTACAAAACTCAGTGAGTGCACGAGTAGTTCTATCTAAATTTATCTTTTATAAAATTTAACCTTCCGAAAACATTTTTGAAAACATTTTTTTTTTTAAAACAATTTATTTTAAAAAACTTAGGTTTTATAAATCACTTTTATGTTCTAAAAGTTTTCATAAAGTGCTAAAATAATTTTATAGTTTTCTAAAATGTTTCCAAAATATTTTCTTTCTAAAATATGCTTTTGGTGGTATGTTTTCTTTTTCTAAAGTCTGCATTAATGGGAAACCCAAGAGAAACTATAATCATATAAACGAGTAGATCAGCTCCGCTTAGTGTGGAGAGTCACATGGCATAAAGCTAGTGTCATACACCATGACAAAACTACAAAAACATCTTGCTATTACATTGCAGAACTATTATCACACATCGTATAGTAAGATAATATCCCACAAGTGTAGAGGGCAACTCGACAAACATGATAAACTCGACCTCCCCAATGTTAATAGGACTAGCTCTCCCAACACTTATCATACATTGTGGGATATACCAGCAGGATCTAAAGCTAGAAGGTCTATCTATCTATAAGCTTTGACCGTCCACTAGTCTTTGAAAACTTTTTTTCTTTCTATAATTTAAATCATATTTCTCTTTCATACTGTAAACATAAAAAGTGCTAAAATGTTGCATACCACATTGTAAGTAAACTATTTATTCTCATACTAAAATATATAAAGATATTTATAAACTAAAACGAATAATAAAAAAACTAAAACTTATTTCATAATAAACTAAAAATCATTTAATAAAACGTTTGCACATTCACTGCTTGTTATCCTATTCACTTAAATCACGTCTGCTTCAGTGACCTCTTCAGCTCACCTAGTCACCTACACTTAATCACGATGAAATCTCCATTTAGCTCGCAAAACACTTCAATCCGAAATTATTTTCATCATTTCTATAACTTATATTTTCACCTGAGATGTTATAGACTGCAATACTGCCAGTCCAGCTCGAGATGTGAGCTCATACACCCAGCTTGCCTCAGTTTATGGTTTCAGCGAGCTCCTACCTTTTTCTAAATTAGCCTAAATTGTGGGCATTATCCATTCCAGTGAGCTCGCAAATCTCACCCTTTCAGCGAACTGTCATCTTCTAGCTCAGCCAGATCCATGAGCCTTGCCCAACTCGTTCTTTATGAGCTGTCACTCTAGCTCTGCTCTGACAGGTGCGATGAAGAGCAACAAGCATTGTCCAACTTGCTTTTTACGAGCTCGCTCTTTAGTCAACCTGCACTAAATAGGGCTGCGGATTATATCCAGCTCGTACTTAGCGAGCTCACACACTATTAAATTATAACACTTATTTCTTCAGAGTTTCACACACAATTATTAACACATCTCGACCTTAGTTAATCTCACATGCACACACTTAACAACATATCATCAGTTCTTCACCAAAACCTCAGGTCGCGACCTCATCAGGTTACGTGATAGAAACTAAATCATCTTAAACCATAAGCAACTACTACAAATTAGCATTGTTTCCCAACTACTTCACTTACCATACTCCTCCTCAGCCTTGTGCCTTGCTTTTTTCCCTTTGATTGCAGCTTCAAATCACTAGATCTATACACAAAATCTTACTAATTTCAGAAGCAGTTCATAGATATGCTTTGATAGGCTTCTTTCTAAAAGAAAACCATGAGAACTTATTCTTACCACCTAATTCTTACTAGATTTGATTCTTAAGTCTGTTCTTCACCTTCCAGCAGTCTGATTTCCCTAAAAAATGGCATCATTCAGGCTAAGAATGGTTGCAAATCTACCCTCCTTACTTTTACCAACAGCTCTTTCTCTCTCTATCTCTCTCTCTAGATTTTTCTTCTCTATTGACTCACTCACCACTCACACATTTATATAAGCGTGGGTCAAGCTCGCTTTTGACCCTTAAGCTTCCTTAAAATTAAGATCTCACAATTTTCTAGAGAATTCTTTACTTTTTCCCACATGCCCTTCTCCTTTCTCTTTATTTACAATTCCGCCATTCTTATTAAAATCTTTTATGTTCACCAATTGTCTCTCAATTCTTATAATTTAAATTTACTCTTGATCCTTCCATGAATTCTATAAAAAATTAATTTTCATCTTAGAACACTTTAAAAACCTTTTTTATTATTTTATAACAAAGGTATATTAATACATTTCCTCATTCCATACATAAATACAGTAAAAACTCGAAAGATGGTATTACAAAGAGAATGTAGTGAATGAATTTTATTGATTCATCCTAATTTTTTAAAGTTAGGTATATTAATACATAACCCTTTTTATTATTTTATAAAAAAGGTATACTAATACATTACCTCATTCCGTACATAACTACAGTAAAAACTCGATAGAGGGTATTACACAGAGAATGTAATGAATGAATTTTATTGATTCATCCTAATTTTTTAAAGTTAGAAGGCACTAATGATAGAAACACTCTATATATATATATATATATATATATATTACAGCAAATCAAACAAACTCCCCTAAGATTTGATAAAATTATAATAATATATATGTTTTGACCATAATGACATTAATCTCTCTTTTACTTTTTTTTTTTTAAATAGGTTTAACCTAATTTGACTGTCGGTCAACAATACTTGTTGAATAATCAAGAAATCGCTAACCACTGCCTTATCAGTCGATTAGCAAGTAGTAATTTTTAGAACCATGATATATATATATATATATATATATTTACATATATTATTTCATTGATAACATCAACTTTAAATTAAACAATAACAAACACATGTTAATAAAACAATTTATTTACTTTTTTTTCTCTTTAATTTTAAGTTAACAAAACAAACAAAAATTCATAAATATTTCTAATAGAAAATGTACCAAAAATAAGTTTATGAATATTATATATATTAAATGATTCTTTAATTTTTTTTTAAATGCAAAACACTATTTTCAAATTTTATTGTTTATTAATTTAAATAGTAAAGATTTATTAAAACACAAGTTAAAATCTCATTCTTTGTGAAAAATTTGATGGCTTCAACCATCAAGTATGGCTTTTTCTTCTTCTTGATAAAGTGTAAAATTAGGGTTAGGATTAAGAATTCATATCCAAGAGAAGAGTTTTACTAATTTACTGGTTAGATCAAGTTATCCATCAATAATAACCCTTAGATATTTTTTAATAATCACCTTTACATCCAATTGTTATTATTAATAGATAACTTTACCCAATCAGGAAGATAACCAAACATTTGATTGATACTTCAAAATTTCATTTGAATTAAAACAACCATCATTCTCCTAAACAACCTATGATTTCTCCACAAAGTTATTTCCCAACATTATGTCATCTATGACTATATATAAACTACATTCCCTTTTCTTTGTAAAATTTACATTCTAACACACACACACACACACACACACACTTACATATATATATATACACATACATATATATACATATACATATACATACACACATATATACATATACATTACGGAAAACAAAAGTAAAAAATCATAAGAATTGGATATATATATATATATATACATACATGTACATATACATCATGGAAAACGAAAGTTAAAAATCATAGGATTAGGACTATCTCATTAAAACGAGAATCGTACCCAATAGTCGGGTTGTACCAAGTCTCTTAGGAAGCTCTTCTCTATATTGAACACCCTACACATATAAGAAAGCAATCAGACTCTACAATATACGTATATATATAATGTTTTTATAATTAAGTATACCTAATTTTAAAAAGTAAGGATCAATCAATCAAATTAATCTATTGCATTTGAATTAAATAGGAAAGAAAATTTGTTTTAATAGAGAAAATGCAATTGATGAATTTGATTATATAATCCTTACTTTTTAAAATCAAATATACCTGATATAAAAGCCTTATATATATATATATATATAGATGGAACAAGATGGAGGGACACAATAACAAGATAGACAGTGTGTCTTATTATGTGAAGAAAAGAAGATAAGAATGGAGTGAATGGAACCGTAAAGAAGATAAGAACGGTCATTATTTTTACATCTAACCTATTATCATTAACTATTTTAGATTAGGAAACATATCATACTTCCTGATCCAAGTAGGAAGGCATATGTGCAACTAGAAAAAAAAAAAAATCATCCTTTTTCTTATATGCGTTCTACTGTCTATTTATCAAAAAGATTAAAATTAAATACCGAATACTAATGGGGAATCATTAGGAAGAAAAAATAAACTTAGGAAAGGTGTATTAAATCTAGACTTTCCTAGACTTTTATGAAATTAAAAAATTTGGGTGTATTTACGTCAGACTTTCAAAGATTCTATATAATTAGGTGGGGTTTAATTCTTGTTTGTGATTTTAATATTTGCTAAAAATTATTAGGAATCAAATTACGTAAGTTCCTTCTTACACCAAATGATCAAAATTTCTTTCCTGATTTCCTTATTACTAGAACTTGATTCTACTTGATTTTCATTTATGATTGATAAAGATATATTAGTTTAGAATGGCAATTGGAATTCTGAATATATGGTTAATCATGCATTGGTGTATTTTATTTACCTCTCAAGAAAGGAAAGAATATCAATTACTATTAATTATGCAAAGCTTTGATTACTAGAACATTAAGAAAAGGTATGTTACTTAAATAAAGTAAATAAAAAAAGAAGTAAATATTGTAAATAAATAATAAATACTGATACTTATATGGAATCCAGATACACTAACACCCGTAGAGTTAACTACCTCTTCCTACTTGTAATGATGTTAAATATCTTGACGTTGTAAATCCTAAGAATACCCTTAAAATAAATAAAAATTAAAATAACCAAGAATGATTATGATTATTATATGGGCACATTTACAAACCCATTTTTTCTTGGAATGATCACTTTCCACATCATAGTTTCATTTTCCGTTAAAAACCCCCACCGTTACAATTCTATTAAAAAGGTGATGTTTAAGGGTAAAAAAAAAAAAAAAAATCAAAAATCACATTTGAATTATTAAATAAAAATATTTTTCCTATTAATTAATTATTTAAAAAGTGCATTACATATCTTTCCTAAATCGTTCTTGTAATCAAGGCTTTACATAATTACTTGTAATTAACATCGTTTCCTTTCTTGACAGGTAGTAATAATTGCATCCATGCATATGATTAATCCTAATCCTATATGGAGAATTCCAGTTTTCGTTTTACACTGATATTTTTTTAACTTTTTTTTTTTTTTTGTAATTATTAGTTGCTATATTTGATAAAATCAAAATTGGGAAAATATTATTATGAGATACATCTCATTAGGAATTTTTATCCTTTTGTAGGTATTGTGAAATATTATTTATTGGAGCATAGATTTTCTGTCAATATTGGTATTGTCTTCTCTCAACTTCAAGCATGTAATCCTTGTTCTCAGTGTCTAAAATTTGTGCAGCCATGGCATCGGAGTTGTCAAGATGGACAAGGGAGCAAAACAAGGCATTCGAGAATGCTTTACCTATTTACCATGAGGAAACGACTGATTGATGGCACAATATCTCTCAAGCAGTGGATGGCAAGACTATGTCAAGTTGGGTTCCCTCTTATGTTGAGGCCAACAAATTCAATAAATAAGGAAAACTAATATATAAGCCTAATGTTATTAGGGTTTTAAGAAAAAAAGAGAGAAAAAAAAATAGAAAAGAGAAGAAAAGAAAAAGGAGGTAGCAAGAGTGGCTGCAGAGAGTTTGTAGGCAGCAAAGAATTGTTTGTGAAGAGAGAAGATCGAGTGGGAAGAAAGAAGAGAAGAAGAAAGTGTAGATTTTCTACCAAGAAAATCATCTCATACAGTCTCGGAATTACTATGATTTCTTCTTCGTCAACAGTCGGACCGTGCTGAAATTTGGACAGCACGTTAACCTCTTCCGGACCTTGATTCTGAACGGTGGAGATCATAAACGGAGGTGGCAGCCATGAGTTATAGAGGCTGAATCAGTGCTGTTAGGAAATCAGTATCTGTTTGCGCAGTGTTTTTGGAAGAGTGATATCTCTTTCGTTCACCATTGGATAAACCTCAAATTTGGACAGTATACTCAGCACTCGTGGTACTACAATCCGGATAGTGAAGATCCGAATTGGAGCTTCTGACAGAGAGCGGCACAGTTCAGAACAGACCCGCTGAGTTTGTTCATTCTCTTCACTTGTAATTTAAACCTTAATTTTGTGTTATTAGGGAATCTAGATAATTGCTGCTTGATTTTGTTCCTAGTTAATGTTGGAATAGATTTTGTACTCTCATAATTGATTATTAGTGGAGATTTTGGGTGGACTACGATCCCGTGGTTTTTACTCCTCATATTGAGGAGGTTTTCCACGTAAAAATTGACTTGTGTTATTTGTGCATGTGGTGATGATTGTATATGTACTCTACTTAATGGCTTTCTTACAAAATTCATCTAGAGGAGAAAAAGTTTTACTATGTGATTTGTTTGTGTTTGTGTGATTTTTCTCCCAACAAGTGGTATCAGAGCTTGGTTCCTAGATTTACAATGATGAATATGGAGAACAATATGAATCCAAGTAGAATGATTACTTTGAATGGTTCGAAGTATCATGTTTGGAAGGGAAAGATGGAGGATCTTCTGTATGTGAAGGATTTCCACTTGCCTGTTTTTACTACAGAAAAGGCTAGTGATAAATCTGATGCAGAGTGGACCTTGCTTCATCAGCAAATGTGTGGCTTCATTAGGCAATGGGTAAGCTATAATGTTTTGAACCATATCAATGGGGAAACACATGCTCAGACTCTGTGGAACAAGCTTGAGGAGTTGTATGCTAGAAAAACCAGGAATAATAAATTATTTCTGATGAAGCAATTGATGTATTTAAGATATCATGATGGTGCTCCTTTGACAGATCATTTGAATACATATAAGGGGATTATAAATCAGTTGGCTGGCATGGGTATCAAGTTTGATGATGAGGTACAAGCATTATGGTTGCTTGGTACATTACCAAACTCATGAGAGACTTTCAGATCTTCTTTGTCGAACTCCACTCCGAATGGTATATTGACAATGGATTTAATCAAAGGTAATATTCTAAATGAAGAGATGAGAAGAAAAGCGCAACGGTCTACTTCATCTTCAGAAATTTTAGTTACCGAAAGGAGAGGGAGAAGTAAAAGCAGGGATCCGAAAAATAGAAACCAACATAGAAGTAAATCCAATAAGTTTGTAAATATTGAGTGTCATCACTGCCACAAAAGGGGACATATAAAGAAATACTGCAGACAGTTGAAAAAAGAAAATAAAAACAACACAGACAAATAAAAGAATAATGAAAATGACACCAGTGATGATAGAGTTGCTACCACTACTGATGAAGATTTTTTTCTCATGTATGATGTTGATTCCATTAATTTTGTGTGCCATAAGACTAGTTGGGTGATTGATAGTGGTGCCTCCATTCATGCTACGTCACGAAAGGATTTCTTTATATCTTATACACATGGTGACTTTGGGAGTGTAAAGATGGGAAATAACGGCATAGCAAAAGTTATTGGTATTGGAGATGTGAGCTTGGAGACAGATAACGGCTCCAAGTTAATTTTGAAAAATGTAAAACATATTCCTGACATTCGTGTGAATATTATTTCTACATGTAAGCTTGATAATGAGGGATACTGCAACTACTTTAGTAATGGTCAATGAAAGCTTACCAGAGGTGCCATGATCGTGGCTAGAGGCAAAAAGTATTCTACCTTGTATTTGTTGCAGGCAAAGCTTTCAAAGTCCATCATCAATGCAATTTAGGATGAACATAAGGTAGAACTTTGGCATAAGAGGCTCGGACACATTAGCAAGAAAGGCTTGACTGTTTTGACTAAAAAAAAATAGCTATTTGACATGAAAAATATACAGCTGAAAAAACGTTTGCATTGCTTAGCAGGGAAGCAGAATAGAGTCAGCTTTCACAGCTCCCCACCTATAAGGAAGTCAGGTATACTTGATCTAGTGCATTCAGATCTCTGCGGTCCTATGAAGATGAGATCACTCGGTGGAGTCCTATATTTTGTGACCTTCATAGATGATCACTCGAGAAATACATAGGTCTATGCTTTGAAGACAAAAGATAAAGTGTTGGATGTGTTCAAGCAATTTCAAGCATTGGTTGAGAGATAGATTGGGAAAAAGTTAAGGTGCATCAGAACTGATAATGGGGGAGAGTATATTGGTCCTTTTGATGAGTATTGCAGACAATAGGGTATACGACACCAGAAGACACCTCCCAAGACTCCTCAGTTGAATGGTTTAGCTGAGAGGATGAACAGAACACTAGTAGAGAGAGTGAGATGTTTGCTTTCACAAGCACAGTTACCAGGAAGTTTCTAGGGTGAGGCTTTGAGTACTGTCGTATATGTTCTTAATCTCACACCATGTGTTCCATTGCAATTTGATGTACCAGACAGAGCTTGGAGTGGCAGAGATGTTTCTTATGATCACTTACGTGTTTTTGGGTGCAAGGCATTTGTACATATTCCCAAAGATGAGAGATCTAAGTTTGATGTGAAAACTAGACAGTGTATTTTCATTGGTTATGGTCAGGATAAATTCGGATATAGATTCTTTGATTCGGTTGAGAAGAAACTCGTGAGAAGCAAAGATGTAGTGTTTATGGAAGATCAGACCATACAGGATATTGAGAAAGATGGGAATTCAGTGTCTAGTGATAATGATGGTTTGG
The DNA here is from genome assembly GCA_019925255.1 of Litchi chinensis. NCBI lineage: Eukaryota > Viridiplantae > Streptophyta > Magnoliopsida > Sapindales > Sapindaceae > Litchi > Litchi chinensis. Next base: position 1,794,181 of record CM034469.1, read on the forward strand.
TTGACTTGAGTTCGTCTTCTTCAACAAATTTACCCACACAGGTTGAAAATCAACAGACTGAAGCTAATACGGGTGGTTCCTCACAGAGAGAGGAAAATATTGAAACTAATGAGCAATTGCCAATACTTGATGCTCCATTAGATGTACCACTCAGGAGGTCTACCAGAGATCGACGTCCTTCCACTCAATATCCTGCAAGTGATTATGTGTTATTGACTGAGGGGAGAGAACCCGAGTGTTATGCAGAAGCTTTAGAAGATAAGCACAAAAATGAGTGGCTTGAGGCTATGCAAGATGAAATGCAGTCACTTCATCAAAATCATACTTTTGAGTTAGTTAAGTTGCTCAAAGGCAGAAAAACTTTAAAGAATAAGTGGGTTTACATAATTAAATATGATGAGCTTAATACTCGACCCCGATATAAAGCTATATTGGTTGTCAAAGGATTCAACCAGAGGAAAAGTGTTGATTTTGATGAGATATTCTCTCTAGTTGTGAAAATGTCATCCATTCGTGTTGTGCTTGGTTTAGCAGCCAGTCTTGACTTAGAGATAGAACAAATAGATGTGAAGACTGCGTTCCTCTATGGTGATTTAGAGGAGGAGATTTACATGGAGCAACCAGAGGATTTTAGTGTGAAAAGGAAAGAGGATTACGTGTGCAAGTTGAAGAAAAGCCTTTATGATTTGAAATAGGCACCAAGACAATGGTATAAGAAGTTTGAGTCAGTTATGGGGGAGTAAGGCCACAAGAAAACAACTTCTGACCATTGTGTATTTGTTCAAAAATTCCCTGATGATGACTACATTATTTTACTGCTTTATGTTGATGATATATTAATTGTTGGCAGAAATATTTCAAGGATTGACAGGTTGAAGATGAAATTGAGTCAGTCTTTTACAATGAAAGACTTGGGGCCAGCAAAGAAAATTCTTGGTGTACAGATTGATCGTGATAGAAAGGCCAAGAAATTATATATGTCACAGGAGAAGTACATTGAGAAAGTACTTCAGAGGTTCAACATGGACAAGGCTAAAGCAGTTAGTTCTCCACTTGGTGCACTTCAAGTTGAGCATAGAGCAATGTGCTTCTACAGATGCCTAGAAAAATGACATGGAAAGAGTTTCATATGCTTCAACAGTCAGGTGTTTGATGTATGCAATGATTTGTACAAGACCAGACATAGCCCATGTCATTAATGTTGTTAGACGGTTCATGTCCAATCCTGGAGAAGAGCATTGGAATGCTGTTAAGTGGATCATGAGATATCTCCAAGATACTTCTAGTTTGAGACTTGGTTTCGGCGGTGAGAAGCCACTGCTAGTTGGCTTTACTAATGCAAATATGGCAGGAGATGTAAATTCTCGTAAGTCAATATCTGGTTATTTGATTACCTTTGTAGGTGGTGATGTAGCTTAGCAATCGAGATTGTAGAAATGTGTTGCTCTTTCTACCACAGAAGCAGAATTTATTGCAGCAACTGAAGCTTGTAAAAAGTTGTTGTGGATGAAAAAGTTTGTAGGAGAGCTTGGTTTCAAGCAACAGAGATATGTGTTATTCTGTGATAGTCAGAGTGTCATTCACCTTGGGAAGAATTCAACCTTTCATACAAGGTCGAAACATATCGATGTAAGATATCATTGGATTAGAGATGTCTTGAATAATAAACTACTGGAACTTGAAAAAGTTCATACAGACCATAATTGATCCGATATGTTCACAAAAGCATTACCAAGGGAGAAGCTTGAGGTTTGTAGGATGATCACCGGAATGGTTTATCCCTCCACATAATCGGGAAGGGAGAGATTTATTGGGTTGGGTTCCCTCTTATGTTGAGACCCAATAAGTCCAATAAATAAGAAATCCTGGTATATAAACCTAATGTTATTAGGGTTTTAAGAAAAAAAGAGAAAAAAAAAGAGGCAGCAAGAGTGGTTGCAGAGAGTTTGTAGGCAGCAAAGAATTGTTTGTGAAGAGAGAAGATCGAGTGAGAAGAAAGAAGAGAAGAAGAAAGTGTAGATTTTCTGCCAAGAAAATCATCCCGTGCAGTCTCGAAATTACTATGATATCTTCTTCATCAACCATTGGATCGTGCTGAAATTTAGACAACACGTTAACCTCTTCCGAACCTTGATTCTGACGGTAGAGATCGTAAACGAAGGTAGCAGCCATGAGTTATAGAGGCCGAATTAGTGCTGTCAGGAAATCGGTATCTGTTTGTGCAGTGTTTTTGGAAGAGTAATATCTCTTTCGTTCACCGTTGGATCAACCTCAAATTTGGATAGTATACTCAGCACTCATGGTACTACAATTTGAACGGTGAGATCGATATTGGAGCTTTCGACAGAGAGCGGCACAATTCAGAACAGACCCGCTGAGTTTGTTCTTTCTCTTCACTTGTAATTTAAACCTTAATTTTGTGTTATTAGGGAATCTAAATAATTGCTGCTTGATTTTGTTCCTAGTTAATGTTAGAACATATTTTGTACTCTCATAATTGATTATTAGTAGAGATTTTGGATGGATTACGGTCCCGTGGTTTTTACTCTTCACATTAAGGAGGTTTTTCACATAAAAATTGGCTTGTGTTATTTGTACATGTGGTGGTGATTGTATATGTGCTCTACTTAGTAGTTTTCTTGTAAAATTCATCTAGAGGATAAAAAGTTTCGCTGTGTGATTTGTTTGTGTTTGTATGATTTTTCTCCCAACAGACTGTGGAGGAAGTTAAGACACATTGTGCGAAGCTTGTAGAAGATATAGATAGGATTGAACCTGAAGACATACCTTTGCCCGATTACAAGGAAATTTCAGATGGTACAAACAAAGATATCTGTAATCTTAAAGAATTAAACATTAATGGTTGCTTAGGTTAATGCAGGCTGTAATGAAGCATGACCCAGAATTTGTAGAATAAAGCTTCAAACTATGTTGTCATGAACCTAAGGATATATGTGATAATGCTTAAGTTGTTCGTGCATTCTCTCTTTTTTAATGCAATATATCATTTATTATTAATTAAAATTTTCTTTTATTAATATTTTCTTGTTATATTAGCTTGTTAATGGTATTGGATGCACAATGTTTTCTTTTTTCACATAAAAAAAAAAAAAAAAAAAAAAAAATTCAAACCTAACCCAAAGAACACTATATAGTTAACTTGCGAATTCACGGACAAAGTAATAATTCGCCTGCAAACTAATATTTAGTTCGTGAATAAGGGAATGTGCTGAAGAAGTTCATGAATTACCTTATATATATAATGCTAGATTTTTTGAAATTTTTTGCATAAATCTGTATCTAAATGATATGAAATATAAGTTGCCAACATCTTATAAATTATGAAATGATGTAATAATTAATATGATGTTCCACATACATGTTATGTCACTTGAACATGAACTTGGATAAAAAATTTGAAAACTAGATTTCTCGAATTTTTTGCATAAATTTGTATTCAAATGATATGTAATATAAGTTGCCAACATCTTATAAATTATGAAATGATATAATAATTAACATGATGTTCAACTCACATATTATGTCACTTGAACATGAACTTGGATACAAAATTTGGAAAATCTAGTATTACTATATATATATATATATATTTATATCCCATTTTATTTACTTGGTAGCAATCTACCAGCAACTTTCCAACTCCCTAAACTAACAATCTTAAACTCTAATATCTTCTTTAACCTTCCCACCATATCTAAACAATCACCTGAAAAAAAAAAAAAACATTATCAAACTTGTAAGTCTTCCTTTTGGTAGTTTAGAGAGATTTGGAAAACAATATTTGATATTAAAATTCTGAATAAAATGGAATTGCATACAATGTGCATCCTGAAAAAGTTCCATAAATTCATTTCATCATAGACCGATGCACAAAAACATAGCATCGATAAAGTAGGTTTTAAGTTGTTATTGAAAGTCTAATGCTTGAAACTCTACAACTCTTTATGCAGAATGTTGCTTCTCAGTACTCAACTTGCAATTTCTCAAATCGTGCTGCACAAAGTGGATTCTAATGAAGGAGTCCAATTTTGAGAAAGTAATAGAGTTGCCAAATGATTCTAATGAGGTTGATTGTAATATGGACGGATTCGATACGTATAGTGAAATGTTAAAAATTGGATTAAGAACGAAAGGACACACATCAAAATTAGTTTGTTGATGGAAATGCTACAACAGGTGAGTGTTGTAGATGATATATTCAATATTATATTTACTTTGTTTGCTATGTCTATCTTGCTATGTCCATCGAAATTACCAATAGTTAATAAATCATTGCTCATTACATTGAAGAATCCGAAGATGATAATACAAAAGAAGTGGGTAAGATATGACAGGCCCCTTTTTCTTATACACTAGGCAGCCTGCCCGGCAATCCTACGGTGGCCTTTCAGATGGGATTTGCACCAGCTGAAAGATTTCCGCAAAGCTAAGCCTCTTACTTTTTCTAAAAACCTTAAAAAAAAAAAAAACTTTGAAAAGTTATTTTCAACTAAAACGGATGTCACTTTTTTAATTCTAAATAATCATTTGCAACAGGGGGTTTACAAAAAGTCCGGCAGCATGTGAAGGAAAAAAACAACAATTGTTTTTATAAAATAAAGATTTGGGGAACATTGAGTTTTAAAATTTTTTTAGAAAACTCAAGAACCCTAGATCCATAAAGTAATGAAATAAAATAATAAAACTTAATAAAGATCGAATCTTATACCTTTTGTATTAATCTCTGTGGATTGCTCACCACCTTGCCTTCCTTGATATGACTCTATACCAAGAAACAAGTGAGTAGGCACAATTATATAGAATTGTGCTCACTTTCTATTGATTTCTTTTCTCAAAAGAATAAGAGGTGAGAATAGGTTTTTGTTTCAAAGAACGTAAAACAAAACCTAAATATAACTTCTGTTAGGAAAAGAAGACTATTTCTTTTCTATTTATAGACAGCCAATTAGGGTTTTAATTAATCAAAATTAATATTTAACCCCAAGTTTATTAAAATTAAACTTTTGCCCATATAACATAATTAATTCAAAATTAATTCATGTTATATTTTGTAATTATACTTGTGACTTATAATTAATTCATAATTAATTTATACTCGGTCACAACTAAGAATTGAATTCAAGACCTCTTATAAAATTAATTAAATAATTATTAATTCATAATTAATAATTAACTAATTATTCATTTGAATAATCAATATTATTCAAATACCAAGTGAACACATATTTTACTACTCATGTAACAAATATAATTGGACGATCCAATTACAATATTCTATATACACGTTTCTTATAGTGAAATGAGCTATCAAGGGGACCCGATGGACCTACAGTTTTGAGCTCCAATAATATCAGAATTATTAATTAAACTCTTTAATTAAATAATTCACTATTATTAATCTTAGAGTTACTCCATTAAAAACCTAAGATTGCACTCTCAAAACTATAGATGTTTTTATACAATCTGAAATTTTCAACGTCCATTGATATAATCACTACATATGATTTGACCCTCCACAAATAGTTCATAATTAGAGCTAGGTCAAAATGTCCGTTATACCCCTCTAATTATATCTTGATCTTTAAGTACTATTGATTCTCTAATGAACAATATATTCATAACAACTTATGAATTTATCTTTCCGTTTACATATGAACAAAAAGTTGAGCGCTCTTATTGTTCAAGACCTGAATCAACCCTTAAGAGAACTATTTCTCTACTTCTCGTAAGAAGGAGTGGATTCCACTATTGTATAGAATGTTCCCAGCTACTTACTAAATCATATCCCCAAAGTACGAAGTTATTGATCAAGCATCTATATCGATCTCACCCATGTAAATCAAAGGACATAACTCAACAAGCAGGAGTCCATAATATACTCAGGATTAAAATCAATTCATATATGATCATCTAGTCAATAAATATAAATCTCTAAGTTTAACGGATATTAATTAGAGACTCATGTTTGTCGTGGTCCAGTCCTATATAATCTTTATTATATAAGATGCCTTCATTTTCATATCACTACATGAATAGTCTAGGATAAAACTATTGTATCGAATACAAAATGAACCGCAACTGTAGATTTACCACAAACAAAGTACTCAGCTTCGTTTGCTTTCTACGGACTCTTTAGATTACTTCTCTCAAACTAAATCTGCTTGTATATAACACTTATATACTTAGTTTGAAAATACATCAGTAATCAAGGATGTTTCTCATTACATATATAATTTTTGTAAAATATATAAATTGAATAAAATGAATACTTTATTATTATTTATTAAAACCGTTTACATAATTACAAGCTCTTAGGGCACAAAACCTAACAATCTCTCACTTGCCTTAGAGCAGATGGGACATATCTCGTAATCCTAGATCCTCTAGATGACCTTCAAACACTTTAACCGTTAAGGTCTTGGTAAACGGATCAGCAAGGTTGTCTTGTGATGCAATCTTCATCATGTTCGCATCTCCTCTTTGTACAATCTCCCTAATAAGATGATATTTCCTCTCTATATGCTTCCCTCGCTTGTGGCTTCTTGGTTCTTTGGAATTAGCCACTACACCACTATTATCACAATAAAGGGTGAGTGGTTTATCCATATCTGGAACAACTTCCAGATCAGTCAAGAATTTACTAGTCATACCGCTTCTTTAGCTGCTACATATTCAGCTTCCATAGTGGAGTCAGCAATGCAAGATTGCTTAACACTCCTCCATACAATGGCTCCACTACCGAGAGTAAATACTGATCCGGACATGGATTTTCTAGAATCCTTATCCGATTGAAAATCAGAATCTGTATATCCTAATGGGATCAAATCCTCTCCAGAATACACTAGCATATAGTTTCTCGTTCTCCGAAGATACTTAAGAATATGTTTTACAGCCACCCAGTGATCAAATCCTGGATTAGATTGATAACGACTAACTATTCCCACCGAATAGCATATATCCGGTCTCGTGCATAACATAGCATACATGAGACTGCCTACTGCAGAGGCATAGGGAATCCGTCTCATATCCTCAATTTCTTGAGGTGTCTTAGGACACTGTTCCTTAGACAAATGAACTCTATGAAGAAAAGGTAAAAGCCCTTTCTTAGAGTTCTTCATCGAAAATCACATAAGAATCTTATCGATATACGATGCCTAAGACAGCGCTAACAGTTTGTTCTTGCGATCTCGTATTATTTGGATCCCAAGGACATAACTGGCCTCTCCTAAATCTTTCATTTGGAATTGGCTAGCGAGCCAGCTCTTTACATCTGACAATACTCCTATATCATTCCCAATGAGTAAAATATCATCAACGTAAAGTACAAGGAAAACCACTTTCTTATCGATAATCCTTTTGTATACACAAGGTTCATCAATATTTTGCTCAAAACCATAAGATTTGATCAAAGTATCAAACCTTATATTCCAAGATTGAGATGCTTGCTTAAGTCCATAAATGGACCTTTGCAACTTGCAAACCTTTTGCTCTTAACCTTGGGACACAATCCCTCTAGTTGTACTATATAGATACTTTCATCAAGATTACTATTTAAAAATGCAGTCTTGATGTCCATTTGCCAAATCTCATAGTTGAGACATGCGACAATGGATAGAAGAATCCGAATGGACTTAAGCATAGCTATTGGCGAGAAAGTTTCCTCATAGTCAACTCCCTCTTTCTGGGTATAACCCTTTGCCACTAGTCTAGCTTTAAAGGTCTCTACCTTTCCATCCACTCCTCTCTTCCTCTTGTAGATCCACTTACAACCTATAGGTTTTATTCCATCTGGTTGATCCACAAGTTCCCAGACTGAGTTAGAGTACATAGACTCCATCTCGAGATTCATGGCTTTAAGTCATTCCTCCTTATCAGAATCCTCCATTGCATCTTGATATGTCAATGGATCATCTACACTCTCATCGGAGATAGCGATTTGTGCCTCTCCAATCTCTCTGTAGTGGACTGGTGGTCTAATAACCCTCCCACTACGACGAGATGGTAGATGATTCTGATGAGAATCTGTCTGACGTTCAGAAGTGGTTTGAATTATGTCTTTGTCAACAATTGTTCTTGACGGGGTACTATTTGACCTAGGAAGTAACTCCTCAAGTACAACTTTACTTCGAGGTTTGTAATCTCTCATATAGTTCTCTTCAAGAAAAGTAGCGTTTGTCGATACAAACACTTTGTTTTCTTCAGGACTATAAAAGAGTCCGCCCCTAGTTTCTTTTGGATAACCTACAAATAGACAAACTTTTGAACGTGGTTCCAGCTTTCCAGTCTTGTTCTTCAACACATATGCTGGACACCCCATATGCGAAAATGTCGTAAACTAGTTTTACGGCCTTTCCACAACTCTAAAGGCGTCTTTAGAACTAACTTAGATGGTACGACATTCAAAATATACATTGCAGTTTGCAATGCATATCCCCAAAATGAACTAGGTAATGATGAGAAACTAAACATAGATCTCACCATGTCTAAAAGGGTCCGATTTCTCCTTTCTGCAACACCATTCTGCTGGGGTGTTCCAAGAGCAGTCAATTGGGATAGAATCCCATGCTCAAGCAAGTAATCCTCAAACTCTGTATCGAGATACTCGCCTCCACGATCTGATCGTAGAGATTTCAATGTTTTACCTAATTGATTTTCAACTTCAGCTCGAAATTCTTTGAACTTTTCAAAAGTTTCTGACTTTTGTTGCATTAGGTAAACATACTCATATCTTGAATAATCATCAATAAAAGTGACGAAATATTCATAACGGCCTTTAACTTTAACATTCATAGGACCGCAGACGTCCGAATGTATAAGCTCTAACGGTTCCTTAGCTCTAAGCCATTTTCCAGTAAAAGGTCTTTTGGTCATTTTACCTTCTAGACATGATTCACAAACAGGTAAAGTATCGATCTTTAACTCGTTTAAATGTCTGCTCTTTACAAGTCTGTTTAATCTGTCAAGGTTAATATGACCAAGTCTTAGATGCCAAAGATATGTGTCATCGTTTTGAGAAATCTTTTGTCGTTTTGTTTTTGGTTTTTCAACCTTAAACATTTCAGTATTAAGCAGTGGTTTATACATTAACGATCTTAACATATATAAATCGTTTTCTTGCATCCCTGAACAAATATTCAATCCATTTCTAGAAATAATAACAGATTATTATAAAAAGAAATAGAATAATTAAATTCCAAAAGTTTAGATACAGAAATCAAATTTCTCTTAAAACCTGGAATAAAATAAACATTGTTCAATGCAATGAAACAATTATTATTGAAACTAAATCTAACTTCTCCCACTGCCTTTGCTGAAACAACTTCCCCAGTCCTGACTTGCATGTTGAACTCACCCTCATCAAGCTGCCTATATGAATCAATCAACTGCAAAGAAGAACAAACATGATTAGTGGCTCCTGAATCAATTATCCAAGGGGATGAATCATCCTCCACTAACAAGATTCAATGACTAGTAAATCACATTTACCTTTCATCTTCTTCTCTTTGAGCTCCTTGAGGTACTTAGGACAGTTCATCTTCCAATGCCCATCAACACCACAATGGAAACATTTTCCTTTGGGCTTGGTGGCCTTGGAGCCCTTTTTGCTCTTCTTCTGAGTAGCTTGCTTCTTGGGCTTAGCCTTATCCTTAGTCTTTCCGGTGTTTCTCTTCCTCTTGTTCTTGACAGAAGAAGAAGTCTCAGCAACGTTTGCTTCACCAGACTTATTTTTGTCCTTACTCATAGACTCATAAGTAGTGAGCTCATTGAGCAACTGCGTAAGTGAGTAAGTCAACTTGTTCATAACATAATTGCTCTTAAATTGCATGAAACTCTTCGGAAGAGTCTCAAGTATCATACTCACTTGGCTACGCTCATCTATAGCCCTACCATGGCTTTCAACTGTATTGAAGTGAGTCATCATTTTCAAGACATGCTCTCGAACAGATGTACCCTCCTTCATCCTAGCAGTCATAACAGCACGAACAGCTTCATGCCGCTGCTGCTCAGAAGGTTGCCCAAACATGTCCTGCAATGACTCCAGTATCTGAGTTGTTGTTGTCATTGCCTCGTGCTTGGTAGCAAGCACCTCAGACATCTCTGCTAACAAGTAGCAGTAGGCCTCACGCACAGCGCGTGCAGCATTTTTTGTTGGCTGGGGAGGACAAGGCTAAGTCGTGATAAATTTAAGGTCTTCACAGACCAGGACTGCGTTCATGTTACTTTTCTATTTGACATAATTTTCCCCATTAAGCTTATCATTAGTTAAAATAGAAATCAACGGAGATACCATTACTGAAAATAAATAAAATACAAGACATTTAATATCATTTTGCAAAAATCAATATCATGAGACTTTGACATAAAATTAAACGTGATGCATGATACACGAATGATGAATTAGAAAATACCCTAAAAAATAATTACTATGCCACGATAATCTAACATTCCACAAATAAGTGCCGCCGTAGGGTAGGTCAAATATTTGTATGTTAGACTGAGACATTCTCAATTAAATAATATAACAAAATAACTCTTATTCCTATATTATTTAACTACCGTTTTTCAGTCAAGAAAATAATTAACAATTAATTATTTCATTTATGAGTGTAACCCATCATTTCGGATTCCATTGACTTAACTCTAGAATTGCCGCCGTAGGGTAGGTCAATCCCAAGATACATCTAGGAATTCTATCCATTAGGAAGTCAACCTTGATCAACTTAAATGGACACCACCCGTAGGGGGACGATAACAAAGCCGTCTCGAGGCGTCTTTAAGTTTCACGGTGTTGAACTAATGATGGAGACCGTAGGATATATTGTCATATATCCCTCTCCCACTCACTATTTTAGGATTAGGGTTTTCTATTAAAAATTCCTAGTAATCGTCTTAGATTATTAACGGCTAAGAAGATAATCTAAATTACTAAGAATTTGTGAGTTACTAAAGTTCAGAACTTATTAACACTTAATGAATTATCGGATTTTTAACGCTTAAAAATCTAATTTCAAGATATAAATCTAATCTAAATAACCAAAATTATAAAGACTAGATTTAGTATGAAGTTACCGGATTTTAACTAATTAAAATCTAATCCACATTATGAATGTCCATTATTGAAATCATATTTCTAATTTGAAACTTATGATTTTCCACTAAAATCAATTCAAATTATTTAAGAGGCATTCTATGTATTATTCTACTATTTATACTAATAAACAATTTAATAGTAAAATAAAATAATACATATGATGCATGTCATGTTATAATGCGGTGAGTAGGCACTCTCTATTCTATATGACATATTTTATACATGGTCATGTTATCAACAAATTATTCAATCATCGCATGATAAATAATTTAAATAAACAACATGTGTATGATCGGGTTCTTTGGTTTTAACAACCTAAATCTAATTTCAATATTACATAAATTAACCAAGGCATTCCTTAGTCTTCACTTGTAGTCTTCATAGTCTTCGAGGTATTCATGGGCTTTAAAAGTCTTCATGGGCTCTTTTGGACTCAAAATTAAATCCAATTTAATAATTGAGAACATTCATCAAATGGATTGGGCTAAAAGCCCAATTCTTTATTTTAAGCTGTTCAAAACAGCATTCTGCAGTGCTGTGCAGTGCCAAAACAGCATACTGCAGTGCTGGGTTGTTCAAAACAGCAAACAGCATGCTGCAATGCTCAAAACAGAATTCTGCAGTGTTCAAAACAGCAAACAGCATTCTACCTTATTTTTCTGTTTCACAGCCGAACAGCCCATAACTACTTTGAATAACAGTTACATGCTGTTCCAAAACAGCACTTCAAATCTGTTATGAAATAGCACGATAGTGCTGTTACAAAACAGCCAAATTACGCTGTTACAAAACAGCACATCAGACGTATTGCGAAGTTGTCGATGCATCTCATGAACCAACATAGAACCACTTGCGCATCTGATGCACACAATCAGGTCCCGCATCACATGCACTAGGCATGCGCAAACGCAACTACCGGCCCACATCAGCAACAATATTTCAGATCTGTTCTGCGGTTAATTCTTAAAATAAAATAAAACCCTAAAACTATGAATTACAACAGAAAAAAAAAAAAAAAATTGCCACATTCGGCTTACAAATTTAATCAAATTAAATTAACCAAAGAACCATACAATTAACGATCATACCATGCAATCCCCACTCATCAAACATGAATACAAAATATATCACATCATAATCAAATAAAAAATAACAGTGTCTACTCAATGACCTACAAATCAATACAAAACATATTATTTTAAAATCACTGTTTTATTGAAACCTAAGCTCTAATACCAATTGAAAGAAATAAACAACAATTGTTTTTATAAAATAAAAATTTGCGGAACATTGAGTTTTAAAATTTTTTTCGAAAACTCAAGAATCCTAGATCCATAAAGCAATGAAATAAAATAATAAAACTTAATAAAGATCGAATCTTATACCTTTTATATTGATCTCTGTGGATTGCTCATCACCTTACTTTCCTTAATATGACTCTACACTAAGAAACAAGTGAGTGGACACAATTATATAGAATTGTGGTCATTTTCTATTGATTTCTTTTCTCAAAAGAATAGGAGGTGAGAATAGGTTTTTTGTTTCAAAGAACGTAAAACAAAACCTAAATATAACTTCTATTAGGAAAAGAAGACTATTTCTTTTCTATTTATAGACAACCAATTAGGGTTTTAATTAATCAAAATTAATATTGAACCCCAAGTTTATTAAAATTAAACTTTTGCCCATATAACATAATTAATTCAAAATTAATTCATATTATATTTTGTAATCATACTTGTGACCTATAATTAATTCATAATTACTTTATACCCGGTCACAACTAAGAATTGAATTCAAGATCTCTTATAAAATTTATTAAATAATTATTAATTCATAATTAATAATTAACTAATTAATCATTTGAATAGTCAATATTATTCAAATACCAAGTGAACACATATTTTACTACTTATGTAACAAATATAATTGGACGATCCAATTACAATATTCTATATACACGTTTCTTATAGTGAAATGAGCTATCAAGGGGACCCGATAGACCTACAGTTTTGAGCTCCAATAATATCAGAATTATTAATTAAACTCTTTAATTAAATAATTAACTATTATTAATCTTAGAGTTACTCCACTAAAAACCTAAGATTGCACTCTCAAAACTATAGATGTTTTTATACAATCTGAAATTTTCAGCGTCCATCGATATAATCACTACATATGATTTGACCCTCCATAAATAGTTCATAATTAGAGCTAGGTCAGAATATCCGTTATACCCCTCTAATTATATCTTGATCCTTAAGTACCATTGATTCTCTAATGAACAATATATTCATAACAACTTATGAATTTATCTTTCCGTTTACATATGAACAGAAAGTTGAGCGCGCTTATTGTTCAAGACCTGAATCAACCCTTAAGAGAACTATTTCTCTACTTCTCGCAAGAAGGAGTGGATTCCACTATTGTATAGAATGTTCCCAGCTATTTACTAAATCATATCCCCAAAGTACGAAGTTATTGATCGAGCATCTATATCGATCTCACCCATGTAAATCAAAGGACATAACTCAACAAGCAGGAGTCCATAATACACTCAGGATTAAGATAAATTCATATATGATCATCTAGTCGATAAATATAAATCTCTAAGTTTAACGGATATTAATTAGAGACTCATGTTTATCGTGGTCCAGTCCTATATAATCTTTATTATATAAGGTGCCTCCATTTCCATGTCACTACATGAATAGTCTATGATAAAACTATTGTACCGAATATAAAATGAATCGCAACTGTAGATTTACCACAAACAAAGTACCCAGCTTCGTTATCTTTCTACGGACTCTTTAGATTACTTCTCTCAAACTAAATCCGCTTGTATATAACACTTATATACTTAATTTGAAAATACATCAGTAATCAAGGATGTTTCTCATTACATATATAATTTTTGTAAAATATATAAATTGAATAAAATTAATACTTTATTATTATTTATTAAAACCGTTTACATAATTACAAGCTCTTAGGGCACAAAACCCAACAGCATGACGGTTGCTTTTCTGAAAAATTCACCCTGTAAAACATGAAGGAAAAACCTGTGCACTTCCATATTTCTCAAAATCAATTTTCAAGCCTCAGACCCTCATTCAATTTCCACAATCAATCTCAATCACAATTTTATTCTAAAGATAACTTAAAATCCATCAAACTAAATAAGACTTAAGTGCACACATGGTTCGCAAAATATAATACAAAATGCACAAGTATATGTTCTCAAATCAGAATTTATAAAACATGCAATATGTTCAAGAAGGATGCAAATACATGATATGGTGGAAGTAAACCACTAGTGTAGTAGTGTCGCATATCAACTCTTGTGCACGCCTGACAGAGCTTCTTTCGATCTCTGGCTCACACATGCACTTCTTGAGGGTTTTTATAAAACACAAAAAAGAGTGATGAGTATAAACTCAATGAGTAGGTACTTATCAACTTTGAAACTTATTTTCGAAATATAAATACACTTCCTAAAATACTTTTGAGAAAACTGGTATTTCGACTTGAATTGGCAAAATATAAATCGAGCATAATATAAAAGTAATTTTACTTGAAAATGATAACAATGATCATAAATTTTTCTCGTAGTAAAGCTTTTTCGTTTTTTGAAATCTCACGTCTAATGATGTGCTTCTCTTTATTGAAACTTGTCTTAACTGGTAACCTAGAGAAACATATCCTTCATAACTGTACCTATATATACAAGTAACAAAACTTGCACGCGTTATTAGGATTGGGAAAATCTCTTTGTGTAGTCACCGATGAATGACATCAGGGATTGCGATACCCACTCTAACATTAGGCAGATCTACATTACTGTATACATGCAGAGCGTGACTGACTGACTCTAACTCAAACCCTCAATAGTTAGTGACTCTCCCAATCACTCCTGTCATACTCACATATGATACTTTGGCCGGTAATTTTTGGGGCTTAGTGTAAACCATAAGCATTTAAAATCTTTTCCAGCTACTTAAAACTTTATTTTCTCTTTTATCTCAGAAACACCTTAATTTAGCTTGAAAAATGTTTTCTAGCATATCTCTTATTGGCATGTACATAAATATATATAATTTGCTTCGCTATTAAAGTAAATAAACATTGATAATATAAATTCAGGAACTTACATGTGATATATTTAAAATTAAAGACATGCCAATAACTTGCTCGATAAAAACATATTAACTTGAATATAAGTACGATATTGAAATTGTAAAGAAACAACTAATATAACTCATAAAACTTGGAAAAAATCCACACGCATAACTTACTTTCCAATATATACATCCACTCTTTTGCATCATTTGCTAGTTCGCTACTTCACCTATACTTCAATACCAGTGCGATTTTTTAGTCATAACAATCCATTTGAAAATTCTCAACATTCAAGCATGCAAAACACTGTACTACTAATTGTAACAGACTGAGCTCATGCTGTGAGCTATCGCTCAGCTCGTTCTTTGAGAATTATTGTCCAACTCACTTGGCCTAGATAGCAAGCTCCTTCTAGCATGCCTTGGCGAGCTACCGCTCTAGCTCAACTTGCCCTTCGAGAGCCACTATACTTAGCTCAGCTCGAATAGGTTTGCTATGGACTGTGGGCATTGTCCAACTCGTTCTTGCGAGCTGCTGCCCTAGCTAGCTCGACTTGACCTATGAACACAATCAGCTTGCCAAGCTCGCCCTTTGTGAGTTGCTGCCTTTCGCTCAACTCAAGCAGACGTTGCAATGGACTACAGCATCACCCTGCTCATAGCCCTTAACTCGTTGGCGAGTAGCCGTCTTAACCTAAATTGGTCCAACTTGCACATGCAATGGTCTAACATTTCCTTTGAGGCTAATTGCCCAACATTATAATACACTTATAACCAATACATAATAGCTTGCATCCTCAAAACTTATTTTAATTTCAGTGCACATTTCATTTCACATAAGGAAAATCATGAGATCTCGCATTTACCTCTTCAAATCAACCCTAAATGGGCGAATCTTCCTCCTAAACTCGCATGTCAGATCAACTGACTTGAAAATCACTTAGCATTACTTCAAACTGACAAGTAAGGCTACTGCCCTTCTTGTACACTCTTGATCGCAAGCTCCCTTTCAGTCCAAAAAGGCTTGCAAGAGTTAGAAATACATAAAATCAACTCAAAATCCACAAAGACAGCAAACTTATCTTACTTCTTCCTCTCGACAAAAAACTTCGTTCTTGACCGAGCTCTTCCTTCTCTTACAGCGTTCCTCTCTCGATTCACTCTTAGACTTTTCTCAAATTGGCTCTCAATTGATCAAAATAAATACTGCGCTCAGATCTGATTTGCTCTCGATCACAACTCTCTCTCTCGTGTGGCCGAATGCCTCTCCTTGCTCTCTCTAATTTCTCTTGAAAATTTCTCTTCCCATATCCAGACAACCCACTCTTATATAGGCCTCCATGATAGTGGATTCCATGTCTCATCCTCTCATTTACCCATTTTGTTTCACATGGATCGTTCTTCCTTATGAGATCTCATTCCATATAATACTCACATATAATTCATGAGTGTTTGAGTTTGGAAAATATCTACTTAGCTCTCTAATAAATTAAATTTCCATTCTAACTCAAATAAATTCTAAAAATATTCTATAGTTATTAAATCTTCAAATTGACTATAAAATACTGTAATTGGATATTTGGTCCCTCAATTCTATATGAAAAGAAATTTCATGGATATAAAATCATCAATACTCATTATTCTCCAAAAAATGTATTTTCGTCCAGTAGATTTTTGATTACTTAACATCTTTTCGAATAAACTCATCTTTGCTTCGTTTTAGTTTCCATTAATTCTAATATTAATTTCAAAGATTTTGCTTCATGAGGTCCGTTTTCCAAAAATTATTATTCATTCGGGCACTTTTCGTCTAGAAATACTATTCATCCGGAAAAATAATTATTTTTCAGTAACTAAAGTTTTGAGTTTCACAATATATCACTATAATATTTTATTGAAGGTGTGCAGGTTTTAAAAATGATCTGTAAATCTTATTTCTATTTTTGCAAATATTTTATTGGGGGAGTTTATTGCAAGATACAGTTTACGCGAACAAGCTAGAAGCACCTGTGATTGCTTGGATAGAAGAGAATATCGTAGCCATACTTGAGTGGGTGAGCAAATAAAGGGGTTTACGTAACACTACCATAGATGTTGTTGAGGATTGGTCACCTATCACCGAGGGACTTGATTAAGAGATGAACGCAATGAAGGATAAAGTTGAATCCGCTGAATGTTCAATTCATCTTTTGACAGCCCAAATCTTGATTTGGTGGAAAAAGCAATCCTACCGTACAGGGCAGTGTTGAAGAATGAGTTGTCAAAGTCAAATACAAAGCGCCATAATGAATCTAAGCATGAAGTCTCCACATGCGAAAATTTAGACCAATAATCCGATGCAAGACAATTTGTCCAACATGTATAAGATGAGCCCCTTAAACAGAATTCGGCATAGTTTACATTACAATCATCCCAATATCAATATGTCTTTTTCAATATTTTTTAGATAATATTTTTTTGTTAACATTGACGCATTTGATATCGAAGACAAGAAAGACCAAAAAAAAAAAAAAGATTGGCCTTTCTTTCAAACATTTCTTCTGATTTAATTTCTGAAGACGATTATGTTTTGTGGTCTTGCAAACCAAATGCAAAGTATACAAAATTTTTCATTAGAGTGATTACATTAATATTATGCACGTTTTCATTATTTCGACTAATTACATTTACACTATCTGATCACATTATTTAATATTATTGTAATGTATTATTTTCCTTTCAGTGATTTTATAGTAATGTATCGCTTCGTGATTAATAATGACTTTGGTCTCTTCTCTTTTATACCTAGAGCTGGCAAGAGATGCACTGCATATGCAGATGGTTGTTGTGTTATTGGAGGCTATATATCACCTGTTAATGCTACTTACAAGAAAAGGGTATGTGGTATTTGTGGCAGTATATTGAGTTGGATGCAATGCAAGTAGTGACCAATGCCTTTTATAGTCAAGATTGCATGCATCTAGTAGGATTAGCAATGGTGCCTTATGAATTATTTCAACTTTACAGGACATATTTAGGGACATGAATTTGTATTAGATAGTTTATTCATCCTCTCGCTAGTTTAGCTTTGATTTGAGTACCTGTATGTTGGTACTCAAATGACTATTATAATGACCATTCTAATGGTACATCATTTCTACCTTCAGCTTTAGTTATAAACATTTCCTGCTGAAACCTCGCAGTTAAGATATCATTCGATTCACTCCATTTCTGCAGTCTTATGCAGCACTGACTTGTGTGTTTATACATGTCTGCAGAACATCGGACGCAGTTGTGTACCCTAGCATGCCAAAGTTCTAATTTCATTATGGTTGATCCATAGCAGGTGCTTTATCTCAAGTGATATTAGTTCTGCACTACTTTGTTTTATATGGATTTATTGCATGCTTGTTAAGTTACTCATTTGTCTGGATAAGTGGTTAAAACACTGGTATTATATATGGCTTTGAAGTTGTGTCCCAGGCAACTCAGAACAGCTTTCAGTGCACATTAACTATTTTGTCTCGATCAAGAAATATTTGCGTGAGCATGGGCTGATTTCCACTGGTAAGTTAGCTATATTTTTTTCTTTGTTGCATTGGACCACTTAATGGGATGACAATGATGCATTGTCAAAAATATTTGCACTTTTGTAATCCTTGATATCAGACGTATCATGTATCAAAATTTCCCTTTATATTAATGATATCAGATGTTAATCCCCTTTTTATTTTATTTTATTTCATTTTTAAGTGTAGTTTTACTTGCACATGAAAGAAAGGGATAAAACATTAGACACCTATGTTGTCGTTTATTGTTCTTTGCAACAAAATCAAACATTTGTAATTGAACTTCTGAACTTGGCTATAACTTGACCAACTAATAGTAAAGAACAAAAATGCTCTAGGAAATCCAGTGATGGAACAAATTGTTCTGAATTTTTAGATTTTCTACCTTCAAAGAACCACTGAATATGAAAATTTCAAAATCAGGAATTTTGCATCTCAGAGGAGAGACTGGTGGAACAAATAATCAACAAGTTAAATCAAGGAAAAAGTATGAACTGAAAAGGGTAATAGGCCTTATTAAGAACTTAAGCATGCTTCAATACAATGGTTTTACAATTATATCCATCAATAATCACTACAAGTTACAGCTAAACATTTCAACTGGTACATCTGCTTACATTTCATCTCCTTTGACCTGTATGCAGTTTTTAACCTTTAACTCACATCTGCAACATTCAAAATCTTCACCAGAAATTATCTTTCTTCTAGAATGAAAGCATTCCAAAAGATTGTATGTTATCAGAAGAGCAATACCAAAACATCTGAACCTGAAACTTAGCCTTCCTGATCTGTGAAGTGTGGGCTTTCGAGTTCACCCATACTTGCAGAAGCAAAAGATTCAAAGGACTCAACAGTTGAGAGTGAAGATCCCGAGTCACCAGAATCCGAGGCATCATCATTTAGAATTATATGGTCATCATCAGTATCAGATGCTTCTGACCCCAACAGGAGTTTGTTTATTGCTGACTTCGCAGTTTCACCAAACCATTCGTCCGGAGGGAGCACACTAACAGAATATTGTATACTTTTAGTTGCTAGTAAAACGTGGAGCTAAAACAAAACATTCAACAAGAAAAGACTAGTACCTTTGTTGGTCCATGCCTCTGGCAGAGAAGGTCCTAATTGCTCGAGCTATTATAGCTGATGCAATCTGTTGTACATGGCGAGATGGGTAACCCGCAAAACGAGCAATTTCAACAGTGAAGTGCATATCAAGAATGAGCTGCCAAAACAAAGTCAAATGACAGTTTTATGGGTGAATAGAAGAGGGAGAAACAGAAGTCATGAATTTGCTCCTGGTGTTCTTTTCAGAGATGTTAGTATTTTCAACTAAGATCTACAAGTGTCTTCCATAATGAAAAACAATGTTCTTTTTACTTGACAAAATGTTTTACATCCTGTCATTTCAACAATACAACAATGGGTTTAAGCAGAGTCTTTCATTAACGTATCCATTTTGACATTCTACAAGTTTTACTTTCTCAATTCAATTCTACAATATCATCTCCAAGAAGTTAAGTTTGAAACACCGTTAGGACAAAACATTACCTGATGCAGCCCAAGCGGCTGAACTGGAGATGATTCATCCTCAAACACACCCCAGAATTCTTGTTCATCAGACAACCACATTAAAACTGTCTCTGTCAATCTAGCAAGCAAAATTTTCTGTAGCTTCTCTTTGCCAAGAAGTACATCTCCAGCCACAGCTGCCAACTGCTGAAGCCTTGCAAATAATGCCTGTAATAATGACAACAATCAAATATTTAGAGGCAGATGAATATTGATGTATAGTATCATCTGCGAGCAATAAATAATGAATGCATGTAAAGAATTTAATGCAACGGCTGACACAATAGTTATAGACTTGAATCAGCCCCACAAGCCATCACTTGAAGCAACTGTAAATTCAAACTTAATAACAAATATTGAACAAATATGCATTGAATGAAACAATGCATATATCATTAAAAAAACGGAGCTTTTCACTTACAGCCCAAATTAAAAAGAAAAATTCGTTCTTACCCACTTTTCTATAAAAATTTGTTTTTAACCCCTCAAATAAACTATTTTCACTCTTTATCCAAGTTGACCAAACTATCCTCAAGTCAAAATTTTAAAAACACAGAATTTAAACCTGATATCAGATTTAATGGAGCCCGAATAAAACTTGATGACCACAAAACCCGAGGTCACAAAACTCGAATCGGGTTTTGTGGCCCCACCATAGTTTTAAAAGGGGTGCGTTAAGAGAGAGGCACAACAAGACACACCATCGGTGCCTGAACGACGGCCAAGCGCAGCTCCCTTAAAGAGCCGCGCACTTGGAGCACCTAGGCGGAGAAGCTCAAAGAGAGCCTAGGCATGCCTAGGCAAAATAAATAGCAAAAACCAGCCGACGAGTCACCCTGACCACCTAGCTGCCAAAACTGCCACAAAAATCGACCAAACAACCACCGAAACCAACCAAACAACCCTGAAACCGGCTAAACAACCTGAAACCAACCTTGTTGTTGCCGATCCACTTCCCTCTCCTCACACCGGCATTCTAGTCGCTGAAATCGGCACTCCAAGGTGGTGGTTGCTTGGTTGCGGTAAGTAGAGCTAGAGAGAGAAAAGGCAAGGGCGAAGAAAGGGAGAGGCTAAGGTAGAGAGAAGTGACAGCTAGGTTTTTGGCTGTCCAAACTTTAAATATATGTGCAGAAAAATTGCAAATAACTCCCTAATTTATGACAAAATACCCAATTAGAGCTAGGAAAAATTGTAAATAACTCCTTAAATTATTATAAAATATCCAATTAAACCCACTAATTTGAAGAATAAATAAAAAAACCCCTATAATTATATATATATATAAAAAGACTCAAATGTTATGATTTTATAATATTTTAAACTTTTTTTTTAATAAAAAGTGCACTTTGTCTCGAAAAGGCATGCCTTGCGCCTCGGGCTCCATAGCCCTTCTGCGCATCGATGTGCCTTACGCCTTTTAAAACTATGGGCCCCACAAAACCAGTAAACCCAATAGTTGTCGTTGTCTTCATTGCTACACCTCACCAAAAACCTCAATTTTCAAGTCAAATCCAACCAAATTTAACTAGATTTAATCATAAACATTAATACTCAACATCCAAAACACAAAAAAACTCGAAAAATCACAAAAAAAAAACTCAAAAAATCCTAATAAAACTCAAACAATCAATAAAGGATGCGAAAGATTTCATACCATGAACAATGGAGAAAGAGAATAAGGTATGTAAGGGCAATTTCGGTTATTTGGGTATGGATTGTAATTAATTTATTTGAGGGATTAAAAACGAATTTTCTGAAAAAAGTGGGTAAAAGCAAAATTTCCTTTTCTAGATTTGTCATTTTTAGTAATTTCCACTAAAATATATATGTACTGAATAGCAAGATAGACAGGAGTGCCTTATTATGTGATGAAAAGGAGATAAGAATGGCCAGTGAATGGAAACCATAAATAAATCTAAGCAACACATATAAAGGCCACATAATTAAACTTCACTTTGAAGGAAGACAAACCTGAAACGGGAGTGAAGGCAGACGATCAGAGTCCCGATATAAATCTTCCCCATTCTCGCTCAGATAAATTTGTCCATTTAATCTTGTTTTGCCTTCTCTAGAATAGATGAAGGCCAGAACATATTGCCGACAAAAGTGATCTTTGAGTTTGTCAAATGAATGCTGAAGATGGCGCCTCCAGTCCTTTAGTTCAGGTGTAGAGCTTGTGTTAGGCACAGTATTTTGATTGTCTAGTTCTTTGCTTTTATTGGGATACCAAACATTCCGCACAGCAATTGGTAACATTTCATCCATAACAGTAAATGCTACTCCTAAGAGAGCAAGTTGTTCTGAATCTGTCTCAACTCTAAATGGTATGGCCTCCTTCAGCTCTGTAAGACTGTCATCATCTGAGGGGCCTGGTAGGGCTCCAATTAGCACATCCAGGTATTTATCAAACAGATGTAATATTCTAGTTAATACATTTCCTCCAAAATGCAAAACGACCATTGGGGTTAGCTGTTCCAATACATCCTGTAAAAGTAATCATCATTTTAATATTATATAATAATAATAATAATTATTAAAATTAAAAAAAAAAAAAAAAAAAAAAAAAAGGCTAAAGAAGAAAAACATTTCCCTTCTGTCATATGTGAAACAGACCTACTTACTTCAACAATGTGCATAAATCTCATTCCACTATCAATAAGCACATTATCTGAAGATGTTGCGAATGCTAACAATGGAGACACAAGCCGAGGAGAAAATGGCAAGCTTTCATCAATTTCCTCCAAGTCAAACAACATTTTTCTAGCACGTCTAAAATTTAACTCTAAGACTTCTTCAATGCATGGCCGCAAAAGCACTAAAAGCAACTTTGACAGAATTAAGCCTTGGGATTCTAATATTGAGCAGTAACTAAGACTACACTGAATACAAACGCTAGCCGCACGTAAAGCAGACACTGTCTCTGAAGTGGGTGCATTCTCCTTTACTAGCCGTACAAAAAATTCAATTTGGCACTCCGCCCATTGAACAACTTTGTTAATATATACAGGATTGTCACCAAATATAAAACCAGAGTCTTTTGCTGCTGATGAGATTGCAGAAAAAACAAGCCTGGATATTGTGGCTGGAAATACTTTGGGACATACAGAAGATGAAGGAAGAAAGACCTCAATGCTCTTCTGGAGACGAGACCCATGAGATTTCAGCAGACACTGGTGTGCTAAAGCACCCTTTCCAAGTTTAATTAAACCAGATAAGGCTGTCTTCAGTTGAGTAATACCAACCAAAGGCTGTTCAGTGATTTTAACCAGTTGATTCTCAAGCGTTTCCTTTCTTTTCAAGAAAGCGGTCCTATATAAGGATGCTTCAGCTAATGAAGTATCACTTGAGCCCTTCAGTTCTGGACTGTTTCTCTCTTCGCCATCTAATGCTTCTATTGCTTCTTCCACCTTATGTTCAGCCAAGAGAACATCAATTTTCTCCAATAATATCATCTTGTGGTTATCTATTTCATTTGGAAAGGGATCTTGAGGATCAGAGAATTTTGGCTCTTGCTGAGATTCATCAATGTTGCCTTCAGCTCGTGTCCACTCTTCCAGTTCACGGCAGACCCCAGTCATCAGATCTTGCACAAGAATCCGTTCAGCAGAAATATGCTTTCGCAGCTCCCTCAGCTCATGCTCCATTTCCACAACTTCTTCAGATATTCTGCAATTATCATTGCAAAATAGCACACTTAATCAGATCACACATAATGAATTCTATTAGTAATGAACATACCCAAAAATCTAAGCCGATGGAAAGAAGCCTAATAATAGCATGTAAGCACTCTTAACACCTCTACGTGTAAGACAACGAATAACAAATTCAAATTTAATCACTTAGGAAGACTCGAACCCAAGATTGCCTGATATAACTACCTCTCATACCATGTTAATAACCAAGAGACCAAAGGTTTAAACTAATAGGAAAAGACCCAACAATTGTATTTAAGCACTCTAACAATTATAAAGCTAGCACATATCTGAAACCTTGGAACCAAGATTTGACAAAATGCAAGGAATTAGGAGAGGGATATTTTTGCAAAAAATCAGTTCACAGTTGGCAAAAATGGCATTAACGATAATTTGTGTACATTTGATATCCACACTACTAAAGTATTGCTCAGTGTCAGTATCCTACCAGCCAAGTTCACCTTTCTAAATTAAAAATATGTTGAATAACGGAAAACCTTTCTCCAGCCTCCACCAGCCCTTCAACTTTGAGCCAATAAGCAGCAGATGACAGGTACCTTACCTAGGTTTTTAGGAGTGATGTTGCTACATGCTATAAAACCACGTGGAAAACCATAAAATTACATCACATTCCGACACAAAAACATATATGAAGTTTGGATGGTTGTTCTCCAACTAGAAATAGAAGAAAAGACTCCCTAAGCTTCAGAAGGAGAGTATCTCTACTTAAAAAATCTCTTTATTTATTTTATTTTTTCCTTCAGTAGGATTTTGAAAAGAATCCTACTCATCCTTAAATTTGGAAGTTTAATTTAGAAAATGATCAAACCAACCTGAATCATAGCACAGCAACACCAATAAGCAATTTAAATTTCATTTGTTTCCAGGCCACACTATTTCAGAACAAGTACAGAATTTAAGTATCTTCCTATAAACAGGTATCATTATCAAGATCAATTCCTACCACCAAATAAGGCTAATACACAAACCTACTTTTTTTTCCCATTTTATAGCATCTTTAGTATTGTCCAAATAGTTTTTGATTGCATTATACTTACAGTAATAAAATAGTTTCTAATAAATATATAAGCAAACAAATTCATGATTAATATCTTCTAGAAGTTGAAAGGAAAACTGTAAGGAACCCAGCAACTGTAAGAACATTCAGAAAGATCATTTCCGAAGATTGCAAAACCTTGATGCCATTTTTAATATTACTATTTTTTTCATAAAAAATAAAAAGAAATAAAAAATCTCCTTCAAACTTATGGGTTTTCAAATACTAGTAAAGAAGGCCATCCATAATATTTCATCCGTTGCAACGAACCCTGAAATAGAGCTCTTTTGTCCACACATTTTTCATTCACCAACAGACTTCGATAATATCAATAATAGTCCAATACGCAGATATCATCTCAAAACTCCAAAATTTGAGCCTTGCTAGTATCACCATGCCACAGGAGCATGCTAAAACAGGTTCTTTTATGAGAATGTCATACTAAGAACAAAAACAATGTCAAACATCTAGAAGGTTCTACACCAATTCATGAAACTAACTTATTATGGAATGAATATATTAACATAGAACTGCCATACTCTTTTCAGTCGCTTAGATTTCAAATGTTTGTAAGTATGTTTTGGTGCTAATTTTGCAAGTCACTACGATACTACTGGTAATGGCTTTTGAATGTCTTCAACTTCAATCAATTTAAGTAGTTGATGATGCAATGTCGCTTAAATTAAAACAAAGTTACATTACACCTCAATGCATTCATAAACTTACTATATGTATCAAAGCATGAACTTTTCCATAACATATTCCAACATTTCCTTAATTCCATTTTCAATTACCAGTAAACATCATATGACAGTTTCAAGATAGTTGAAGGGAAGATTTGATTACCTGAAGAAAGCAGAGTACTTTGTAGGCATATTGCCACATAAGTTCTCCACAGCATCCTTCAAATCCATCAGCTCACAGCAGAGCCTTCTGATTCCCTACAATACCCACCACAGAGGGAGCTCAATGTTTCAATAACTTATCATTAAATTAATGAGTAAACAAATAGTACCAAAAAAAAAAAAAAAAAACACAACCTTTTCAGTGTCGGATTGGTAGAGTGAGTCGATTTTGGACTGAGGAGTGATGTTCTCAATCGAAGGGAAATCCTCATCTTCTTCACTGCTCTCCATATCTCTCAACTGGGTAAGAGATTGTTTGCTGGTTTTTTAAACGAAGACCAAAAGCACCATGTGAGACTCTGACTTTGGGACTTGTGAGTCACCCACTCTGTCTCTCCCTCCTGTCTTTTTTAAAGCAAATTGCAAGTACAGTTGTCCTTGCCATGACATGTACAATTGCCAAAAAGACCTGACGTTTGTTAATATTACATAACTATTATCTTTTTTTGCACTAATATCATTTGAGCTTCCGTGAATTCTACAAAGGTACTCCATCAAATCATTAGTTTTGACCGTCAATTAGTAATGGTTAATGATTAGTTGTGCTAAAAAGATCGAAATGTCCTTATCCCAAAAATTTAAATAATAATTTATTTTTATTTTTTTTGAAAATTGATTAATTTATTATTATTTTATTTTAAAAATTAATTAAAATATAGAAATAATTAAAAATATTTTAAAAAATTTGTTATCTTCTTCATCCATCATCTCCCTTGTTCGTCATCCATCAGCCTTACTCTTGTTCATCATCTTTATCATCAATCACTCATAAATTAAAAAAAAAAATAACAAAAAAAAAAACAATTCAACAAATGAAATCCATCTATTTCCCTGCAATTTATAAATAAAAAACCAACCTAACAAAAAAAGAAATAAATAGAGAATCTAGATCCACACCCATATCAAGAAACAAAAACTTGATATGGGTGTGGATTGTGGATCTACATTACATGTAGGTTGTAGGGATGGATTATAAAGAAACTTTTGCATATATTGTCAATTTGCTTACTATTGCTGCATTGCATCTAGAAATTGGTCTCTTCATCAATTAGATGTGCAGAATGCATTCTTTCCTGGTGACCTTGACGAAAATTCTACATGCTTCTACTTCCAAGCTATTGTCAACAAGGAGAGAACTTAGTGGGTTGACCGAATAAGTCATTATATGGATTGAAACAAGCATCTCAAAATTGGTTTTCCAAATTTTCTTCAACCATTCAAAATGCTAGATTTCAACAATCTAAGGGATGTGGAGATTCTTTTTATTGTAATTCTAATTTATATTGATGATACGATAATTATAGGAAACAATGCAATTCCTATAGACTTAAGAGACTTCTCCATGATCAATTTCGAATCAAAGACCTTAGAAATTTAAAGTATTTCTTGGGGATTGAAGTTGCACATTCCGAACAAGGAATATCCATCTCAAAATGGTATATACATTAGACATAGTAGATGATATAGGCTTACTTGGTGCAGCTCCAGCCACGTTTCCCACGGAGCAAAATTTGAAACTTACACCAGCAAACGGTGAACGTCTCAAGACCTATCACATTATAGGGGACTTGTTGGGCTACTCATTTTTCTTGCCAATACAAGACCTGAGATATCTTATTCAGTACACCTTTTTAGTCAATTTATGCAAGCACCACAAAAGCCACATCATAATGTAGTTATTCAAGCTTTGAGATTTTTGAAAGGGATGTCAGGTCGAGGATTGTTCTTTCTAGTAAAAAATGCTTTGGTATTGAAAGGGCACTATGATGCAAATTGGGCTAGTCGTCCAACCACAAAAAGATCTGTTACTAGTTACTGCATATTTATTATATCTTGAAAAACAAGAAATAGTTAACTATTTGCAGAAGCAAAATATAGAGCTATAGCTTCCATCACTTGTGAATTAACTTGGTTGAGATATCTTTTGCAAGATCTGCAAGTTAGTCATTTAGGCCTAGCAACATATCATTGTGATAACCAAGCTACTTACGCATAACAACAAACCCTATTTTCCTCAAAGGCACTTAACATATAAAGTTGGACTATATATCATGTTGTGAGAGAAAAAATTCAAACAAAGCAAATTCAAACTTCTTTCACACTTTCTACTCTTCAAGGTGCAGATATATTCATTAAAGTACTGGGAAATGGAGTTTTTTATTAACATTTATGCAAGTTGGGCATTCATGACATTAATGCTTCAACTTGAAGGGAAATGTTGTGATTCTTTGGAATCAATTACAATCGATCTTTGGATTTGATTTAGGCCATCAATAATCTTGGGATTTTATTTAGACAATAAAAACATGATATTTTCTTTCCTTATTGAGAAACTTACCAGGACAGAGCTCTCTTGAGCTATATACTTATGTGTGTGTGTTTGTGTGTTTGTGTGTCGGCACACATATTGTTTCAAAAATTTCCAATTAATGGCGACTTTTCACTAATTAATCACTGACCGGAACCTTACCGGTTCAATAATCTCCAAATCGGGTGTCCTGCTTGCTGGAGGTGAGTACTCGACTGAGTTGGCTAAGTAATCAGTCTAACTCAATCCAGAACTGACAAGCCGAACCACCGCACCCAATTGAAAATCACCCTAAACACAACTTAAAATCATTTATCCAACAACCACCATAATACACGAAAAAATAGAGAAACAAGGAGAATAATGATGATAATGATCTGGGGTGGCACCATGGTAGTGATGATGATGATTTGGTGTGGCGGTGATGATGATGGATTCAGTGACTAGTGCACTATGAGGTGAGGTGAGATAGAAGGATGAGAGAAAAGGATGAGGGAAAATAATGCAACAAAAGTTAGAATGTTAGAAACAATTTGGTGTTTAATAATTAAAAATAAAAAAAGAAGAATAAAAGAAAATCCCTTCTACATTTATTAGTTGAGTGTTTTGTCACTATGTAAATATGCTTATCTATGTAATTTTTTGATAAAATATGGTTTTATATGCAGTTTAAATGTTAATTGGAAGTTTAGATGAAAAATTATCAAGTAAATTTTAATTAGAACCACTATAAAAAATTAGGCCTATGACAAAGAGCAAAATATATACATTGTCGTAACTTTTGGAAATATGTAGGTGCAGTTGTAGATGTGCATGTTGTTGTAATGTTGAAGGGCTTTGACAACATGCAACACACGTTTTCTTCAAGCTTATGACAATGCTACTACACATTGCGATAAATTATGACAATGTGTATCTAATGTTGCCATCGACTCTCTTGACTTATTGATTCACACCTTCTCTCATCTCTAGAACCTTGAAAAACTTGAAACTACTAAACAAGTTTAGTCTTTCTCATTTTTCAACAGATGCAGTTTGTGCATCACTTGATTTTTGCATGATTCCGATCACTATATTATTGATTATATTTATAGCCTTGACTTAAGACGACAAGTAACGTGCAAAGCTGCAATGTGTTGGCAACATGCATCATTATGCATAACGTGCAACATCGTGTAGGTCATTGCATCCCTACTGTAAATCCTTTCAACAACATACATTCTTTGCATGTTGCCATTGGTGACCTACAACTAATGGGACCCATCCTAACTCCTATCTCAAGTCCGGGAGAATCTCGTGAAAACTGGGGTCTTTTTAATTAAAATTTGGATTTACTAAAAATTCTTTACAATAATCACATCTTAATTTTGATAATCACCTTGAGCGAATATAAATTGAACAAATCTAAAATCTTTAAAATTTATTGTGCTGGACTCATAGATTAAATATATAAAATATTTGTAAAATGATGATTAATTTGTAAAACTATTTTAAAAATACATTTACGAAATCTGTTTAATAAAATAATAATAAACATTATTGCAACTGCTTATTATTATGTGGCCCTTCTTATAATATGCAATAATTTGTACGAATTTATAGTGAATACCTAGAAAAATAGATTTATAAAAAGTGAGCGCTAATGCTCAATGAGTGGATATAACTTTTCAAAAACATTTCTAAATAAAACATAATATATTTTTGTTAACAATAAATACTTCTCAATAATTCATATAATTTTATATCTGAAATACTGAAACTAAATTTAAATATGATCTTGTAGTAAAACTATAAACTTTTATATAAATTATCTTTATAACTTTAATAATATAAAATATGAAATATGTAATCTGTAAATCTTTTATGGAATCTCTTTCTATAAATCTTGTGTTTTGTAAATCTTTTCTATATTATTCAACTCAAAATGTAACTTATAATCTGAAAATCTACGCCAATTAGTACTCAAAAAAATCTATCATACGTGTTAGAGATATTTAAAACACACGCAGAGTGAGAGATAATAGTTGTTATACACATGTTAGGCTACTCAATAACTCTAGACATCTGTCATACACATGCTAAGTGACTCTTTCAAACTTACACACGTGAATCCAGCTTGACCGTTAAAGGGGAGGGTACAACCTTAGTGTTCCAAACATATTTTTATATTTTCATTTTTTTAAATCTATTTTTTAATATCCATAGAATTCTGAATAAATATTTTTCTCAAAACGTAGTCAATATTCTTTCTCAAAACACCAAATCCTATTATTTAAAACATTCTTAAATAACTCAAACTGAAAACGTAAAATTCTTACTGGGATTTTGATAAGTATACATATATATAAATTTGTAACAAACTTTTATTTCAATCGTAAAATATAATTTATAATCCATAAAATCAATTAACTAAATAAATAATTTTTTTCAATTACATAATAAAAACTGAAATATAAATAAACATAATTCAATCAATTTAATTAAAATAAAATTATCCACTTACATAACTCTTTTGTTTATTTCTAGATTGAAAATGAGTTTCTCTATGTTTTCTCATAATCTTGAATCTACCCTAAAATAACATAAAACTTAATTTAGAACTTATAGAAAAATTAATTAATTTTTTGAAATCCAAATCTTATTAAAATAAAAATCACTTATCTGGATAAATCGGATACCCAAGTATTTTTCTTTTCTTTTCTTTTTCCCTTTCTTCTTCTCTTTTCTTCTTGGCTTCTCCTTCTTTGTCTTCACTCTTCTTCTTCAATCTAGTTTTTTTTTTTTTTTGGCCGATGAGCAGCTTCTGTGTTTGTTTCCATATAAAAAGCTTACATATCTCTATATACACACACACTAACTAAAACACACTACACTGCCTTATGTACAAATACATATATATAATATTCTTCTCTCTTCCTTTCAGACTTATCTCATGCCACCGTTTCATTCACTTCTTGTTATTTTTTTTTTATTTTTTTCTTTCTCATTCGGCTCACCACAATTCCCACCATCAACTTATATATTTTTATTTCAATAAGTATGACCCACCACTAACGTTTATATATATTTTTATTATTATATTTATTATTATTTAAAAAAAACCCACCGTATGACTTTTTGTTTGCCAACATATGTAAATTTCAATTTGCCCTATGACCTTTGCCCTTTAATCCAACTTTCTTAATTTCTTTTAAAAATATCCTTTAATAAATTATTTATTCATAAACTTCTATACTTCTAAAACTTGAACTAGACTAAATTAATAATAATAAATTGAATTTTAATTAATCTTTTAGGTTCATTTGGATTGGGACCTTACAACGACAACATAGAGCTCATGCACGTTGTCATAGATCTAGTTTCCTTTAATGACGTGAAAATCATCGCCACACCTTTATGCTAAAGCAGACAATAATCAAGAAAGCATGATAGAGAAATTAAAAATCATTAAATGGGAGCAATGGATATATAATATGGGATATAAACATAAAAACAATGTGAACTTTAGTGTTTAGAGGTTGTCATCATAAATGATGCACATATTTTGCTGATTATATGCTTCTACTAGCATACCCCTTGCCCTAGAATTATTGTTACACAGAAATAATTTAACTGCATGAAATTAACAATCAAATATTTTAAGTCTAGAGAAATCTGTATGCATTTCTAGCTTTTTTCTCCATTTACTTCGATTATTTGCATTTCATGTTTAATGGAATTTCATCATTTAAATTAAATCTTTCTATTGATGAATTTAAGACAACATTTGTAGCATGGAGGAAAGACAACATAATAAAACTACTAAATTAGAAAATTGTGAAGTTAAAATAGTCATTTTAACTGAAAAGAATTATGTATTTTGCAAAGCTGGAATTATGTCCACAATAGGCCACCATCAGTTATTTTACTAAAAAAAAAAATATATTTTGTTGCAATCCTTACCATGATGGTTTGATCTCATATATATAAACCACTAACAATTATTATATATTCTGATGTTTGTCAACCAAAATCCAAATATGTCAAGTCATTTAAAAAATGTCAAATAATGTCAGCAGAAAGCGAAAATAATGCAGCAAAAAATAGAAAGTTAGAAACAAATTAACATTTAATTATTAAAAAAAAAATGAAAATCCTTTTGCATTTGCCACGTGAGTGTTTTGGCCCATATGTAAATATGCTTATGCATGTAATTTTTGGATAAAATATGTTTTTTTTTTATTTTATGCATTTTAAATGTTAATTGGAAGTTTAGATGAAAAATTATCAAGTAATTTTTTTTTTTTTTTAGAATGCGACACTACAAAAAATTAAGCATATGACAACATGTAAAATACATTGACATAGCTCTTTGTAGTAGGTAAGTGCATGTTGTTGTAGTGCTGAAGGGCTTCGACAATATGCAATGCATGTTATCTTAGGGCTTTAACAACATGCAGTGTGCGTTATCTTAGGACTTATGACAATATGCACTACACATTGCAGTAAGTTATGACAATGTGCTTCTAATGTCACCATAAACTTTATTGATTCATGTATTCACATGTTCTCTCATCTCTTGAATTGATAAAATTCATCCCTGAAAAACTTAAAATTACTAAACAAGTTAAGTCTTTCTCCTTTTTCAATAGATGCAACTTGTGTATCACTTGATTTTAACATAGTTTTTATAACTATATTACTAATCATATTTATAGCTTTGACTCAAGATGATAAGTAACGTGCAAGGCTGCAATGTGCGTGGTAACGTGCATCATCGTGCATAATGTGCAATATCATGCAGCAACGTGCAAGTTATTGCATCCTTGCCCTAAACCCTTTCGACAACATACATTCTTTGCACGTTGTCATAGATGACCTACGACAACATAGAACTCATGCACATTGTCTTTTGCATGTTATCGTAGGTCTAGTTTCTTGTAGTGAAGTGAGTATGACAATCACACATTTATACTGAAGCAAAAATAATCCAGAAAGCATAACAAAAAAATTAAAATCCTTAAATGGGATCAATGGAGATATATTATGGGATGTAAGCATGAACACAATTTTGAACGGTAGTGCTTGGAGGTTGCCATCATAAACGATGCTCATGTTTTGTTGATGATATGCTTCTAATAACATACCCCTGCCCTTGGAATTTTTGTTACACATAAATAATCTACCTATGTGAAATTAACAATCAAATATTTCAAGTTTAGAGAAAGGAATTCTTTAAAAAAAAAAAAAATTAAACACCAAATTGTTTCTATCTTTCTATCTTTTGCTACATTATTTTCCCTTTCTAAAGACATTATTTGAAGCTTTTTAAATGACTTGACATATTTGGATTTTGGTTGAGAAGAATAAAAATATAGAATAGTTGGCAGTGATTCAAATATATACAATTAAGCCATTCATGGTAAGGATTGCAACAAAATATATTTTTTTTTTTTAGTAATATAACTAGTGGTGGCCTATTGAGGACATAATTCCAGCCTTGCAAAACTCACTAATTCTTTTCAATTAAAATGGTTGCTTCAACTTCATAGTTTTATAATTTAGTAGTTTTACTGTGTTGTATGTTGATAAACAAAATTTATATATATTTGTTAACCTTAAATATAGGTTTATTAGTCCAATTTTATGTTAAGTTGATTTTAATAGTTGTGTTTTTGGTGAAACAAGAAAAAAAGAAAATTTGTGCGTTAAATGAGGAAAAATTACAATTCTTGTCAAGTCAAAACCCAAGTCAATCAA
Source organism: Litchi chinensis (assembly GCA_019925255.1). NCBI lineage: Eukaryota > Viridiplantae > Streptophyta > Magnoliopsida > Sapindales > Sapindaceae > Litchi > Litchi chinensis. Next base: position 1,828,230 of record CM034469.1, read on the forward strand.
GGATTCCAGTTTTGCCCAAAATATTTGTCAAACAATTAGGAAATTGGTTGAGAACAAACAAATAAATCAATGAAGAAAAAAAGCAAAATTGGAACAAAATCAATTTTGAGTTAATTTTGAAAGGTTTGACACATAAAAGGGAGCCGCTGAACATATAAGAGGGGAGCAATTGGAGCTGCTGCAGTCTTTGAGATAGAAAAGATTAGAAAGAAACACAACAACTTTGGTAGAGAAGAAGACAAACAAGAGTGTAGTAGCAACAAGACAAAAACAATAGCTAAAGTTCTCAAAAATATGTCGGGTTTTGATTTATTTATTCTTGTTATCATAATGGTTGTTTAATTTTCTTTGCTGAGGTTTAGGATGAAGCGTTAATACCTTTGTAATAATTTTGCTATTCAAATATTATTCTAATTTTTTTTTTTAATGTTTGATAATTCTTAGTTTCATCGATTGATAAAACAAAAATTGTTTCACCTTTAATATCAAGTATTTTTGGTTATTACAAAATTATTTTATTAATTTGACTTTGAATTGAAAAATGTTTAAATATAAAATTTTTTATTATGTGTTTTTCAATATTGGATACATATAATGACGGACCCCTCTTCTTTATACTACGAGACAGCTCGCCCAACAACTTTATGGTAGTCTTCTAGTCGAGATCTGCTCCAGCTAAAAGGTTCCTGTGAAGTTAAACCTCTTACTTTAGTTGAAAACCTTTCTTAAATCCTTAGAAATTCTTACGAAAGAAAATGAGTGGAGATTTTTCTCTTTTAAAATACATATTTGCAAAATGTGGTTTAAGAATATCCGACAGTACAATTACTGTTTTTCTAAAAATTCTAACTTATAAAGATAAAATATAAAACCTGTGCACTTCTAAAATCATTCAAAGTTCAACTTTCGGCCTTAGGCCCTTATTCAATTTACAATCAACCATAATGCAATTTCAAATCAAGAGATAATTCAGAAATTCATTGAACTTGGATAAAATAAAGTGGACACATAGTTCTCAACATTATGCAAAAGTATAAAATATGTGTTCTCAAATTATTATAAAACATGCAATGAGTCTTAAACAGTTATGCATAATGTCTCAAAGTCATGTAAGTACATGATAACTGAAAAGTAAACTAACTAGTGTAATAGCATCGTGTCCTCAACCCTCTTGTACACTTGACAAAGCTCTCTCTGATCTTTGGCTCACACCTGCACTTGAGGAGGATTTTTATAAAACACGAAAGAGAGTGGTGCATATTAACTCATTGAGTGGGTAACTTTAGGCTATGAACTCGCTTTTAAAATATAAATACACCTCCCAAAATAATAATTTGAAAAAACTAGTAATTTATCTCAAACTGATAAAATATAAATCGAGTATATATAATAAAAGCATTTTTACTTGTAATTGATAATAATTTTTTTAACTTGTAAAACTTTCTCTTTTTCTGAATCTCACGTCTAATGACATAGTTCTCTTTTCTGAAACTTGCCTTACAAGGTAGCCTAGGGAAACTCATCCTCTAATGATTGTACGTCTACACGTCATAGAACTAGGACTAAGAAATGCTACCTGTGTAGTCGCTGATGTGGGACCTCAGGGATCGCGATACCCCCTGACATCAAGCTAATCTACACTACTGTATACGTGCAGAGGGCGACACACTAACTCAAATCCCTCTAAGTTAGTGACTCTCCCAATCAACTACCATACACATATACAGTACTACGACCGGGTATAATTGAGGATTAAGGTAAACCCAAGACATCTAAATCTCTTCACTATGCTTAATACTTTTCTTGCTTTTCTCTTTAACTTAGCTTAAAAGCATATTGATCTTACTTGTATGTATTCTGTTCTGTAGCACATGGTATAAAATTGAAATACTTTACTTTTAAGGCAAAAGCCTAAAACTTTACATACTAAGGCGAATGCCTAAACTTTTCCTTTCTAAGGCAAAAGCCTAAAACATTATAATTTACTTAGCATGTAATTTCTATGCATGTATCTCAATTAACTTTCAACTAGCAATGCTTTTAAAATACTTAAATTTATAATGTAAATTTATAAAAGCTATACATGCATTTCAATAAAATAATAACATGTTATAATCTTGCTTGGGAAGGTATAATAACTTGGATGCAAAACATAGTATTGCATTTGTAAATAAACAAATGATATAATTCATAAAAATTTTGTACAAATTCCACACTCATAACTTGCTTCCCAATATAAAACCACTCTTCCGCGCCCTCCTCTAGCTCGCTGCTTCACTTACATTTCAATACAACACAATTTTCGAGTTACAACGATCCTAATTATACACACACGCATTCCATACAAAATTTCAACACTCAAGCATGCAGAACACTTCATTTTCAAGTTGTAACAAACTGTTATACTACCTAGCTCGCTCTCTGCCAGCTACTACTGAGCTCGTTTGGCTTGTGAGCTACTGCTCAAGTCCAATCTGGCCTGAACGACGAGCTTTTATCAGCTTGCCCTTTGCAAGCTACCATTTTAACCCCAACTCGCCCTTCATGAGTTACTGCCCTTAGTTTAGCTCGGACAGTTTTGTAATGGACTGTGGGCATCGCCTAACTCGTCTTTGCGAGCCACTATTCTAGCCAGCCTGATCCGAACTGTGGGCACCACCCAACTCACCCTTTACGAGCTGATGTTCCTTGCCCAGGTCGGATAGGCATTGAAATGGACTATGGTATCATCTTGCTCATGGCCTCTAGCTTGCCGGCGAGTTACGGTCCTAGCCTAGCTCGACCCTAACTCATGCATACAAAGTTTTAACATTTATTTTCCAGATTTTACCCTAGCAAACACATCCAGGATAGCATCATTTCTCATGCCAAAACTAACAAACAAACTTTGAATTATACTAATCAACCTTGGCCGAACCATGTACAACCATGTTCTAACATTCTTTTCAAGTTTAACATTATTATTCTCATCAAAATCACTTCAAATATTATGGCAAACTATTAAGTATCCAAACCAACACTAACTCATCCCAAATCACAACATAAAATCTGGTAACATAGCCAAAATAAATTTGAACACTAAAACTCATCATAATCGAGACTTACAAGTCATTTATCCTAGATTTTCCTTTAAATCTCACATCAAAACCATATACAATACTACATTCATCATTTAAAGACCTTAAATCTTTAAACTCCAAATAAAAGTATCACAACCAGCCCATTACAAATATGACATCCCAAACACTCCATAGATTCAACTAATTTATCAGGAATATTTCATGAAATCAAGTCCTTACCTTTTAAATTTGACTTGATGTGAGCAAATCTTCCTCTTAACCTTGCATGCGACCTCAAATCCACATGCAGCAACTACCTTCTTGCTTCCACACCTCTCGGCTAGACACCCCTTCTTGACCGAGACTTCACCTCTTCCTTAATTCCCTCTTCCTTAGCTGTGAATCTCCTCCCTTTTTCTTCTTCACCCGAGAGCTCTCCTTCTCTTAAGAGAATGTATTTCTTTTATAAGTTGAGTTGTGTGGCGACTACACCCCTCTCTTCTCTTTCATTTCCTTTATATATTCTTCATTTGATCATGTCATGTGTCTTAACCTTGCTCGAGTTGCTTTACACATGTCACTCATGCATGGTTTCTTTTCTTCCACTTGGTCCACATGTCTTTCATGCATGAATTCTATTTTCCACATGTCAAGCATGCATGCTTCCTTTTTCTCATGCTTTCATGCCAACTCATGCACTCATTCAACTACACTTTTTTAATTCCTAAAATGTCCTTATACTAGTATTTTGCCTTCCAATAATTTCCTTACCCTTTTTGAAAATTTCCTCTGACACTAAATTTATTCTAATCCGTAATAAATCTTCATATTAGTTTTTGAATTCGAAAATCATTTTCCGGTCTATCTAGAAATTTTATTATAATTAAATTGACTCTTCCGAAAATTCTACAAAAATCCGATTATGCATTCGGATCTGAGAAATATACTAGTATTTGATTCGAGTATTTCCAATCTCTTTGAGGATCGTACTAGAATTCAATTTATGCTTCCAAACACTTAAATTCACTTCATTACTCCATAACAATCGAAAGGCGATTTCGTCCATGAATTTTCGGTTCACTCATAACTTATTCGAACAGACTTATTTTTGTTCCGTTTTAGTATCCTTCAACTCTAACATTAATTCTGAAACTTTGCTATACAACGTCCACTTTTCTAAAATTACTATTTACACAGACGATTTTCGTCTAGAAACACTATTCATCTGAAAAAATAAATTATTTTCTAGAAAGTAAGGTTTCGGGTTTCACATATAATGCTTAGATCTTATAAATTTTAAGTTTTGAAGTAAGAATTTACATAAGATTTATTTTTAAACTTAACTAATAAATCCTAAGAAAACAACATATTAATTTCTAAGTTGTTTCTTTAATTTTTAAGAATATTATTTTGAATAGTAAAACATTACGAGTTGATAATGGTGGATTCTAAAACTCAGATTTCCCATCTATAGCTTAAGTTTTATAACTTAATCTTGTCTCGTTAATTTAGAATTTTATTTTCTTTAGTTCTAATTAATTATTAATTTTCAAACATTGTTAACTAGATTAGAATTAAATTTAATTTGAATTTAGATTAATATTTTCTCAATCTATGTGAAATCGATATCGTACTTACATAATCTATTCTGCAATAAACTCATCCACTTACGAGTACTAAAGTTTGCACAACATATGTCATCCATGCTACAAATGCTAACTTGAATTTATCAATAGATAATTTTAATTTAAATTATGAAATTTCATTAAACATGAAATGCATATAATAGAAGTAAATGTGGAAAAAAAATAAAAAAAATAAAAACCAAAAATGCATGTAGATTTCTCTGGACTTAAAATATTTTATTTTAATTTCACACAATTAAATTATTTTTGTGTAACAATAATTCTAGGGCCAAGGGCATGCTAGTAGAAGGATATCCGTAGAAAAATAAGTGCACCATTTATGATGGCAACCTCTAAGCACTACAGTTTAAAATTGTGATTATGCTTATATCCTACAATACATCTCTATTTCTCCCATTTCAAAATTTTTAATTTCTCTATCATGCTTTTTTTTTTAAAAAATTATTGTATGCTTCAACACAAAGATGTAATGTTAATCCTCACGTCACTACAAGAAACTGGACCTATGACAATGTGCAAAAGACAACGTGCATTAGTTCTATGTTGTCGTAGGTCACTTTGGCAACGTGTAGAAAATGTATGTTGTCGAAGAGGTTTAAGGTAGGGATGCAATGACTTGCATATTGTTGCACATTATGCACGATGATTCACGTTGCCAGCACATTGCAGTCTTGCATATTACTTGTCATCTTGAGCTAAGGCTATAAACATAATCAATAACATAGTGATGAAAACAATGTTAAAATCCAATGATGCACAAGCTGCATCCATTGAAAAAGGAGAAAGACTAAAATTGTTTAGTAGTTTCAAGTTTTTCAAGGATGAATTTTATCAATTTTAAAAATATGAGAAGGTGTGAATACATGGGCCAAGAGAGTTTATGGTGATATTAGATGCACATTGTCATAACTTACTGTAACATGCAGTGCACATTGTCACAAGCCCTAAGATAATGTGCACTACACGTTGTCAAAGCCCTTCAACACTATGACAGCATGCACATTAGCAACGTGCACCTGCATATTACGAAAAGCTACGACAATATATTTTGCATGTTGTCGTAAGCCTAATTTCTTATAGTATGCTCTAATTAAAATTTCTTGATAATTTTTTTTTTTTTATCTAAACTTGAAATTAACGTTTAAAATGCATATAAAAACATATTTTATCAAAAAATTACATAGATAAGCATATTTATATAGGAACAAAACACTCAAGTGGCGAATGTAGAAGGGATTTTCTTTTTGTTTTTGTTTTTTAATAATTAAACACCAAATTGTTTCTAACTTTCTACCTTTTGCTGCATCATTTTCCCTTTCTGAAGACAATATTTGATGTCTTTTTAAATGATTTGACATATTTGGATTTTGGTTGATAAGCAAAAGAATATATAGTAGTTGTTAGTGGTTCATACATATGAGATCAAGCCATTCATGGTGAGGCTTGCAACAAAATATATTTTTTGTTTTTAGTAAAATAACTTATGGTGGCCCATTGAGAACATAATGCTAGCCTTGCAAAACACACTAATTCTTTTCAATTAAATGGCCATTTCAACTTCATAATTTTGTAATTTAGTAGTTTTATTGTATTGTTTGTCTTCCATGCTACAAATTAGGGGTGGGGATGACTATGTTTGGGTTTGTTTTTATTTGAACCGACTCAAGCATAGCAAGTGTTCGGGTCTAAACTTTTGGGGTCCAAACATGGTTCAATAAAGGAGAGAAAACAAGCCGATCCAAACATGTAATGTTCAGTTCAGTTTGGTTCGATTTGAGTTCCATGTTTGGGCCTAATTTTGGGCTTCTTTTTTAGGTTGAATTTTTTTTTTAATTTTTTAAGTTTCTTTTTTTGAATTTGTTACTATTAGGCTTTTAAGTTTAAATGTTTTGGACCTTTAGGTTTGCTTTTTCTTGTGGGTGGAACAAAAAAAATTAGGTAGGTGAAGGCAAAAATTAGGTGGGGCAAAGTGGAAACAAAATATTTAAGTTATTCAACCTGTTTAGTGCCTTCAATGTAAAGAGAAAAAAAAATCAACATGCTCTCAACACTAAAGGAAGCATAAACATTAAACGAATTCAACAATCCAAATTAAACCCCAACACTGTCCACTACCTATATCCATAAATTAAACAAAACATTAGGAATAAAAATGCAACAAAATAGTACACATAAAAAATACAACAATTTAGAAAATGTGGTAATTGACAACTTCAAATATTAGCTCCAAGTCCAACTCCAACCAATCAAATATTAGCTCCAAAGTTCAAACACTTTTTTGTAGCCATTCAAAACAAATTTATTAGTACACAAACACTAAACATATAATAAGTGAATAATGATATTAAAAATAATATAAACTATAAATCTTACCATCAAAATTTCAAGATAAATCCAAATTATTTAATAAAGTTGAAACTTCATTTACTCCATCGTTGTAGGGCACTGCATCAAAAATTAAGTAAAATCAAATTATCAAGTAATATTTATGTAAACATAAGCACAAAACATAAGATATAAATGTTCAACTAAATTATAAACTCATTGGTTTCAATGGCCTGGTAAAACTAAATATTTTAAACACTAGTGGCATCATATTTTGCATGCTCATCTACATTAACAGTTTTGGGCATTGGGTTCATAGCGCTCAACCAATTTTGATAACAAATCACTCTCTCTACCATTTTAGGAGTTAATGAACTCCTAAATGGATCTAGAATACGACCACCCGTGCTAAAAGCGGATTCTGATGCCACCATTGAAACTTGCATTGTCATCACATCTCTTGCTATACTTGCCAAAGTTGGGTGAATTCTTCCACCAATGCAAAAAATTAAACATCTCATTATCTGCAGGTTCACAACAAATACAATTCTAACTTAGTCTTCTGCTCCATTTCACACTTCATTGTTTTTGTTTGATTGCTCATAATTTATTTGCCAAAGTCGTGTTTGCTTTACGAGTCTAAGTCTTTTGACCATCACTATGAAGCACAATCAAATCACCATAATGATGATAAACTTCATCCCTACTAGAGTGCATTGATTTATAATAATCAAACAACTCTTCCAACAACCTTTTTATTTGTGTGGCCATGGATGCTTCTTCCAAAGAATAAAAATTCTGTAACAAATATTGGATATAATCCAATTTGAACCTAGGGTCAAGCACTTTCACTACCAATAACATCATGTTGATTTTATCCAACCCTCCCTCCTAATACTTAAAAAACTTTTGTCTCATGTTAGAGGCTATCCTAATTAGAAACGGATCAGAAAAATCTTCTAAATTAATGATTGTTTGAAATACTTAACACCAACGTAAAAGATATTCTATAAAGCCCAAATTTTTTCTTTTTAAGAGAAACAAAATTTTTTCGATGAATAGTATTTTCATGTGAATAGTGTCCATATGAATAGTAATTTTCAGAAAGCGGACCTCGTAAATTGAAAAGTCCGAAATTAGTATTAGTGTTAAAAGAAATTGAAACGAATAAAAAATGAGTTTATTTGAATAGATTATAAGTGATCTGAAGTTTATTGAACGAAAATACCTTTTTCGATTTTAGTGTCGTACATATGCCCTTATTTATGGAGTAATAAAAATAATTTAAAGTGTTCGAATGTGCAATTGAATTTTAGTAAAGTTTCTAGATATGTTAATTGAATTCTAATAAAATTTTCAGATGGATCAGAGATGATTTCAAATACAGAAATGCATTTTAGGAGATTAGAAAGCATAAAAGTGATGCATGAAAATGGGATACTTGGCGTGAAAAGAGAGAAAGAGAGAATGCATGTGAGACAAGTGGCAAGGTGATAAGCATGCAAGTTGACAAGTGGCAAGGAATCATGAAGCATATGTAAAGTTGAAAACAAAAAATGAAATGAAAGAATGAAAGAGAATGCATTCGGCCATTTGAGAAAATGAGAGAGTATTTGGCCAAGTAAAGAAGAGAACCGAGACAGCATGCTGCATGGATGGTTTGGAGTCCATTTTTGAGTGTTTTCAAGACATGCAAAAGGTCTATACAAGCCTAAGAGTGAAACTCATCCATTTCAAAGTCAATTTGAAGAGGTAAGGTTTAAGTTTCCATGACTATTTGTATAAATTTTTAGATTTATGGTCTCCAATGGATTATATGTGATTTTTATGTTTAGGTTTAAGGATTTGAAACCTCAAATTAGTGGGTAATCAAGGCTTATGGTTCAAGGACAATTGGTAAGCATACTAATAGAAATGAATTTTTTTATTTAAGTGTGAGTTGATGTTGGTTTGAATTCTAGTTGTTTTGCTATGATATGGGAAATGATTTTGATGTAAATTTAAGTGTGAAACTTAAAGAAATGTTGGTGTGTGTTTGCATGTGGTGTTCGGCCAAGATGGGTTATTAATAGTCCAATTTAAGTTTAATTGATTTGAGTAAATTTCATGCATGTATATATATTGAAATATTGAGTTTTGAAGTTGAAATGAGAAACAAAAGTATGGAAAAAATTGTTTGTTATGTTTGGCCATATTGAGGTTAAGGTGATGGAAAATTACTTTAGGATGTGTTGGATGATTTTATAGTTTGTATTGATGATGAATTCAATAAGGAAATTGAAAGAAATTCATTGAAATATTAAATGACTACTTTACGACAAAGCTTTGATTTATTACACAAATGTAATGCTTTATAAATTGGACTTGTATTTACATCCTTATACATGTGTTTGAGTGTGGCTATGGATGAGAAAAATTGAATGCGATTGATAGTGTAAAAGTTGGTTAAGGTTCGACCAACATAGGATTAAATGGTCCAAAAATGTGTTTAATGTATTGATATGAAATTTAGACTTAAATTGAGGTATTTTACATGCTTGATTGTTAAGAAAATTGAATGGAAAATACATATGAATAATTAGGGTGGTTATGACTTGAAAAAGAATGTTTCGAAGTCTTTATGAAATTAGGTGTTTATGTGTGTTGAAGCGTGTTAGTGGAAATGTATGTACGAATAAGTTTGATTGAGTGAAAGTACGTAGGTAACAAGAAGGCAAAGGAATACAAAATTGTGAAGTATGGGTGAGTGTAAAATTATTTTATAAATGTGAAATGCATGCTTTAAAGTGTTTTTATGAATATTAAAGCATCTTGAAATTCGAATGAGTTTATGAAAGTTGTTAGTTTACGAAATATCTTTACGAATTTATCTAAATAAATGTTTATAACATCAATTATTAAAGTAAATATGTTTAAATGCTTTTAGCAACAATTTGAAGAATTGTATTTTTATGTAAATTGTTTTTAGCATATGAATGAAATTTTCAAAGCATAAAAGAAGAAAATTTTCAAAACCAATAACTACCTTTTCCCATGAAACGAATGAGAAATGTTACTAAGATGTGATATGAATGAAAACCGATCGGGGTACCTTATGCACTCATGGCATGTCCAGTCGGGGGCGTGTTACTAACTGAGGGAAGATTGAGTCTATCATATCTGTTGTGTCGCCATTTGCGTGTTATAAAATACTGTGCTATAAATGAATGATATTGTCATATTGGCCAATAGGGATAATGGTTCGTTCCGCCTAGAAGCCATTGGAGATGGTGGTTCGTCCCACCTAGAAAACGACAAATACCATATATTAGGTATGTAAAACCCAAAACTTCATTTCATGAAAAAATAATTTATTTTTTTGATGAATAATATTTTTGGATGAATAGTATCCCGGATGAATAATATTTCAAAGAAATAGTATTTTCGAATAAATAGGAACTTTTGGGAAACTGAAATTTCCTCTTATTTTGTGAGATAAAATTTTTCCCGGTGAATAATGTTTTCAGAATGAAAGTGTCCACGTGAGCAATAATTTTCAAAAAGTAGACCTCACGAATTAAAAGTTCCGAAATTAGTATTAGAGTTAAGGGGAACTTAAATAGATCGAAAATAAATCCATTCGGATAAAGTGTAGATGATCCAAAAATTTATGGACGAAAATACCATATTAATGAATTAGGGAGTAATAAAGTAATTTAAGATGTCCAGAGATGTAAATCAAATTCTAGTATGATCTCTGGATAGATCGGGAGTAATTTTGATACTCGCGGAAATAAAATATGTAAAGTGGTCAGATCCGGATGCGTAATCAGATTTCCATAGAATTTTTGGAGGTGTTGATTTAATTATAATAAAATTTTCGGACAAACCGGAAATAATTTTTGAATTTGAAATTGGCATGAAGATTAATTAAGAATTAGAATAAAATTTAGTGCCAAAGGAAATTACCAAAAATGGTATGGTTGTATTAAATTGTAAAAGACTAGTATACAAGCATTTTAGGAATTAAAAAAATGTGATAGAATGCAACAGGCACCTCTTCCTTACACTACTAGGCAGCCTGCCCGGTAACCCCATAGGTAGCTTTTCAGTTGAGACTTGCTCCAACTGAAAGGTTCCTGTGAAACTAAGACTCTTACTTTTTTTGAAAACCCTTTTTAAAACTCTTAGAATTTATTTTCAAATGGAAACGAGTGAAAACTTTTTGGTTTTTAAAAGACATATTTACGAAACGTGTTTAACAAAATTCCGGCAGTATGATGGTTGCTTTTCTGAAAATTCCACTCTATCAAAACAAGATATAAAACTTGTGCACTTCTAAAATTATACAAATCTCAACTTCCGAGCCTTTGAGCCTCATTCAATTTGCCATCAACCACAAATACGATTTCAAATCAAAAGATAATTCGAAAATTCCATTAAACTTGAATAAAACAAGTGCACATTGATTTCAAAACATAATAGAAATGTACAAAGTATGAAATCTCAAGTTTATTAAAAATCATGCATCATATCTCAAAGTCATGTAAGTCCATGATAATGCGGAAATAACAAACTAGTGTAGTAGCGTCGTGCCCTCAACCTTCTTGCAAGCTCAATGAAGCTTCTTTTGATCTCTGGCTCACACCTGCAACTGTGGAGAGTTTTTATAAAACACGAAAAGAGTAGTGAGCATTAACTTAATGAGTGAGTAACTTTTAGATTTTGAAACTGGCTTTTGAAATATAAATACACCTCCCAAAATAGTTTGGAAAATTAATAATTTATCTCAACTAATAAAGTATAAATCAAGCATATATTATATAAATATTTTTACTTGAAATTGCTAATAATTTTCATAAATTGTAAAGCTTGCTTGTTTTTTCAATCTCATGTCAATTAACGTGCTTTTTTTTTTTTTCTGAAATTTGCCTTATAAGGTAACCCAGGGAAACTCGTCCTCTAGTGACTGTACGTTTACACATCACGAAACTAGAAGTAGGGAATGCTACCTCTATAGTCGCTGATGTGAGACCTCAGGGATCGCCATACCCCCCCCAACATCGGCAAATTTACATTACCATATGCGTGCAAAAGGTGACACACTGACTTAAATTCCCCCAGGTTAGTGATTCTCCCAACCAATCTACCATACACACACACGGTACTACGACCAGGTATAACTGAAGATTAAGGTAAACCGAAGGCATATAAAATCTTTCAATATGCTTAACGCAACTTTTCTCTTTATCTTAGCTTGAAAGTATATCGATCTTACTTGTAAACTTTCGCTTCTTTAGTATACGGTTTATAACCGAAATACTTCTTTTATAGGGCAAAATCTTAAAGCTTTATTAAGGCAAAAGTCTAAACTTTCTTTTTAAGACAAAAGCTTAAAACATTCAAAATATTCTTAGCATGTAATTTCTATGCATATATTTCGATAAGACTTTCTACTTGCTTTGCTTGAAAAAAATAAATACTTTTATAATATGTTTGAAAGATAATTACATTTATAATATAAATTTAAGAACTCTACATGCATTGTAATAAAAATGAAATCATGCCAAAAGCTTGATAAATCGAATACGAACTTAAATATTAGCAATTTCGAATAATCAATTCATAAAATTCAATAAAGCTTGTAAATGTCCACACTCACTACTTGCTTCCCAAATCAACAACCACTCTTCCGTGCCCTTCGTGTAATTCGTTGCTTTATCTACATTTAAACACAAGCGCGATTTCCGTTTAGTACTTTGACACGGATTAATGATAACTTCTAACTACTGGAGGGCATCGAAATACCCCTTTTTGAGTCATAACGATCCTAATTACACGGTTATACCTTCCATTCGAATTTCACAACATTTAAGCACATAAAACTCATCAATTCAAACCTAAATTTCATACTAATACATTAAACACATCTTCACATTATCTTGGCCTATGTTAGCTAAATAACTATCAATTTTTATACCATCAATCCTATTCAAGTTTTCTCATCGCAAATGCATTCAAACACATATGATGTGGTGTAAATTCAATTAAATCCATCAAACATCACCTTAGTGCACCTTCAAAAAATATTTAGTCGCAAAACAAGTATTTGGCATCCAAATCAATTTCTTTTAATTCTCAAGTCAATTCTATCATTAAAATAATCTATGGAACTATTCAAATCATTCAAAAATAATTGTATAACACTTTAATACCCTAAAAACTAAATCATGGCAACTTGCAACCTTAAAGCTTGCTTCAAATTTTAACATCACATTTCCTTATTAAATTCAACATCAAAACAGCCCCTAATGTTATTCAAAAGCATCCAAAAAATTTTCCTTATTAAATTCAACATCAAAACAGCTGCTAATGTAATTCAAAAGCATTCAAAACAATCTTCTCATTTAACTTAACATCAAAACAACCCATAATATCATTCAAAACATCCAAAACAATTTTCTTATTCAACTTAACATCAAAACAGAACATAATATCCATATTTTCATCATTAGTTTTACTTACATGCACTTCAAAAACACTCAAATATCATGATCAAACAACCAAAATCAATTTGAATCACCAAAAACCCATCATGGCCAAACTACATGCATTCTATCATGAATTTTTCCATCAAACCTTGCATCCAATATCACATGCAACCTCATATTCATGGTTTTGAAGTTACAAATTCTCAAACCAACATAAACACATCACAACCAGCCCATTACCACCAAAAATCTAACATTTTCATAACAAAATCTCATGAAAATCAAGTTCTTACCTTTTTAAAATGGCATGCAATGATAGATCTTGCTCTTAGCCTTGCATACAACCCTTTTTGGCATGAAAATGACTCACAATCATCTTCAAACGATTGTGCAAAACTTGTAAGCCTTCATCCCTAAGTATGAATTTCTTAATATTAGTAAATGAATTATGAGGTGAAACAGAAATTTCCATGGGTGTTATTTTTTTTTTAAGTACCATCATGAGTTACTAAAAAAAAAACTTTAGGAGTAAACTTGGAAACTAATAGTGATATAAATTATATGAAGGGTATTGTGGTCATTTCTCTAATCAAGGGTCACATAAAAGTGTTGGCTTTCCAACACTTACCCGAAATTTTGAGCAAAATAGATTGTGAGATAGGGAGAGAGGGATAGTAAAGGGAAGGAAGAAGAGAAAGAGAAAACCCAAAGCTACTCCAAGCAATTTTAAGCTTCAAATCAAGATTTTAGGTTGGATTAAGTTAGAGGATCAAGGTTTGAGCAAATTTAAGGTAAGTTTCCATGACTTTGCTTAAAAATGGTGATAGTTAAGTTGTATGAAATGTTGATTGTTAGGTTGATTTTTGTTAAGTAATTATGAGGGTATTGATATAAACTAAGATGAGAACCCTAGGACACCTAAAGAAAATTTGATTTAGGTAGAATCACATAAGAGGTTAGAGTTGTGATTTATGTGAGCAAAACCCTATAATTTAATTTAAGTTAGAGGTGTTTAATGAAATGTTTGAGAGAGTAATCAAAAGGATAGCTTGAGAAGTGAAAGAAGCAATGTGTTGTGTATGAGTGTAGTTCATGGCAACAATAGGTGTGTGTGACACCATTAAGTTTTTAGGCAAATAAGCTTGAATTCATGCATGTTAGAGATTAGAAAATCATATAGAAATGTTAGAATTTACAAAGAAAGAGAAAGAACGCAATGTGTTGCTTAAGCCTAAATGAAGGGTATTGGTGATTATCATGCAAGTGACTATCATGCAATGCCACTTTCTCTTTGCATTTTCATGTGGTATATGATCACAATTGAGCATGCATGAGTCTAGGAACTCTAATGAAAAGAGAATTGAGTATAGAATGTAAAAGTGGTGAACTTTGGCAAGAAAAAGTAGTGAAAAATAGGGGTTTTTGGTTAGGAACCTCCATTTGGCGGCTGTTTCCTTTCAAATTCGTTTACTGGCTAACCTAAATGAGAGTTAGGAAGATGATTGGAGTCAAAAATGGATGGAAGAAAAGCTAGGGATTTCTCCTTAGCATAGGTTCAGCCAAAAGGGGTCTAAAAAGACCAATTTTTGTTTTGAGCTTAAGAAAAAAAATTTGAGCATATGAGGGTATTCCTAGGTGATAATAAATGAGATTCATGGAAAGAAATTAGAATTTTTAAAGCTTCGAATAAGTTAGAACTAAGATAAGGGAGTTGTGATAAAAAAGGCATTGTAATATGCTAGTCGCATTAGAAGCTCTATTTGTAGTTTTGTGTAGTTCATTTCAGCACATTCTAAATGAGAATGTGATGTGTAGGTGAGGAGCAAGCAAGTGGAGCAAGAGAAGCCCAATAAAGCTCTTTAATAAGCTCTGAGTCTAGGTAAGTGCCAAAAACCTGGTTTATGTATGTTGTATTACGAAAGGTAAAGTATTATTGTTAAAAGCTTATGAACGAATTATTATTATGCAAGTTTTTAGTTGAGAAGATCATCATATTTGATACAATGTAAATTTGCGAACAAAACAACTTTTATGAGAATTGAATTTAAAAGCTTTAATTTAAAGTTTTGACAGATAAGCTATTTGGTACGTGATGCACTTAACGAAAGAGATTTTTCAAATGCCATGAGTGTACCCTCAGATTTATAGATTTAGACCCAGCCGGGGTATCCCACATTAGTATGGCAAAGCCTTGGGGATACAAAGTTAGGACAGTCATGTCGCCCTCTACGTGTGTGGGATATTATCTCACGCTACGATTTGTTATGTAGAAAATTCCGCATGTAGTTGTCGAGGGGTCTCAATAGCATCACGGTTGGTATCAGTTGAAAATTGCCACGTGACATACCATATTTTTGCAGCATTAGTTCAGTCGCTATGTGGTTAAAGTATTTAGGGGTACAAATGGTGTTTTTAGAAAGTGAAAATTTATTTTAAAATTTGACGCATGTTGAAATGAGTTTATAATTTATCATGAAATTTGTTTTAGTCATTTTGAAATATATGTTTTCTATCTTTTACATCAAGACCTTTATATAGCCTCTTTATGATTTAAGAAAGTATAAGTTTTAAATCAAAAGTGTAAAGCACTCACTGAGCTTCTACGAGCTCATTATTTCTTTGTTTCCTTTTCAAAATTCCTCCGCAGGTACTAGCACGGGTGAAAGAGATAAGAGAACTCCTTCGTCAATATAGGTGGGCGCACACTCAACGGATGCGATCTATAGACCACAATTGCATTTTGTTAAAACTAGAAACCAAACACTTGCATGCATCATTTTTGTATCATTTGGTATTACCCATTATGAACTTATATCGTTACATTTTTGTGATGAAAATGGCCTTGTAAAGTTCTCTTAAGATATAAAGCTTATGGTTTCTTTTGGTTAGTATAATTATTTTTAAAAAAATTGGTTATTATTGTAGTTTTATGAGAATGTTGATTGATTGGGAGATGCATGTTTGTGAACAATGAAGTTGGGTTGTGGTTGAAATTATATCTAGCAGTGTATTTTTTTTGTGGGTTATTTTGGAAACCTTAGAAATGCAATGGTTATGCTGCCAAATTTTCCTTAATATGGTTTTCGCTAAATGGTCACTTTTATATCTCCGAATAAAACCAACCCAACTAGTTTTAACTAATGAATTCAAATTAGTTTTGAAGAAAGTATAAAGCGTAAGTTTAAAGGCTCACTCCGTGTATTTCTTTTAGCCTGCCTAGTAGGGTTTAAGGGAAGTCCATTGGAGTGCCGGGCGAGACCTGCCAAATAGTAGCCTAGAGGAATCCGGTTTGGGTCGTGTCAAAGCTACTGCCTTTGGTTTCTCTTTTTGGCCGAGATACTTCTTCCCTTTAATGGGTTTGCATGCATTAGAAACACTCTAAAAACAACTCAAGAATCAACAAAAGTACTACACTTACCTTGGTTTTTCTTGTTCTTGGCTAAAACGCCCTTTGAGTGAGTTGAAATCACTCAAAAATCCACTCAAACACACCACACAAGCATGCTATTTTTTATTTCTCTTGCTTGATCGAGACCACCCCCTCTCAAAAACCTTCTCTTCACTTTTTGCTTCTTTGATCGAGACACCTCTCTTGCATGCACAAAAATCACCTCAAATGGTCAAGTGATGCAAGGTGTCTTGATGTTTCTCTCTCAGTCACATACACCCCTCTTTTGATCGACCACATACTCTTTCTTGTAAGAATGAATTGCTTTTCTTTTCTCTTACTTGTTGACCGTGCACTCTCATTCCCTCATGCAATTTACTTTTCATTTCACTTAAATACTTCTTAACTCATCTTTCTACATGGCATACATGCAAAGCTCTTTTTTCATGCATGAATTACATATGTCAAACTCTTGCACACTTGGTCTATACATGGCTCCCACATGGATCCCACATGTCCTACTTCTACATGACACACTTTCCACATGTCAAGCATGCATGAATCCTTTTTCTTCCATTTGGCCCACATGTCCTCCATGCACTCCCTTTTCATGCCAACACATCAAGCATTCCAATCACACTTTTGTTTCCCAAAATGCCTTTGCACTTATCTTTTAAAATTCCACACAACCATATCCTTTTTGGTAATTTCCTTTGTCACTAAATTTATTCTAATCCGTAATAAATCTCCATATCAATTTCGAATTCGAATATCATTCCTGATCTGTCTGAAAATTTTATTATCATTAAATCAACACCTCTGAAAATTCTATAGAAACCTAATTATGCGTTTAAAAATTCTACAAAATTCCGATTATGCGTTCGGATCCGAGAATTATACTAGTATTCGATCCGAGCATTTCCAATCTCTTTGGAGATTGTACTAGAATTCAGTTTATGCTTTCGAACACTTAAATTCACTTTATTACTCCATAAACAATTGAAAGGGTGTTTTCATCCATAAATTTTTAGATCACTCAAAACCTATTCGAATGAATTTATTTTTGTTCCGTTTTAGTTTTCCTCAACTCTAATACTAATTTCGGAACTTTTGCTTTATGAGGTCCTCTTTTCAAAAATTACTATTCACATGGACGGTTTCCGTTCAGAAACACTATTCATCCGAAAATCAGAATCCCTTCTCCAAAAGTTATGATTTCGAGGTCTGTTCCTAAAAATCACTATTCATACGAAGATATTATTCATACGAAAACATTATTCATTGCAAAAATAAATTATTTTCAAAAAATAAAGTTTTGGGTTTCACAAAATGCATGCAAGGTGGTGTGAGAAGCATGAAAGAGAAGGTGTGTGGCATGCATGAAGGACATGTGGAAAGGGAAATGCATGCATGATTAACATGTGAACCAAGGATGCATGAATGTGTGACAAATGGCAAGAATGAATGGATGAAAGCTTTGCATGGGTGACAAGTGTAGGACACATGGCATGAAACTAAGAAAGCTATATAAAGTGAATGAAAGCCAAAAATGGAAGGAGAAGATGAGAGCTCGGTCACACAACTTGAACAACAAAAGAACCACATTTTTTTTCTCAAGAGAAAGAGAAAGCATTCAGGTGAAGGCAGAAGTCACAGCCAAGGGAGAAAAAAAAAGGATTCACGGTCAAGGAAGAGAGACCAAGGTAAGCTTGCTACCTTTGCTCAATCTTAAGTCATTTTGAGTGTTTTTCTAACACTTGCAAATCAATTACAAGAGAGGGGAAACATTCGGTCAAGGAAGAAAAAAAAGGGGTACATTCAGTCATGAATGGAAAAAGAGGGCAATAGCTTTGCATGGCCATTTTGAGTTGATGTTTGAAGCATTTTCATGCTAAGAATGGGTTGCATGCAGGGCTAGGAGGAAGGTTTACTCATCTCAAGTCAAGTTAAGGAGGTAAGCATCTAATTTTCATGACGTTGGTTATATAATTGATGGGTTTATATATGTTGAATAGGCTGGTGTGATATTTATATTTGGATTGTGATTTTGCTTTGACCAACATGGGCCAAAATAATCCAAAAATGTGTTTTATGCTTTGATGTAAAATTTAGACTTATATTGGAGTGTTTAGAAATCCTTGTGTAGCGAAGTGTTTGTGTGAGTTGATATGTGTTAATGAAAGTGTTGAATGTGCAAATAAGTTTATGTTGATGATCGGAATTGGTTAACATCCGGTTGGGGGTCGGAATCTCGCTAACGGAACGATTTGTACAGGGCCTGCGGTGAAGACCATGCCGGGTGGGGGGTGAAGACCACGTCGGGCAACCTTTTTTAGCCTCTAAGGGTCACGTCCGGAGTTGAACCCGTAACATTTATAAGGTTTTTGGGTGCACAACTCCTATCACCAAGTTGGTAGGGTCAAGTGCTCAAAACGAGTGATCTATGACATAGAGTTAGGCGGACATTTCCGACAATTACAACTATGAATTTAATGTAAATGTTTTGAAGTTTCATAAACATACATAAAGTGAATACTTTTGATTTTATGTAAATATTTTTGACTCTTTGTATGATGAGATATTTTTGATATTTGATGTGGTTTCTGATTTGAAATATTTTGTTTTATGGTTAAGCTTGATTGTGAAATGGACCTGAGATCCAAATTGGAAGTGGAGAAATGAATATATGAGTTTTGAATTGTTTATAAATTGATTTTTAGGTATTTTGGAAGGGTTGGAAATATCATAAAACAGCTATTGTGTTGTCAAAATTTTTTCATCATAAATTTTTAGATGTTTATGAAGTGAAAATTTATTAAGGGTTCGCTCCACATAATTCTTTAGAGTCAATCACCGATATGAAGACTGCAAGAATTTTCGTTGGGGTGCCAGGAGAGCTCCGCTCAGATCCCTAAAGAGGAAATCTGGGTCGGATCTTTTCAATGATTCCCAAGGATAGCTTCATGATTTAACAAAGAAAATTATATTTTTATGGGTTATAAAGAAATTATTCAATTTTGAAATCTTAAAGTATATTTTATAAATTATGAGTTTGAGATTTAGTTTGTAAATTTATGCTTATTGAAAAAATTAGAAATTTTAGCTTTCAGTGATTTTAAAGTATGTTTTGTAATTTGTGAACCTTATATTTTGTATTAAGTTTTCAAAGTATGCTTTACAAATCAATAGAGTAGCTTATATTTTATGGTTTATGAGTAAACTAATTGAATTATGAAAAACTTTATAGTATATTTTATAAAATGTTTGAGAAATTATTATTTTTGATGAGCATATGCATGAATAAGATTTTTGTTATGCATGAATAAGATAATTGTTAGATACTTGATGTTTGATATGGAAAGTGTAATACCCTCTCCCGAGGTTACTACTGTTCATATATACGGAAGGATGTAATATACTAATATACCTCATTTATGAAATAATAAAAGGATTTTAAGTGTTCCGTAGTGAAATTAAATTTTTATAGAATTTTTGGAAGGATCGGAAATAAATTTGGATCATAAAATATTAAAAAAAAAAATTGTGAAAATAAAAGATTTTATAAAAAGTGTTAAAATTGTAAATAAAAGGAAATCACAAGGACATGGTGAAAACCAAAAGAATTCTCTAGAGACTAGTAAAATCGTAAATTTAGAGAAATTTGAGGGTAAAGGACAAGCTTGATCATGCCTATAAATATGTGGGCGTGGTGAGCATTTACTGTGAGAAAAGAGAGGGAGAGGGAAGAGAAAAGAAGAAAAAAATATAGAGAGAGAGTGAAAGAGGGGTTGTCGGCAGAAAATGAGAGAGAGGAAGCTGTCGGCAACGTAAAAGCAGAAATCATATTTGAGAGTTACAACCGGTGCAAGCCAAATCTGGTAAGAATTTCATGGTAAGAGTAAGTTTTCATGATTTTTATTTTAGAAGAGAAGTCTGTCAAGCAGTCCATGAACTACATCTGACATTATAGAGATTTTGTGCATAGATCTGGTAATATTGAGGTAGCAAGCAGGTGGAAAGGCAAAGCAAGAGAGTAAGAAGAAATCGGTAAGTGAAGTAGCTATAGAAATAAGTTGATTTTGCAGAATTTTGTTTAAGGTTTAAAATGATTTACTTTCTATCGCGGAACCTGTTAAGGTCGCGACCTGGGTTTTAGGTGAGAAAATGGATGATATGTTGTTAAGTGTATGTGGATTTATTTGAGGTCGAAGTGTGTAAATGCTTGGATGAGTGTAAAATCTGGAAAAGAAGAAGTGTTAAGATTGAGTATGTATGAGCTCGCACAGAAGCTCGCTGAGTACGAGCTGAATGATTACCGCAGCCCTCCAATGCTAGTCGAGTTGAACTGGACGTGAGCTCACAAAAGAGTGAGCTGAGCATTTCCTCAGCTTGCCCTAGTGCCTGTCCGAGCTGGACTAAGGCAACAACTTACAAGACGAGCTAGGAGATGCATGTGAAGCAAGCTAAGTTAGGAGAGGGTGCAGCTCACTGAAAGGGGCAAGTTAGCAAGCTGGCAAGTGCTTTCTATAAGGACGAGTTGGATGAAGGTAGGGCACCAAGAGTATTGAATGAGCTCGCTCAGTAGAAGATGCCCACCAGATCGAGCTGAGCTGAGCAAAGTAGAAGCTCTCATGAGATGAGTTGAGCGCGCTAAGGGCGTGAGCTGGACTAGCAGTATTGCAGTCTGTAGCAGCTCGTGTAAATTATAAGTTAAAAATTATAGAATTGACTTGGGATTTAAGTGTTCTGTGAGCTGGAAAGAAGATTGTCAATCTGTGTCAAGTGTAGGTAACGTAGAAAGCTAAGAGGAGGTCGCTAATGCAGGGCGTGCAAGTAAAGTGGGAAGCGACATAAGTGTGAAAAGATTTTCTTTATGTTAAATATTTTTCAGATTTTCTACAAGTATTATATAGATTCTCATAATGTATTTTTAGCTCATTAACAGTTTATGTTTAGCATTTTAGCATGAAAATGAATAGTTAACATAATTGATGGTATGCAATATTTATCACCTTTTTATGTTATAGCATGAAAGAATAGTTTATTTGATTTATGGAAAAAAAAGATTTTCAAAGACTAGTGGACGGCTGTAGCGTATGGCACAATATTGGGAGAGTTAGTCTCACTAACTTTGAGGGAATTTAGTTTGTCATATCTGTCGAGTCGCCCTCTACACTTATGGGATATTTTCTCGCTATGCGATTAGGCAATGGTAGTTCCGTTACGTAATAGCGGGATGTCTTTATAGATTTGTCACGGTGTGCGATGCTATCTTTACTCCATGTGACCCCCACACTGAGCGGAGCTGGTCTACCCGCTCATGTGATTGTAGCTTCTCTTGGATTCCCATTAGTACACTTTTAGAAAGAGAGCATACCATTTAGAAATGGACTTTTTTTAGAAAGAAATTGTTTTAGAAATTATTTGAAAATTTAGAAATGTTTTTAGCAATTTATGAAACCATGTTTTTAGAAATAAAACCATTTTAAGAAAAATATTTTTCAAAATGTTTTTCAGGAAGTATTTTATAAAAGTTAGTTTAAACAAAAATACTCACACTCACTAGACTTTATAGCTTACAATGTTTTTTTGGTTTTATATTTCAAAAACCTCCCTAGGTGTAGGGACAAAGAATTAAGGTACCAGTTCGCCGCGATCAGACTATGTGGGTTATACAACTAATGACGCTGCATAGCTTCTTTGTAAACATTGTGATTTTAACATTATTATGTTATTGTGCATACTTTAGATTTGAACATATTTTGTAGAATTTTTATGTAAACATGATGGCATGCATATTTCAGATATTTGCATATTTATGATAATACTTTTAATTATACTATGATTTATTTGGAAATTTGAAATAAGGCTTTAGAAAGTATGATTTAGATGTTTTATAACTAGTTAAGGGTTCGTTCCACGATATTCTTTTAGACCTTGATAGTTAGACTTCAAAAGGGTCTCGTGAGGTGCTCAACAGGACCGCTGGATTCGTTAGAGGGAATCCATGTTGGGTCCTGTCAGAAAGTTTGACAAAAAATTATATTTGAAAATTTTCTTGCAAAAGTGTTTTTAGAAAGGATTTGAGAAAAGGAAACGAGATAAAAAAAAAAATGTTTTAGAGCAACAAGGCGTATCCTACGCTTTACTGGTCATAGGGCATCATGTGAGTAAGGCCCAGAGATCGTCTACCACATGTTAGTGCAGAGGTCAGAGAGGCGAGTCATTGAGGATTAAGTGAGGGAAAGAGTCATTAAGTTGCTTAGCATTTGGATGGCAAAGATCCTCACCTTCTGCATGTGTATTGGGTACCTCCCCACGCATGGCGAACTTTCCCCCTCCCCAGAGATTATCCTCTGTCCTTTATGTGTGTGTTGAATATCTTCACCACGTATGGTAAAGTTTCCCCTATCCCCCCCCCCCCCCCCTCTCCCTCTGCATATGTCTTAAGCATCTTTACCATGTATGACAGAGTATCCTCCACCCTCTACGTGGATATCGAATATCCCTACATGTATGGTAGAGTTTCCTGGGTACTAATTAATGTAGAAACAAATTAAAAACCATTTTGAAAGAGGGTTTTACAAATTATGGTTTTCTATATTTTACATGCAAAGAAAGAGAATTTACAAAATACCCGATTTACCAAAAGATTTTTCAAAAAAGTTTTACATAAAAAGTTTTATAGAAAAGTTTTATATAGAAGTTACAGTTTACAATGACATGATATTTATTTTCAAATATAATTAATTATGAATCATTAAAATGTTTCTTTTTATCAATGATAAGTTTTGTGTATTACTGATAAATATTTTAGAAAATCTTATCAAGGTGCACAATTTTACTATGAAATCATGTTTAAAATTTAGTTTTATTATTTCATATTCCAAAATTTTATGATTCGCTAAGTAGTTTCGTTATCAGAAATATGTTATATTTTAATTAGAATGTTTTTGAAAATTTACGTTCACTCACTGGGTATTAGGTTCACCTTTTTTTTTTAAAAAAAAAAAAACCCTTTTTCCTCAGGTATTCACTGTAGATTCATGTAGATTACTGCGTATCACGAGGAAAGTCATATGATGACAAATAGTTGAATTGGTGTTTATTAATTTCGAATTTACCATATTTTATAAGTGTATTTCCAAAATAATTTTACAAATTAGAAATCATTTTATAAATATTTGAAAATATTTTATATATTTAGTTTACTAGTTCAGCATGAGAAAAATTTTAAAGACTTTCGATTTGTTTAAATTTGATTTCGATCAAAGTTATTTCAAAATTTCGATGATGTTTAGAAAAGATTTTCAATAAATATAGAATTTAAATCAAGAACATTTCAGCTTTCACAGGATCCTTCTGATCTCGAGATAGAAGTCGGGTCAAGTCTTATCACAATTTGATTTTTTTTTTTTTTTTTTTTGATAAACCTAACCATCACAATTTTTTTTTTTTTATCTTAAATTGACTATTTTTGTTATAAAATTTATTAATTTCAACATTTAGGTAAAAAATCAGGTCATATTAATTGACATAAATATCCTCTTAATTTGAAATTATACCGAGTAACACAAATGACCTAGTTATTTAAGGTACGTAATTGTTTTTTCTTCGAATCTTCTAACAATAAAGAGATCATAGGAGAATAAAATGAGTTTTTGATATGACATATTAGATCAACATTATTTTTACGACAAGTAGTAGTCAGTACATTGCATTCATGCGATTGATTGCTATTTGATATAAAGATACAATAGATCAATATTATTCTTATGACAACTAGTAGTCATTAAATTCCATTCATGCAATTGAATGCAATTTGATATAGTAATATCATTTAACGATGGTCCCAATTAAAACCATCGTGATTGGCCTTAGAATTGGGATATGGAAAGTGATTAGTTTGCTCAAATGCAAAGGCGGAGCGAAGGAGGGACTGGCAGGAAAATATTTTAAAATTTTCAATAAAAAATCAGAAACATTTTATTAAGTTTTAGAAGTTTTACACTTGACCGTTGCAAAATTTTTTAATATAATGACTTCCTAAAGTATAATATTTTTGGTCTTGCCCTGCTCAAATGTCATGATATATTATACGCAATAATGCTAGATATTCTTCCTGTATAAAAGTTGACATTGACATTGGGCCCACAAATCTTAATTTTCTTAATAGCAAGGCACCCGCATCAACATCTAAAATAGCAACAGGTAAGCAGATCACACAATCAGTGGTTGTGCTTTAAACTTGGATATTGTCATTATTAAGCAATGATTTGTGTTATCTCAAGAAACCATTTAAATTTTGTCTCAACTCACCAAATTTAATTTTCTCCATCATAGTATCAATTTTTACTACTCCCTTAGATTTTTTCATATCCAAAATTTATAACCTTGTCATATTTGGTGCTTTGACATGAGCACCCCATTCTTCATTGCTAGGAATAGATCTAGATTATGATGCTTATTACAGCCTGTTGGACAAATTCTAGAAGCTTGTAGATAAGACTTTATCAAATTTCTTAAAGTAATTTGAATGGGATAATTGTTTATTAATTTAGAAACTAATTGAATTCAATTGTAATTGCATTACAACTCAAGCAATCGATAAATGACACACGTATTCAATTTGATTCGGTCCAATACAAACTAATGACCAAAATTTAAAAGATTTATAGGAATTATTTGATTTTCTCGATAGTTTCCAAATAAAGAATATCGTTAGAAAAAAAAAAGAGGAAAAAAATGTATAGTTTGGTGCTAGTTTCAAAATTCACACTAATTATAGTGTTATTTAGTAGTACTATCTCCTTCTAAGAAGAGGGAAGCCGGGAGTGCTCCAATAATTAAATTAACCATATTAAGTAAAAACAAAAATATATTCCTAATAAGGATTGCACAGACACGTAATCATTATTATTATATGGGGTATCTCACGTATCTCTTTATAGCATAATTTTAGGCTAACTGGGGCAATAAAAGCTGTCACATAGAGAAACAAGTTCCATATTCCTTATTGTTTTCTCTTCTTTCCATTGGTTTTGATTTTCTCTGTTTGTAGCCATGACTAGGAAGAAGGTGAAGCTGGCCTACATCACCAATGATTCTGCAAGGAAGGCAACCTTCAAGAAAAGAAAGAAGGGTCTAATGAAGAAGGTGAGTGAACTTAGCACCCTTTGTGGTATTGATGCTTGTGCTATTGTTTATAGCCCTTATGATTCTCTGCCTGAGGTCTGGCCTTCTCAAATGGGGGTCCAGAGGGTACTGTCCAATTTCAAAAGGATGCCTGAAATGGAGCAAAGCAAAAAAATGGTGAATCAGGACAGCTTTCTCAGGCAGAGGATTGTCAAGGCTAATGAACAGCTAAAGAAACAAAGGAGGGACAACCGTGAAAAGGAGATGACTCAGGTCATGTTCCAGTGCCTAGTTGGGAGGACCATTGAGGATTTCAGCCTGACGGACTTGAATGATATGGGGTGGTTGATCGATCAGTACTTAAAGGACATTGAAAAGAAAACTGAAACGGACAACCAAATGGTTGTAGGAGGATCCTCAACAACATCATCAACAGCAGCACTGCTTCCACTAGCCCTTCCACCACCAGCACGAACACTAGATCTCAATGCAATGAGGAATGTTGGAGAGAGCTATCAGGTTTCGAACCAGCAGCAGCAGCAGTGGTTTATGGAGTTAATGAATCCACAAGATCAACAGCAAATGGTGTTTGGTGGGGAAGACATGGTTCTTCCACTTGGAGATGCCAACCAGGGCCCACTCTGTTCCAGTGGCTTTTTCCCTTGAATGACATCTCGTAATAATCATGAAGTCTTTTGGTTTTTGTGTTTTCTCTGGATCAGAGAAGATCTGTTTAATCCAGTTTATGCTTTTGCATGTTTTTATGTATCATCATCATTGCTATGTAACATCTAAAGCCAAGGCATTCTGATATGGCTTGCTTTCTATCATATTGTCCTATTATACGTCGTAATGACATTTCATAATTATCGAAGTATTATGTTTGATGTGTTTTTTTTTTCCCATATCTTATGAGATCTTATCCTTATATAAAATGTATCTATAGTGTAAAAATCTTCATGTACTTATTCTTGCATTTAAGTATCCGCACAAATTCTTTCAAACATCATCTAGAAAATGCATACTTTATAGATAAAATGATAATTTAAATTTGTGACTCATTAATTACATTGAGAGGTGGGGAATTTTCATCTCTTCTAAGTTCATTAGCAAAGAAAGTTTCAATTTGCTTGTCACCAAATATTATGAAGATGGCTGGTAAAATTATTGTGTGTATCTTCATCTCTAACACTCATGAAAACTCCATATATATTTTGTTTAAAGAGCAATGGAATAAGAATATGAAGGCTAAAGTCTTTGTGTATCTGCCAAGTGTTGCCATGATACGTTCTTGGATACATATGGTTTGGACATAAGTTTCTCACAGTTTGCTTTCATGCTTTGCTAGTAAAAAGTATCTAAACTTTTTTAATCTCTTAAAAAAGGTCGGTTTATAAACTTGCCAAACCCTTTCTGTTTGCTATGTAAAAATTTTATACGTTAAGCTTTTGACAAAAAGTAGTGTCATGAGAATTGTGTTTTCTATTTTGGCAACAAAATTGAGATTGGGACTTCAACCCTACTAATATGTAAAAGAACTCAGTGAATGTTTACTGATTGCTAATGTACGAAACTCTAGTTTTGGTGCAAATAAAAAAAAAATCAATTGAAAATGAGTTAGAACAAATTTGGTAAATATTGAGATTGAGATGATAGAAAGTTAAATAAGCTTTATTCTCCATTAGAATTTATGGATAATTGTAGGCAAAATATCTAAACCCCATATTACACAAGTTATTCTACACGCAAATTAATATCTCTCTTTTTGTTGAACATACCAACAAATAAAAAATAGAATAATGATCAAGTGACAAATTTTTAATATATAATTACAAAAAATTTTAAAAAATATATTAACATTTTTACTGTACATCCTTTATATTTACATGTGATGGGACCAATCCCGTGGAAATTTGGTCTTTCTGATTGGAATATAAAGTTTCTGAAAATCCTTCAAAAAAATCATAAATCTTATAATCACTCTGTAAATAAAATTTGAACAAATTAAAGAATATATAAATTGTAACTTATCATGCATGAAATCGAATTCATGATAACAATTAAAAACAACAGTAACATACCTTTTTCTTTGCAATAGAATATCTAATAGTGCCACAAATATTTGAAAGTAATCACCCAATTGGAAAACTTCCTCTATCCATCCTATACTTGAGAAAGTGTGTGTGTTTCTTTTTTGTGTTCTTGTCTGATAAGAAGCAACAGAAATGGTGATCATTTTACATGCTCAAAATCAGATTTTATCATCCCTCAACTACTAGCAGTTTCAACTACTGTTAACTTCATCACAATTGCTTATCATCATCCAAACTGCATTGGATATTGGGTATTGGTTTTGGGTCCTGGGTATATCCGACCCATAATCTGTCGACGTTGGAATTCAGTCGACGAGAAATCAATGCCCAATACCTGCAATCAATGTGAGAAAGCACAAAAATCTAGAAAAGACAAAGACAGAAATCAGATGATCAAACGAAGAACCCCAAATTTTACGTGGTTCGGCAATAAAAAGGCCTACGTCCACGACTGTCCAACTCTTAATCTCTGCAGAGTGACAGTATATTATTGAATATTGTCCGCCGTTGTTACAATGGTTTCAATCCCTATTTATAGGGAAAGAAGAGTTACAATTCTGGTTGTAGCAAATCAGGAAGAGAATCCTGAATTAATTACATTCCCTAAACAATTGGGAAAAATAAGGAAAAGAATTATAAATTAATCATGCTTCCTAACATATTTAGGTGATATCAGGAAATTGCTATAATTATCTTGAAATAATGATGACTTGAATTTGAATTTGAATTAATCTCCATATCTGATGAGGAAATCATGGTTTGATTGGGCAACTACCATATTCGGAGAGAGAGAATCACTATTGAACTTGGTGACTGCCTGTTCTGGAAGATATGATACTTATCACGTATCTGAGCAAGCTGACGTGTCATAGTGGTCCTCATCTCGAGCTCGCTGAGAAACGAGCTGCGCAGGCGTCGAGCTGCGACTTGCCTGTATTTATGAGTCTGTTGATGCCAGCTGGAAGTCTTGATGGTCTTTGAGTCAATACTAGGCCTCGTCTGATGGGCTTTGACTATGTTGACCTCATTGGGCCTTCTCATTGGGTCTTAAATGGGCATAAATTGGACTTTTACCAGCCCAATTATTGAGTCCGAAAAATACACATAACATTAGCCCCCCAGCTCTCAGTTCGCTTGGGCGAGCTGGGAGCTTGCTTTTGCTGGTAAAAGTTGCTTCCTTGGCACGCTTACTTTCTATAACCCCCTCTGTGCACTTTCAAATTCCACCTTTTCAGTTGTGACACGTGGCGGTCATGCAGGTGGTAACTGAAACGACGTCTGCACGTCCTTTACTCACACATTTAATGCGCACGTCCTTCAACTGACGGCTGCATGATTTCCAAAGCCACGTTTCACGCGGCACCGTCAGATCTATGACGGTTACATTTCCCAAAGATCTGACGGTTGGGACTCATGCTTGCTTGCCTATATAAACCGATGGACCCTTTTCATTTTCTCCTTTCATCTGTCATTTTCACTCGAAGCAAACAAGTGTTCAAGCTTTCCATCATCCAGGACCCACTGCCTTTTACGAGATTCTCAGCCTCCTTCGTCGTTCTTCTACTTATCAACAATTCAAGGTGAGACTTCTTCTTCTTCAAACTTTCTATTCTGGGCTCATCATGCTCCATTCACCATTGTTGCTCCTGCAATGATACATATATTTTTATATATTTTATTTTTTATTTACTTTTTAGATGTCTTCAAGTGGGATTCGCAAGGGGATGATCCCAAGCAACGAAGCTCGTGAGCGCGATAAAGCCCGAGTTCATGCCATTCAGGGCAGAGAAGCCCGTGCAGCATTCGCCCGTCATCCCTCATCATTGAAGCGTCCTGAGGTGGAAGGACTTGTCAAGCAATTCCACATCCCTTTCGGTTGCCGCATTTTACTTCCTGATTCGGACAATCATGCTTGTTATCCACCCAAGGGATATATCGCTGTCAGCACCCAGCATCTCGAGCAGGGGTTGCGGTTCCCCGTTCCGCCGTACTTAATCGAATTTCTCAACAAAGTCAAGCTCGCACCATTTCAACTGACTCCGAATTCTTACACACAGTTGATTTCGCTGGCCATAGCTTTCTACAGGATCGGCCTTCATGCCCCTACACCAAGAATTATCCAGGAGTTCTACTCCTTCAAGGCTCTGAGTGCGGGAGAAGGAGAGAAACCAGATGGGATTTACTATCTGACAGCTCGTCAATCACAATACAAAGACCTTTTGCCCAAGGGAGAAGCGAAAGGTAAATCCAACGTCGGGCCATACAAGACGAGCTGGTTTTACATCTCGTGCCCATCTCTTGCAGACCTCCGAAACTTCAGTTTCGTTCTGAAACCAGGTATTCATAAGAAAACTCCCACGAGCTGATTTTGTTTTGCATCTTCATCACCTATCATTCTTTAATCCTTTACTGTGCAGAGCTGAAAATGGACGAGTTTTCTCTCAGCAGCGGGGAGGAACGAGCTCTTAACAAGCTCGCGAAATCGAACGACGCGGGCATCAGCAGCAGATTTGATGATGTTATCCTTAGGGCTTACAAGCTTGCCCCTTCTACGGAATCACATTTTCTGCGAGCTGGGGAGGACATAGGCAAGATGAGTGACAGGCCTAGACTTCCTTCTGTTTTCGAAGTTTCTGTTCTAGATGCGTCTACTTCCCGACCTCCACCAACGGTCTCTTCATCATCAGAGGAAGTCATTCGCTCGGATAACATTCGCTCCCCTTCTCCACCTCGGAAGACTTCATCTCGAGGTGCTCCTGCTCGCACCTCGTCTAGAGCAAAACCATCTTCAGCTCACACTCCAACGAAGGCGAAACCGTCTTCAGCTCGCGCCTCTTCAAAGGGCGCATCTAGAAAAAGTTCTTCTTCTGTTCCTGCTCCAGCTCGGACAGGATCAGACTCAACTCCTGCAGCTCCTGCTGCACAGGCTGACCCATCATCTTCTCCACGTCATGCATCTACTCCAGGGGCTTCACTGTCATCCCCAGCTCGCGCTCCAGCTCCTGCTCCTTCTTCCACGAAACTCCCGGCAAATAGGAGGAAACTTGTGCTCATGAAATCTCCTCCTGCACGCCCTGCTGAGTTTCAAGCTTCCTCAGCTCCTTCGGCAAAAAGACCTGCTGAAGACTTGGCCACTCCAGTGGCACCCTCCAAACGCTCCAAACCATCTGGCCAGGACCATGCTCCTTCAGATGTTGCATCTACCAAAGGGCCTGCAGTCACTGAAGCCACTGCCCCTTCAACCGATGTTCCCAGCGAAGTGCATGCTGCTGCTGGCGCCACTACTCCCTCGACTGATGTTCCCAGCGAGGTGCCTCTCCCAGATGTTTTTGCAAATCTTCAGCGACCTACGCCTTCCAGCTCGCAGCCTGGAAAAGGTGATGCTCCTTCAGATGTTGCCCCCGAGGCAGCCCGAACTGCCCGCAGCACATATGCGACTAGGCGTACTGTTGTGTCGCGTCGTGGTGCTTCTCATGATGATGCGCGCGATATCCCAGAGCGTGAGAGAACTCCTTCACCCACCAGATCAGATGTCGAGCTGGGTCCTGGAGGAAGATACTTGAATGCTTTCCTTGACAGCTGGTCAACAATTATGCTTAATCATACGAACGTCTTGGAAAATAGGTGCCTTAGGGGCGAGGATCTGGATGAGTTCGTGGCTCGTCATTGCATGCTGGTAAGTTAATTTTTTCTCATCTGCTGATTTTCTTCCTTGACAATATTTTAATGTGTTCATGATTTTCAGGGTGCCCTTGCTGCGATGAAGCGAAAAAGGGAGACAAGGGCTGCCAAGGATGAGATGAGGAAGTTGGAGTTCGACCTGGAGGCAGCCAATGATGATTTAGCTCGCTTTACCTCGGGCAAGATAGAAGGTCAAGAAGCCCAGATCGCTGAGGCAAACGCCGCAAGGCAAGCAGCCGAGGATGCCTTGAAGAAAATGGAGGATGATCATGCTATGTTAAAGGATGAGCTGCTCAAGGTAAAAGAGGATCTGAGGCAATCTGAGCAACAGGCCGCACTGGACGAACAGCGAGCTTCAGCTGCAGAAGAGAAAATTGAAGTGCTTCATAGTCAGATTGATGCTGCTCTGGCGCGAGCTGAAACTGCCGAGAAGCAGGCCGAGGAGGCCAATAAGCGGGCCGGTGAGATGGAAGCTGCAGCTAAAAGTGCTAAGGAGGCTGTAGCCAAACGAGCTGAGGAAGTGACAGCTGCGGATAACCGTGCGAAGGAGGCTGAGCATCGAGCTGAGGTACTTAGGCAACAAGTGGGCGAAACTATTCAGCGAGCTGAGGCTGCGGAACAGCAGGTTGAAGATATGAAGAAAGAGGCTGAGGTCGTCAACCGCCTAGCTGATAATGCCTTCGAGGAGCTAACAGCCTTTAGAGAGCAGGCTGCCCAAGAACTGGAAATGCGGGCTGCAGATGCAAGGGATGAGGCTGAAGAAAGGACAGGTCGCGATTTCCTCTATACACTGTGGATGTCCCATCCAGACATGGATTTCTCTATCTTCGGGGACATAGGGCTCGAAACCATTGAGGATTTTAAATCAAAAGCTGCCTCGTCTGCCCCTGGTCCGGAACCTTCGGCTAATCCAGACCCTCCTGCAGAGAACTAGCAATTTGTTTTTTTTTTCTTTTTCATATATATCTTTTATCTTTCAATTTGTAATCAGTCTTCGTATTTTAATGAAAATTTCTTTCATTACTTCTCTTGTGTTGAATGTTTCTCAGGCCAATGTACTTCATGCTCTTCATTTTTCCTGCGAGCTAATAATCGATAAACCCAAAACCTGATAATAATAAAAGCAACACTTAACAAAATTTTGTAAGTATAAGTAATGGGTATTTTAGAATGTTTGGCGAGCTATACAAGGGTACTTAACTACTTGCTTTTTAGGCTCTTTAATTCATAGCGAGCTATGCAGGGGTCGTCACCTCGCTGCTTTTTAGGCTCATTTAGGCGAGCTATG
This sequence comes from Litchi chinensis, assembly GCA_019925255.1. Classification (NCBI taxonomy): domain Eukaryota; kingdom Viridiplantae; phylum Streptophyta; class Magnoliopsida; order Sapindales; family Sapindaceae; genus Litchi; species Litchi chinensis. The sequence goes on from CM034469.1 coordinate 1,861,315, forward strand.
CAAGGACACTTAGTCACTTGCTTTTTAGGCTCTTTAATTCATAGCGAGCTATGCAGGGGTCGTCACCTCGCTGCTTTTTAGGCTCATTTAGGCGAGCTATGCAAGGACACTTAGTCACTTGCTTTTTCGGCTCTTTAATTCATAGCGAGCTATGCAGGGGTCGTCACCTCGCTGCTTTTTAGGCTCATTTAGGCGAGCTATGCAAGGACACTTAGTCACTTGCTTTTTAGGCTCTTTAATTCATAGCGAGCTATGCAGGGGTCGTCACCTCGCTGCTTTTTAGGCTCATTTAGGCGAGCTATGCAAGGACACTTAGTCACTTGCTTTTTAGGCTCTTTAATTCATAGCGAGCTATGCAGGGGTCGTCACCTCGCTGCTTTTTAGGCTCATTTAGGCGAGCTATGCAAGGACACTTAGTCACTTGCTTTTTAGGCTCTTTAATTCATAGCGAGCTATGCAGGGGTCGTCACCTCGCTGCTTTTTAGGCTCATTTAGGCGAGCTATGCAAGGACACTTAGTCACTTGCTTTTTAGGCTCTTTAATTCATAGCGAGCTATGCAGGGGTCGTCACCTCGCTGCTTTTTAGGCTCATTTAGGCGAGCTATGCAAGGACACTTAGTCACTTGCTTTTTCGGCTCTTTAATTCATAGCGAGCTATGCAGGGGTCGTCACCTCGCTGCTTTTTAGGCTCATTTGGCGAGCTATGCAAGGACACTTAGTCACTTGCTTTTTAGGCTCTTTAATTCATATTCCTAAACCATTGAGCTCGGAGCCCGTCAGCCTGGTGAAGAAAGTTGAATCAAAAACAGGAGAGAAATGGAGATATCATTTACAATTAATCCATATTACATGTAATGAAAAACTTATTGATAATAGGGGCGGAGATGCTCGGCATTCCAAGCTCGGAGGACTTCTGCCCCGTTTACATTGACTAGTCGATAAGCTCCATTTCCCAAGGCTGTTTTGACAACATATGGTCCTTCCCAGTTAGGGCCTAAGGATCCATCACTCGGCTTGCGGGCTCCTGGTAGGATGAGGCGTAGGACTAGGTCTCCTACGTTGAATCTGCGAATGCGAGCATACTTGTTATAGTATCTCGCTATTCTCTGCTGATAGACAGCTACCCTTAACCTAGCGGTTTCCCTATGTTCCTCGAGCAGGTCCAGGTTTGCTGCAAGTAGCTGATCATTGTTGTTTGGATTGAAGGTCGCTCTTCTTTGCGAGGTGACTTCAAACTCAGCCGGGATCATAGCTTCCGATCCGTAGACCATTGAAAATGGGGTCTCACCAGTGGAGCCGCGAGCTGTGGTTCTATAGGACCACAATACTTTTTGGAGCTCGTCTACCCACGCTCCTTTCTTGGCTTCCAATTTCATCTTCAGGGTCTGCTTGATAATCTTGTTTACAGCTTCCACTTGGCCATTGGCTTGTGGATGGTCTACTGCCGAGAAACTTTTAACAATTTTGAGGTTGTTGCAAAACCTAAGAAACTGGTCACTGGCAAACTGAGTTCCATTGTCTGTCACGATCTGCTGTGGGACCCCGAATCTGCTAATAATGTTGCTCCACACGAATTTCTCAATCTTTGTAGTGGAGATCTCAGCAAGTTCTTTCGCTTCAGCCCACTTAGTGAAATAATCCACTGCGACTACTGCATGTTTACATCTTCCACGTGCCATCGGTAGGGGACCGATCAGGTCCATTCCCCAGATCGCAAAAGGCCACGGGCTCACCATCTGTTGGAGGTAAGCTGGTGGAGCTCGCGGAATATGAGCAAACCTTTGACATTTGTCGCATTTCTTCACTAAGTTGAGAGCGTCCTGCCTCATGGTGGGCCAGTAGAAGCCTTGGCGAAGTGCCTTCTGAGCCAGAGACAGCCCCCCAGCATGGTTCCCACAGTGGCCTTCGTGTATTTGCCTCAATACTGTTTCACACTCATGGCCATCAATGCATCTTAATAACGGTGCTGTGAACCCCTTCTTGTACAGTGCATCATCATAGATGCAATACCTGGCTGCCCTAGCTCGTAGTCGTCGGGCTTCTAGCTTGTCATTAGGCAGTTTTCCGTCCTGCAAGTATTCAAGAATAGGGCTCATCCAGGAATCAGGCCGTACAGATATGACCATCGTCACACTCTTTTCTTCAGTACTTGGAGCTGGTAGGAACTCAACTGGGATAGCCCCAAGGAAATCTGCATCTCGCGTAGTTGCGAGGCGAGCTAATGCATCAGCATGCGAGTTCTGAGCTCGCGGGATCTGCTTCATTTCGTATTTCTGAAATGCACCTAGCAGCTCGTGAACTTTTTGGAGGTAGAGGGCCATTTTTGGTCCCCTGGCTTGATATTCTCCTATTACGTGGCTGACGACGAGCTGTGAGTCACTGAAAATCTTCAAGTGTTCAGCTCGCATCTCCTTAGCCAATCGTAGACCCGCGAGCAGGGCTTCATACTCAGCTTCATTGTTTGTCGCCTGAAAGCCAAACCTTAGAGCACAGAGGATTTTGTGGCCCTCAGGACTGATCAGTAGAACTCCAGCTCCAGCCCTCTGCTCGCTGGATGATCCATCAACAAAAAGCTCCCAGGCCGGTCCTTCAGAAGACTCAGCTTCATTATCCACGGGTCCTGTAAATTCTGCAATGAAATCTGCAAGAGCCTGAGCTTTGATAGCCGTCCTTGGCTTGAATTGGATATCGAATTGCGCGAGCTCCACTGCCCATTTCAACAAACGACCTGAGGTGTCTGCTTTCTGCAAAACTTGCTTTAATGGATACTTGGTGATGATTTCTATGGTGTGAGCTTGGAAATAAGGTCGCAGCTTCCTTGATGCAATCACCAGGCAGTAAGCCAATTTCTCCATCTGGGAATATCTGGTTTCAGCATCTTGTAACCGTTTGCTCACATAATAGACTGGGAGCTGCGTCTTTTCTTCTTCCCTTACCAGCGCCGCACTTAGAGCTTGCTGAGACACCCCTAAGTATAAGATCAGCTTTTCCTCTTCTTTGGGCTTGGAAAGAAGTGGAGCTCGCCCCATATATTCCTTCAACTGCTGGAAGGCTACTTCACACTGCTCAGTCCATTCGAAATTCTTTGCTTTCTTTAGAATGTCAAAGAAAGGGACACATTTGTCTGTAGCTTTCGAGATGAACCTACTCAATGCTGCGACCTGGCCATTGAGGCTTTGTACGTCCTTCACTCTGGTCGGCGACCTCATGTCAATCAGCGCCTTGATCTTCTCAGGGTTTGCTTCAATCCCCCTACTATTGACCATGAAGCCCAGGAACTTCCCAGAAGCCACTCCAAATGCACATTTAAGTGGATTTAACTTCATCTGGTAGTTCCTCAGAATTTGAAACATCTCTCTCAGATTGCTAACATGATCACCGATCTGCTTGGACTTTACCAGCATATCATCAACGTAGACCTCCATAGTCTTTCCAATCTGTTCTTTGAACATCATGTTCACCAAACGTTGATAGGTCGCTCCAGCATTCTTTAACCCGAAGGGCATCACCCTGTAGCAATATAGCCCCCGATCAGTCATGAACGAGGTGTGCTCTTCGTCTTCAGGCCTCATTGGGATCTGGTTATATCCTGAATATGCATCCATGAAGCTCAGGAGCTCGTGGCCAGCGGTAGCATCCACGAGCTGATCTATTCTTGGCAGGGGAAAGCTGTCCTTTGGGCACGCCTTGTTCAGGTCAGTGAAGTCGATGCAGGTCCTCCACTTCCCGTTTTTCTTTTTCACCAGCACGGGGTTGGCAACCCAGGTCGGGTAGTAAGCCTCTCTGATGAACTTGTTAACCAGGAGCTTGTCCACCTCTTCTTTCAGTGCTAAGTATCGTTCCCCTGTCATTACCCTTCTCTTCTGGCGAACTGGTTTGAAATGAGGATCAATGTTTAGCCTGTGAGACATCACCTCTGGATCTATTCCCACCATGTCCTCATGATTCCATGCAAACACATCCAAGTTCGCCTTTAGGAAGTCAGCGAGCTGGGCTCTCAATTCCGGAGTTAATCCTCTTCCCAGCTTCAAGCATCGCTCAGGATCTACCTCGCTGACTGGTACATCTTCTAACTCCTCAATTGGACCGGTAGCTCGGTCTGCATCTACCTCGCGAGGGTCCAGGTCGTGACTGACTCCCTTCTCAGTCTTAGTTCGTGGCTCGCCCCCTGAGACCACGTTCACCTTCTTTCCTCTCACGCCCATCTTCACAGCATCTTCATAACAACGACGAGCTAGGTGCTGTTCTCCTCGAACACATCCGATGCCATTGAGAGTTGGGAACTTCACAGTCAGTGTTCTGGTTGAGGTAACCATGTCCAACTCGTTCATAGCAGGTCTTCCGAGGACCACGTTATATGCTGATGGGCCGTCGATTATCAAAAAGTCCGTCAAGGTTGTTGCTTGACGACCTAACTCCCCTAGAGTTAACGGCAGCTTAATCTGCCCCACTGGTATCACAGCATCTCCAGTGAATCCAAATAGAGGCTCCGGGGATGGCTTCATCTGGTCTGCTCGCAGCCCCATTTGGTCAAAACAACTTCTATACATCACATTCACCGAGCTCCCAGTGTCGATCATGATGCGCCTAACTTCCATATTGCTGATTTTTGCTCATATAACCAACGCATCATTATGAGGACAGATCACTCCTCTAGCATCTTCTTCTGTAAATACGATCTCGTCCGAGGTCGGCTTCGCTCTTTTGGCAGGTCCCTCCGACCCGCTGAGTTGAAATGAATGGTTCGCCTCTCGGACATACCTCTCATGCGATCTGTTGGAATCACCTGCGATATGGGGGCCACCATAAATAGTGAAAATAGTTCTTACCGCAGGTTCCTGGCCTTGCTCGATAGCTCGCTGGGGCTGTTGTTGGTGTACTGGCTGTTGCTGTTGAGGTCGTTGCTGATGAGGTCGCTGGTCAGCAGGTCTTGCCACATATTCCCCCAAGCGACCTCGCCTGATTAATTTTTCAATGGCGTTCTTCAACGCCCAGCAATCTGAAGTACTGTGCCCGACCTCATTATGGTAGGCGCAGAACTTGTTCTGATCTCTGTGCTGAATGGGAGCCCTTATAGGATTGGGCCTCCCGAAGTCCTCCTTATTCCGCTCCGCAGCGTAAATCCTGTCTGGAGACGTAGTCAGGATGCTGTATCCTTCCTGGCGACCCCAACGCTGAGGTCGCTCATACCTCGGCTCTCTCCTCGATCTCTTTGCAATCTGATTACTCGAGCCGTTATTCCTTCCTTCTTCGTTCCGGCCATTGTTTCTCTTCTTTGGCTGACTGGAACTGCCCGCTTCATTCTTCTGAATCTGTTTCTTCGGGCCGAAGGTCTCTTCCCATCTTATCTCTTTCGCAGCTCGCTCGTAGAACTCTCCCAGATCCTTCACTGGGGACTTGTAAATGCTCTCGTATAGTTTTCCATCCTTGCGCAGCCCAGCTGAGATCGCTGTCAGAATGCTTTCGTCTGATGGATGCTCGACATTCGCGACCTCGCGTCTAAATCTGGTGATGTATTCCTTCAACGACTCACCCTGACGCTGAAAAATGGTGGCAAGGTGGCAGGATGGAGCGAGCTGCCTTCTCAGTGCCCTGTATTGACCAACGAACTTCTGTTGGCATTGCTCCCAACTTCCTATGCTGCGAGCTGGGAGATTTCTGAACCACGTTCTCGGAATGTCCCCCAATGTGGCCGGGAACACTCGGCACTTCACCATTGGATTTCCTGTCTGCAAATCCATCTGAACGTTGAAAGCGTCTAGATGGTCATATGGGTCACTGTCCCCATTGTATTGCTGAATGCTCGGCATCTTGAACCTCGGAGGGAGAGGCTGTGTCTCAATCTCCCTTGTGAATGGGGTCCTGTCTCCGTAGAGCCCACGCTGTTCTGGAACTCCAGGTCGTGCTTCCAACTGTCGGACTCTTTGGAGGAGCTCCTCTACTTGGGGATCTCGGAGCTCATATCTTCTCCTATGATCAAGACTTGGAGCCGGATGCTCAGGATCATACCTTTCATCCTCGAACCGATCTTCATGACGATGGGGCCTTACCTGCTGCCCATCCACCTCATCGGCATAACGAGCTGCGACTCGAACTCTGCCTTGATCAACTTCCATTCGCCTGTTCCCCTCCTGGCTTGGTCTTGCTACCTGGCTATCAGGACGTGCGACCTCCCTTTCGTGTTGAACAGGGTGTCTTCCACCCCTCGAACGCGCATTAGATGAGCGAGCCGAATCTGCAGGTCGCGGGACCTCCCTTGCTAGCCTTTCAGGTCCCTGCGCTATTTCGAGAGGCTGAGGCACTCCCTGTGGTGCCTGAACTTCCACCCTAGTCACGTTGTGTACCTGGGCCTGTACCAACATGTTGACGGCTTGCGTGAGCTGCCTAACCGTATCCTCCAACGCTTCTTGCCTTTGTAACAACGCATTCTGCCCTTCGGCCGTTTGGGCAACTGGAACCGATTGACGGTGAGGCAGAGGGGGGATGCCTGGCGCGGCCCCGAGTATCTGTCCTTGGGACGGGCCTGCTGCATGCACGGTTGCGTCTTGCCTAGGCTGTAAGTTCTGCTGGGATTGGTTCACGTGACTTTCCGCCTGGTCATCATCTCCAAGGAACCTGTTTGATCTAGTCTTTGCCATATCGTCAGAAGTTGATAAACTGGGATGAAAAAGATTGCAGTTAGGCCCTCCTTCTAGCGCCAAAATGTCGACGTTGGAATTCAGTCGACGAGAAATCAATGCCCAATACCTGCAATCAATGTGAGAAAGCACAAAAATCTAGAAAAGACAAAGACAGAAATCAGATGATCAAACGAAGAACCCCAAATTTTACGTGGTTCGGCAATAAAAAGGCCTACGTCCACGACTGTCCAACTCTTAATCTCTGCAGAGTGACAGTATATTATTGAATATTGTCCGCCGTTGTTACAATGGTTTCAATCCCTATTTATAGGGAAAGAAGAATTACAATTCTGGTTGTAGCAAATCAGGAAGAGAATCCTGAATTAATTACATTCCCTAAACAATTGAGAAAAATAAGGAAAAGAATTATAAATTAATCATGCTTCCTAACATATTTAGGTGATATCAGGAAATTGCTATAATTATCTTGAAATAATGATGACTTGAATTTGAATTTGAATTAATCTCCATATCTGATGAGGAAATCATGGTTTGATTGGGCAACTACCATATTCGGAGAGAGAGAATCACTATTGAACTTGGTAACTGCCTGTTCTGGAAGATATGATACTTATCACGTATCTGAGCAAGCTGACGTGTCATAGTGGTCCTCATCTCGAGCTCGCTGAGAAACGAGCTGCGCAGGCGTCGAGCTGCGACTTGCCTGTATTTATGAGTCTGTTGATGCCAGCTGGAAGTCTTGATGGTCTTTGAGTCAATACTAGGCCTCGTCTGATGGGCTTTAACTATGTTGACCTCATTGGGCCTTCTCATTGGGTCTTAAATGGGCATAAATTGGACTTTTACCAGCCCAATTATTGAGTCCGAAAAATACACATAACATAATCCAAATGGCCCAATAACACCATTTTGGACGGGCCCTTTTATATTTTCCAACATCTTCCACTCATACATAATGGAACAATGTTTATAAAAATATACAACATTGAAACACAAGTTTACTCTCAAATATTCATGCAAGCAAATACACTATGTGACTTGTGAACAATTGTTGATCTCGATGCTTACAGTTTGATATTTCAATGATGAAATATCAAATATTATTCATATGTATCCTAGATTCCATTTCAAAATTTCATTAACACAAGTACACTTAATCTTCTTTTAATTGATAAAAAAGCTATACTTAGCTTTAACAATTCTACGTATTCACAATCGCAATCATGACTTAGATTATAATTGGTCGACCAATGAATACACTATTTAATTAAAGAAATATCAAATCTTCCTATTCGTCTTTCGTCTTTTGGTCTGCAAAGACAACTGCCACTATAAGCATACCACATAGGTCAAATTATCATAACCATCAAAAGATATATTAAAGGTGCTAACATCATCTTGTGCAAAAGATAAGCCAATGGTCTTTAAGGATACAATTTGAAGTTTTACAACTCCAATAGATCTTACATGATGAGGAAGCAAGGATTTATTCCCTCATTTTCCATATTGGTCACTTAAACACACATGATATGAACTATGTGTTACAATTAATTTCATTCTAAATTAAGAATGCATATATCTAATAATTATTTTACTGTATAAATCTGAGTTCAAACAAAATTTGAGCATTCAACTTGAGTCCTCAATTGCTCACTTTTCAAAGTGCCATATTAAGATCTTACATCTACTTAATCAGGTTTCAATGATAGTGGGGTAAGGTCATTGATCAGTTTTCGTAGTTTATTTATATAGAGAAAACCTCATCTTGATCAAATAAATGGGACAAAATCATATATTTGTGCTCCAAGAAAATTATATCACTTATAATTTTCAATAATATATATGTCTCATCTTAGCTTGTTATCTCAAACAACCGAGGTGACAGCACGTGTAAGAATGCTAGTCTCTACCTAACGACATATGCTTAACAAATTCTCATATAAATATGTATGCTAGTTTAAAACTAAAGATTCAAACCGGATTGATATGTACATTCATAAATGGAAGAATAAATCAGTTTAAACAATTCAATATATATAAACAACATTACAATCTACGTAATCCTAAGGACTTAGCATGCGACTTATACATATCTCTAATCACTACTTTAGTCAACGGGTTTGCAATCATCATATGCGTAAAATATATTGAACTTGCACTTCCTTCTTTATTATGATATCCTTTACAAAATTATACTTTGTCTCTATATATTTGGATTTGCTGCGATACTTGGAATCTTTTGTATAGGTAATTGTAGCTTGATTATCATAACAGACTGTTATTGGTTACTCTACACTGATAACGATCTTAAGATCTTTCAAGATCTCTTAAGTCAAACTGCTTCTTGTACTATCATTGACCATGCCATAAATTTGGCTTTCATTGTTGATAGGACTATGCATCCATTGTAAAACTCAAAACTTTATTTTATGAAAAATTATTTATTTTTTCAGATGAATAGTGTTCCAGATGAATAGTATTTTTGTGTGAATAGTATTTTTGAGTGAATAATGACTTTCGGGAAATTAAAATTTTCTCTTATTTTATGAAATAAAAATTTTGTAAATGAATAGTGTTTCCAAACGGATAGTGTCCGTATAAATAGTAATTTTCAAAAAGCAGATCTCTTAAAGCAAAAGTTTTGAAATTAGTATTAGAGTTGAAGAAAACTAAAACAAATCGAAAATAAATTCATTCGAATAGGTTATGAGAGATCCGAAAATTTACGGATGAAAATGTCCTTCCGATTATTTATGGAATAATACGGTAATTTAAAGTGTTTGGAAGTATAAATCAAATTCTAGTATGATCCCTGAAGAAACCAGGAATCCCCAAATCGAATACTAGAATCATTTTCGGATCCAAATGCATAATCGGATTTTAGTAGAATTTTCGAATGTGTAATCAGATTTCTGCAAAATTTTTGAAGGTGTTGATTTAATTATAATAAAAATTTTAGACAGGTCAGAAATGATTTTTGAATTTGAAATGGCCATGAAAATTTATTAAGAATTAGAATAAAATTTAGTGACAAAAGAAATTACCAAAAAGTGCATAGTTGTGTAAAATTGTAAAAGACTAGTATAAAGATATTTTAGAAAATCAAAAAGTGTGGATAAAATGCATGCAAGGTGACATGAGAGGCATGAAAGAGAGAGTGTGTGGCATGCATGAACGACATGTGAAAGGAAAATGCATGCATGATTAACATGTGGACTAAGGATGTATGAATGTGTAACAAATGGCAAGCAACCATGCAAAAGAATTCATGCATGATGTACATATTGAAAAGAGTGGCTTGAATGGATGACAAATGGCATGAAGATGTGAGGGATATATAAAGTGAATGAAATCCAAAAAAAATGAAAGAAAGAAAGGGAGGTCTCGAGTAAGAAAGGCCATTCGGTCAAAAGGGAAAAAAAAAAAAAAAGTGTGTGCAGTCTTGAGAGGGGAGTAAACTGCCGAGAGAGAGAGACTTAAGTGCAACAGCTATTTTGTTCATTTGAGAGCCTTATTTTTTTAGAAGTACAAGAGTGAAACAAGAGAGAAACATTTACAAGAAAAGAAGAAGTGCTCAGTTAAGGAGGAAGTATTCTGCCAAGAGGAAGAACCAAGGTAAGCTTGCTGCCTTTGTTGACTTTTCTAAGTTGCTTTGAGTATTTTCTAACACATGCAACCCATTTGAGAGAAGAATGGGTGTTCGGCCATGAATGGAAAAGAAGGACAACAACTTGCATGCCCATTTTGAAGCTTTGTTTGAGTGGTTTTCATGCCATGAATGAGTTGCATGCAAGGCTAGGAGGAAAATACAACTATTGCATGTCCATTTGAAGAGGTGAGTTCAAGCTTCCATGGTTCTATTTTGTGAGAAATTATGAGTTTATGTTGTTGATAGGCAGCTGTGATATTTGTGTTAAGGTTGTTATTTTGTGTTAGAGTTTGATGGATTTAAGGTCTCAAAATGTAGATATGAGGTTGTATGTGATGTTTGGTGTAAGATTTGAAAGAAATATGGATGTTGGAATGCATGTAACTCTCGGCCATGATGAATTTTTTTTTGTGTTCAAATTTATTTTGATTATGTTGCCATGATATATGATGTGATTTTAGATGAGTTGATGTTGGTTTGGATACTTGATGATTTTTCAAGATATTTGAAGTGATTTTGATAAGAATGATTATATAAAACTTGAAGAAAAATGTTGGAATGTCGTTGAGTATGGTTCGGCCAAAGGAGGAATTGTGTGATTCAAATTTTGTTTGTTGGTTTTAACATGAGAAATGATGTTGTTTGGATCAGGTTGCAAGTGTAACAGCTTGAAAATAAATGCTAGAATTGTGTATGCATGTGTTCGGCCAAGATAGGGTTCTAATTGGGAGTTGATTGTTTTGTCATGATATATGATGAAGTTGTGATGGAAATTAATGGTTTAATATGAAGAAATGGTGGTATTGTATGCTTGTATATAGGTTCGGCCAAGGGGTGTTGAAATGGCCCAAATTTAGTTCTTTTTTAGTTGAACAGATTCATGCATGAGAATATGTTTGAATGATGAAATTTGGAGTTGAAATGAGAAACAAAAACTAGGATGTATTATCATGCTAGGGTTCGATCAAGAGAAGAAATGAATGGCCCAAATGGAGTTCAATTTATTTAAGTATTTTTTATGCATGTTTATGTGTTAAAATATTGAAATTTGATGATGAAATTTGAAGCAAAGTTTTGGTACACAAGCTGCCATGATTTGTTTAATAGTGTATTTGACTTGTTAGACCATAATTTTTAAGTGATTTGAATGTGTTTATAAGTTAAAGATGATAGAATTAACTTGGGATTGAAAGGAATTACTTTTGATGTCGAATAGTCGTTTCACGACTAAATATTTTCAAAGTTTGCACCAATGTGATATTTGATGGATTGAATTGAATTTACATCATATTATATATGTTTGATTGTGTTTGCGATGAGAAGAATCGAATAGGATTGATGGTGTGAAACTTGATGGCTATTCAGCCAACATAGGCCAAGATGATGTAAAAATACGTTAAATGCGTTAGAATGGAATTTAGGCTTGAATCGAGGTGTTTTGCATGCTTGAATGTGAAAATTCTGAATCGAATGCACATGTGTATAAATAGGATCATTACAACTTGAAAAAGGGTATTTTGATACCCTCGAATAGTTAAAAGTTTATATGTGATGCATGTGTATGTTCTAAGCAGAAATCGTGCTTATGTTAAAGTGTAGGTAAAACAATAAACTAAAGCGAGGGCACGAAAAAGTGGTTATTGAATTGGGAAGTAAATTTTGAGTGTGGTTATTTTAAAAGCATTTTATAAGCTTTATAAATTTATTATCAATATTTGCAATGTTTATTTTAGTATTCCAAGTTATTATGTTGAATTAAATTTCTAGCATGTCATTATATTTTTATCTATGCATGTAAGTTTCCTTAAAGTTATGTTATAAATGAATTTATTTTACAAGTAAATTAGTAAGTTTATGATAAATACATGCATAGAAGAGACTTGATAAGATTATTTCAAAAGTTTTAGACTTTTGCCTAAAAAGAAAATTTTACGGTTATAAACCAAATTTTAGAGAAAAGAATGTTTATGAACTAAATCAATGTGCTTTCGAGTTAAAGTGAAAAGAAAGTTTTAAGTATATTGAAAAATACTTTTAAATGTCTTTGGTTTAGCCTAATCCCCAATAGTTCCGGCTGAAGTACCTTATGCGTACATTGTATAGTGGTTGGGAGAGTCACTAACTTGGGGGAGGGGGGGGAGAGGAAGGAGTGTCGGTTTTAGTCAGTTGTCGCCCTCTACACGCATGGGATAGTATAGATCTATTGATGTTGAGGGGAATCACTATCCCAGAGGTCCTATTGTTGAAGGGAAACGTAATCCCAGAGTTTCTGCTGTTGGGGGGAATCACAATCCTAGAGGTCTCACTTTCACGACTACATAAGATAGCATCCCCTAATCCTAGTGACATGTACAAATTTTGATACTGTTATGTACAGGTATTGTCATGTAAGGACAAATTTCCCTAGATTACTAACTAAGGCAAGCTTCAAAAAAGAAAGGCACATCAATAGACATGAGGTTTTGAAAACAAAAAAGTTCACGTTTTATGAAAGTTATTACTAAATTTCGAACCATAATATTTAAATGTTTTATGCTAGTTTTATAGTTTTCAATAATTAGAAATTAAGTATCTGTTTTGTAAACTATTTTGGGATGATATATATATTTTAAAAGCAAATATTGTAGTTTAAATAGGATACCCACTCACTGAGTAATACTCACTACTCTTTTTCTTCTTTTCAATAAAAATCCTCCCTAAGTGCAAATACAAGCCATCAAGCAAAAGGAACTCCATCGGATGCACCGATTGGCTGATCACGAGACACTACTACACTAGTCTATACTTGGAAATATCATGTACAGACATTGCTTTTAAGATTTATTGCACGTTTTGTAAATATTATATTAAAGTGTATTTATACACTTATATTTCTGTATTATGCTTTAAAATCTTGCATGTATAAGTTTTACGTAAGTTTGATGATTTTCGAATGGTTTTATAAATTAGAATTTCTGTTTGTGTTTTATTATGAAATGAAAGAGGGCCTAAGGCCTAAAAGTTGAGAATGTGTGATTTCTAAAGTCCACAGGTTTTATATCATGTTTTTATAGGATGGAATTTTCAGAAAAACAGTCGTCGTGCTTCCGGAATTTTGTAAACCCCATTTTGCAAATATGTATTAAAAAATAAAAAAAAAAAAGGTTTCACCTATTTCCATTTGAAAATAAATTCTAAGAGTTTTAAAAAAGTTTTCAAAAAAAGTGAAAAACTTAGCTTAATGGGAACCTTTCAGCCGGTGCAAATCCTGACTGGAATGCCATCATGGGGTGGCCAGGCAGGTTGCCTACTAGTATAAGGAAAAGGGATTTGTCATGTTTGCTTCTTACTACACCATGAGATAGCAGCTTGATTGAGCAAAAATGTATAACCTGAGGTGAATTTATGTTCATCTACATCACCTCCCCAATCAACTTCTGTATAACTGACTAAATGAAGATCACCTCCTTGATAACAAAGGGAGCAATCTGCATTACCCTTAAGATATGCCAAAATTCTCTTAACAGCAATCTAATGTTTATGTTCGGGATTTGAAAGGTACTTACTTGCGAGTCCAATAGCATAATAGATATCTGGTCTCGTACATATCATAGCGTACATGAAACTCCCAATTGCACTAGAATAAGGAACTTTCTACATCTTTTCATGCTCTTGTGGAGTTTTAGAACACATGTCAAAACTAAGAGTTTGTCCTTTTGATATGAGAGTATCTATCGACTCGCAATCAACCATGTTGAAACGTTTAAGAATCCTCCTTATATAAGTCTCTTATGATGGAGTAATAAGTTTTCTTAAACGATCCCTTGTGATTTTGACTCCTAATATATAGGTAGCCTCACTCATATCTTTTATTTCAAAATTTGAAGACAACCATTTCTTTATGATTGTTACGAACTCTTCGTCATTCCCAGATAATAAAATGTCATCCACAAATAAAGATAATGTTACAAATTTATCATCGCATCGTTTGATGTACACATAATAGTCCTCTTTTATCATCGTAAAATCATAAGACTTGATAGCTTGATAGAAATGAAGGTACCATTATTTGAAAGATTACTTTAATCCATCTATGGACCGCTTGAGCTTGCACACTTTGTGCTCTTAGCCTTTGACAATAAAATTCAAAGGCAATTCCATAAAAATCTCTTCTTCTAGTTCTCTATTAACAAATATCATCTTTACATTCAACTGATGCAATTCTAAATCTACGTATTCAACGATTGCTAAGATAAGGCATATGGAAGCAAATCTCACCATAAGTGAGAAAGTTTTTTCATAGTCTCTTCCAACTTGTTAAGTATAACGTTTAGCGGCCAATCATGCCTTATATCTTTCTATTGTGCCATCTACCTCATTTGATTTGTAAGACCTATTTATTTCCAATGGCTTTTCGATTAGACGGTAAAACAATCAAATCCCAAACGTGGTTGTTTTTCATTGACTCAATTTCTTCTTACATCGCTTTCATTCTCTTAAGCAGATGAGTTGAGAACCTCTTTCACATTTCTTAACTCATCGTTATCATGTCAAGCAATCATAAATGCTTTCCCTTCAATTTCAAATTGACGTCGTGGAATTATCTTACGATTGTTTCTACAATGGTGAATCCATCACGTTGCTCCCACTAGGGACCAAAACTCCCATTAGATTTTTAACTATCTCTATAGGAGCATTCTAATGTACACTATTTTCTTAATCATCCAGTTTATAAAATCTAATGTCTATCTCAACCTCACCTCTGCTAGGAAATTCATTCTCTAGAAAATTGACATCTCGTGAATCTAATTCAGTCACTCCTCTATCTCTATGTTCTCTAATGAGTACATATCCTTTGGAGTGCTTAGAATATCTAATACAGATACATCTTTTACCTCTTGCACCTAATTTTCCATATTTAATAGATAAATTATGTACATAACCTACACACATCCAAAGTCGTAGGTGAGTTAGGTAGATTTCCTAGCTGTCCATAACTCATAAGGTGTCAAAGTGATTGATTTTGTGGGAGCTCAGTTAACTACATATATGGCTCGCAATAATGCATCTCCCCAATAAGATATTGAGAGATTTGCTTGTGCCATCATAAACTTAACCATTTCCAACAAAGTTCTATTCCTTCTCTTTATAACATCATTTTGCTATGGAGTTCCAAGAATTGTTAATGTCTATCTATACCTCTTTCATTACATAATTCCTTGACTTGGTAAGAGAGGTATTCACATCCATAATCAGTTCTCAAAACTTTAATTATTTTGTCCAGTTGATTCTCCACCAAATTTATGTACAATTTGACGTAGTCCAATGAAGTTTGTTAGAAATCAAATAGACATGACCAAAACGAGTGAAATCATCAACGAATGTAGTAAAATATAAGGCATGCCTTACTCTAAATTCATTAGACCATAGATGTTGAAATGAATTAATTATAATGGGCAATCAACTCTAGTTCCTTTCCCACACAGTTTTCTAATTGTTTTTTCAGTTAGATAACTTTCACAAATAAATATATCTACTTTGTTAAGTGGGCCTAATAATCCTTCTTTGACCAATCTATTCATCCTATCATGACTTATATAACCCAATCTAGCATGTCAAATATTGGCCTCAATGTTTGCAACAACAAAAGAAGCAATTAGAGAAAAACAACCATCATCATAATTAAAATTGTTTGTCTCGGTATTTAGTACAATAAAACCATCTAACATATAACCAATACCTACTCAAATAGAATCCAACATAATATCCATACAATCACCATAAAAATAAAGCATATCCTAACTTTAAAAGTACTTGAACAGAAACTAGATTTCATTAAATATTTGGAGCAAAAGGTATATCATAGAGATAATGTATCTGACCACTATATAAAACAGGCTTGCATGTGCCAATTTCCTTCACTTCAATATGTGAATTATTCCCCACATAGATCCATCTTGTTCCATGACTGATTCGATGATACTCCACAAATGATGCCCAGTCTCTAGCTACGTAGTTTATTGCTCCTGAGTCTACAGTTCATAAACGATAAGATTCAATAAGTAATATTGAGCTACAAACATAAATATAATTAATGAAACTAGAGTAAAAATGTACCATGAGCTCAGTGCATTTACGAGCAACATGACCTAACTTTTTGTAGTTACAATAGGTCATCTTGGTTTTATCCTTCTTAACCCCAATACACTTGTCCCTTTTGCACTTTCTAGTCTCATTCTTCTTAAAGTTAGGGTTACCATTCCGTTTCCTGAAGTTCTTTTTCCTTTTCTTATGCTTAAATCCTAAGCTTCTACTCTTGTTGGATTCACCTATGTAAAGTCAATATGAAGCTTTAGCCACTTCTTAGCACTCATCTTCCGACTAATCATAACACAAAATGTCATTAAAAGTCTTGATATTATCATTATACATCATGTTAATCTTTATGTTCTCTTAATTTTATGGAAGAGACCAGATTACTACATGTACTTACTACTTATTGATGAGGTTATGTCTTGTAGACTTAAGCTCCTAGATCAAGTTTAACATTTCCCTAAAGTGCTGTCGCATGGTATGATTTTGGCATTTCCTATAGATGTCAAACTTGATGGTAAGTTTCCTCAGCTTAGTGGTTGAAGTACTACCATACTTGTCTTTTGAGGCCGCCTATATGTCCGACACTGTTTTATAGTCATCATACATGCGCATGAGGTCATTATCCATTTTCCTAAGGATTGTGATCTAAGTAATCCTATTCTTCTTTTTCCATGCCTAATAGACCTCCATGTCTCTCCTACCGTAAGCATATGTACCTAATTAGGGTGGTACCATGGTATTTGTAAGGATCTCAAGAGCATCTTGCTCTTTAAGAATGTACTGAATTTTGCAGTGTCATATGTCATAGTTGTCACCATTCAATTTCTCACCCATGTTAAGCTTAACAATGATATTCTTTAATGCTAAAGCCATTTCATAAAATTTGTCCTATTTAGAGACAAGTAAAAGATATCTATACTAGCATACGCTACATTATTTCATATTTCCTTTGCACCAAACATATAACTACAAATATAATATGTGAATGCAAAGAGTGAAGTCGAAAAAATAGTCAAGCTACTTAATCATCATCAACTTCCTAGCATTTCAAACATGGTATATAAGTAAGCATTTTGGCACAATCCAGTCCTATCAAAATATTATGTGAAAGACACCCACTTTGATAAAAGCATGTAATTATCACTTAATTAAATATACAAGTAATTTCATTTAGTGAAATTAAATATTTACATTCAATTTAAACTAACATAAATGAACTATTTACAATCTAAAACATAATTACATAAAATAAAATTATATGAATCAAGTAGATTAATCCATGGTGTCGTAATAAAGCTCATCTAAATATTCTTCTAAGTACTGATCGAAATCAATTGTCATCTCCGAATCCTCCATTCGATGAGATGTCTATAACCTCAACAACCTCATCATCAGAAGTCTCCATGCATCTGTCATCTCATCATTGGAGATCTCTATAATCTCCGGCATCTCGTCATCTAAGATTTCAATGATCTTCACATCCCACTCATTGTCCGAGATGCCAATGACCTTGACGTCAATCCCATCATCTGATATCTCAATATCTTGATGCCCTTCTCGTCATCAAAAATACTGATGATGTCTGGACTCTTTGATATCTCAATGACTTCTTTGACTTCATCATCAAAATCAGAAAATTAATTATTAACACGATAAGCCATCTACAAAACAATTTATCATGTTAAAAATGTTAAAAAATTTATTATAAATAACCTAAATACAATTAAAAAAAAATTATTAGATTAGAGCATGCAATTCGGCTCCCACTTTAAAGAAAGAAAAAAAAAATAAAATATTTTTTCGATCATCAGAAACCACCTTCAGCGATGGCAAGTAGACCTCATACATCGCTAGTAGTGGCACATCCTAGCTTCAGGCACCACACGGCTACCTCTGGTATGGCCACACGTCCATGAGACATGGCCACTCCAAACATTGCCACATCATGTTACATATGGCTTCATTTTATTGGGCCACATCTTCAAGTATTTACAAATTTCCAAATATTTATTTTTTTAGATTTAAATTAAAATCATTTTTCTCACTCAATTTTCATCCAAATTAGTCATATGATTTACTATTGGAAAGTTCTTTTTGAGACCTATTCAATGGTGTATCAATCGTATTGAGAAGAAAAAATTATAAGGCAGTAATATCAAAAGAATGGTTTTGGATTTTATCCAAGATATGGGTTTTGAAATTTTCTAATTCCCTAACTGATTCATCTCAACCAAAACTTCAACAATCAGTGTCATTTTTTCATGTTCATATAGTTTTCAAGTCTCTAATGCCCTATATAACTCATGCATATGTTGCACTTCGAAATTTAAGTTACATACTCATTAAAGATAGTGAAACAAATAAGAAAAATTCAAATTCGAGCACTATTATGCAGGCTCTGATAGCACTGTAACTTATCATGTATGAAATCGAATTCATGGTAACAATTACAAACAATATTAACATACCTTTTTCTTTTCAATAGAACCTCTAAGAGTGCCATAGATCTGGGAAAGTAATCAGCCAATTGGAAAACTTCCTCTATGCACAGTAGTAAGTGGCATAGATTTGAGAGAGTGTGTGTGTTTCTTTTCTATGGTCTTGTATGATAAGTAGTAGCAATGGTGATCATTTTGCATGCTCAAAATCAGATTTTTGTCATCCCTCAACTACTATTAACTTCCATGGCAGTTGTTTATCATCATCCAAACTTCATTGGATATTGTGTATTGGGTTCTAGGTCCTAGGTAAATTCAACCCATAATCCGAATGGCCCACTACTGCCATTCTGGGTAGGTCCTTTTGTATTTTCCAACATAAATGTACTCATAAAATATTTGAAAAAGATATTTCATATGTAAAATTATTTTTGAAACACATTCACAAAATTTGATTAACTAAAGATAATACACTAATGCAAAAGTGTTTCTATTTAAAAATAATGTTAATGCATTTTGTCATCATCAGTGGCCCTTCTCACAATATGTAGTCATTTGCACGAACTTGTAGTGGATACCTAGAAAAATAGATTTTATAAAAGAGTAAAGCACTAATATCTAGTGAGTGGATAAAAGTTTTGAAAACTAAATAAATAATTTCCTTTGACAATAACTAGCATAATATATTTCTAGAAATAATAAATAATTCTCAATGATTCATACCCAATTACATTTGAAAAAAAATAAAACTTAATTTAAATCTCATATCGTAGTGAAACTATACAATTCTATATAAATTGTTTTTATAACTTTAATAATATATAACTTGAAAATTTATAATTTGTAAAACTTTTCTAGAATCTCTTCCTATAAATCTGGCATTCTATAAATCTTTTTCTGTATTGATTAAACTCAGTATATAATATTTGAAATTTGAAAATCTATACCAACTAATTCCCAAGAAAATTGTCATACCTAATGGAAATACTCAACACATACGCAGAGCGAGAGATAACATTTGTCATATACATGTTAAGTGACTCAGTGACTCTCTTGACAAATCAATAACTATCCTGATATTTGTCATACACATGCTAGGTGAATCTAGGACTCACATATGTATAGTCTATTTAATCGTTAGAAGGAAAAGTACAATCCCAACATTCTAAAAACATCTTTATTTTCATTCTTAAATCTTAAACATTTCCATATCAATATATACATAATTTTGAATAATACTTTTTTCGAAACATAAATAAATATTCTTACTCGAAACATAAAATAATATTACTAAAAATATTCTAAATATTTCTTATAATAACTTCAAGCTGAAGACGAAAATTCTTATTGGAATTTCTGATACGTATACTTACGAATTTGTGATAAAGTCTCATTTCAATCACAAAACATAATTGATAATCCAAACACGTTATTTAAAAATATTAAATATTTCATATCCAATAAATAATAAAAGTTGAAACGTAAATAATCATAATTAAATAAATCAATTTAAAATAAAAACAATCCACTAAACTCCTTTACTCAAATCTGGATCTAGAACAAGTTCTTATCTAATTCCTCATAAACTTGGATCCACTCTAAAATAGCATAAATTAAATTTAGAACTTACAAAAAAAATTAACTAATTCCCTAGAATCCAAATCCTATTGAAATTTTGGATAATTCAAGCACCCAAATATTTTGGCTAACCATCCAAAATATTCTTCTTCTTTTTTTTTTTCTTTCTTCTTCTCTCTCATGGTTTCTGGTTTATTTTTCTACTACTAAACTCATCCTTCTATTTTTTGTGTTTACTTTCTCCTATCCGGTCCTGTGCTTATTTTTGTATAAAATGCTTATATATGTATACTAATAACACTCTGCATCACCTTATGTATCATGTTAAAGACCTATCTCAATATCCAACAATAAATCGTAATCGCCTAACTGCCGTTACGCGATAGGATAGTTATTAAACCAATTTTTCTACTAGAATGAGCAAATTGATTCTCTAAAATCAAGTCAATGAATTGACTTAACCTTAGCTCAAGCAAACTCTAAAGAGAATTCTAGGAATAAGCTGAAATAACATACGACAATTACCTAACAACTTGCAGGATTTTACTAATTCTCATTCACAAAAAAACTTAATTACAATCATAAGCTAATATAGCTATTTATAGTCTTATAACTCCTAAGTTAAATTAAACTAATAATACTAATTCTAATTTATCTAAAATTAATCAAAGATAAATCTAATCATAAATTATCACAAAAATTAACAAAATATAATTAAAATAAAAATAATCCTAAACGTGATAAATCCAAATTAATAAAAATCCTAAATTAATGGATATCCTTAGTTAAATGGAACTCCAATTTGTTGAGGTTCTCATTATATAAATATACGTAATATTGTTCCACTACTTCTCTTCCTTTCATACCTCTCTCTTTCTATAACCTTTTTTTTTTTTTTGTGTAATACCCTTTTTCTGAAATCTAGTATTGTAGATGAGAAATCAGACCCTAGTAAAAATTTCGGAATGATCAAAGATAGAATTGAATACAAGATTTGTATGGTGAATTATTTTCTGAGCATATTCCATTAAATTCTAAGCACCTAAGGTTGATTATGCAAGATGTGAGAGGATGGAATTCTTTAGAAAGGGGTAAAGAAGGAATTATGAAACTTGGAAGGATAATTGATGGAAATAAAAGATTTTTTTAGAAAGTGGTAAAGTTGTAAATAAAGTGAGATGTCAAGGGCATCTTGGAAAAATGAAGAATTTTCTAGAGAATGGCATGCATGTAAATTGATAATAAACTTTAAGGGCAATTTCACAAGCAATTGAAGCATCTATATAAAGTGAACTTGGAAGAAAAATCTAGAGAGAAAGAGACGGAGAGTGACGGCAAACAAGAGTAGAACCAGAACAGAGGTAGCAGTTGCATCAAGCCATTTTCCCATCATTTTTGAACGGTTTTCAAGCCATAAAAAGGTGAAAAATAAGTTTAGGAAGATTATCAAGCAAGATCAAGTAAGAATCAAATGGTAAGATTGAGTTTTTATGGTTTTCTTCTAGTAAAAAGTCTGTCAAAACAGTCCAGGGATTGCACCTAATATAAGGACCTACCTCATATCCCTCTACTGGACCCGACGGGGTCCCTACGAAGCACCCCAACGGAACTCAATTGAACCCTCACTTTGGAACGAAAAGGTCTCGTGGAGGTACTCATCTCACTTTAAAATTCTTTTTTGCTAGAAATAAATAAAAATTTACGTCGTTTACTTTTCCAAACTTTTCTAAACTTTTTTTTAATGCGAAAAATGTGAGAAATTTTTTTTCTTTTATTTCAAACATTTACAAAACAGATTTATAAAAATTTAGGCAGCATAATAGCTAGTTTTTGAAAATGTCACCCTGCAAATTTGAAGAAAAATACTTCCATAACAAGCACCTTTTTTAACTTCTGGGCCTCAGGCTCTTATTTTCACAATCAAACCCAAACATACTTTTAGTTTAAGATAAACTTGAAAATAAAATCATTTACATAGCTCATAATATCCACCAAAAATTTCATTTACAAAACATAATTCTCAAAGGGTTTATAAACATTCAAAAATGATATTTACAAGAATACAGAAATGACGAAACATGATGCATGCACAAATATTGAAGGAAATTAAACAAGTGCAATAGTATCATGTCACGGTCCACCTACACATCTGATGGAGCGGCGTCTGACTGTCGGCTCATTCCTACACCTGAGGATGATTTTTTTTTAGAAAACATAAAAACTAAAGCGGTGGGTATATAACTCAATGAGTGAGTAAACTTTTCTAACAGTAATTTGCTTTTCTAAATATAATAATATCCTTCCAAAATAATTTTTGAAAATTTATAATTTTCCATTAAACTTTATAAATTTGAAAACTAATATAAATAACTATTTATAGCTTTACTTTGAATATGCAATAATAACTTTAGCAATGTGTAAAATGCTTTATTTTATAACATTCCTTTATTTCTCATTTTGCGTCTATGGACACGTTTTTCTTTTGAAACTAGCTAAGGCAACCTAGGGAAAACTAAACTCTACTGTGACGGAATTTCTCATCGCCACTAGAGCTCGGGAATGCTACCATGTGTAGTCATAGATGTGGGAAACTTATGGGTCATGATCCCCTCCCAACATCAAGCGAATCTACACTACCCCACACATGCAGAGGGCAACTCACTAACTCAACCCCCTTATTAGTGACTCTCCCAACCATCTTGTCATACACGCTGAGGTATTTCAGCCGGGTATACTAGGGATTAGGGTAAACCTTGCCTTTAAAATCTTTTCAAGCAACTAAAACTTTCTTTTCTCTTTATCTCGGAAACACATTAATTTAGTTCGAAAAATATTTTCTAGCATGTCTCTTATGGCATGTAGATAAACATAAATAAATTGTTTCACTTCTAAAGTATATAAACATTATAATATAAATTTCAGAAACTTACATGCATTATATAAAATAAAGACATTCTAAAATAAATTAAATCAATATAATAACTTGTTTACTAATTAAACAAATGCCAATATCTCAAATCAATTTATGAATGTGTAAAAACTTTAAAATTTATCCACGCTCACGACTTTCTCGAACTAGAACACCACTCCTCCAAGCCCTTCTTTGGCTTTTAAACTTTTCCTACACTTTGATCCAACTAGAATATTTATTTAGAATTCATAGATACACCACACTAATAGCTTAATTCAATTTCCACACACCATGCACAATAATACCATATTTTTGACTAATCCTCCAAACTAACATTCCAACCAAAATTTTAATTTGAAACTCATTCAAGTATCCAACAATTCACTCAATTAACTTTCAACATATTATGCACCAACTAACAACTTAATTCTAATTCAATATATATGTTCAACAATTTCACACACTTACCATATTTCCAACTAATATTCTAACATTCATTCCTTTTAATTTCTTTTGCACAATTGCACTCAAACACATACTAAACATCACTAAAACACATTACAAGAATCGAATGGCAAATTGGACACCCATTCTTGGTCTTAGTCGAATTTAACACCCAAGTTCTCCATTTCAATTTTTCTTCCATTCCTTTTATACCAATCAACTCAATTTCATGCCAAAACACCATACAACCCGTTCAAGCATTAAAATCAACACAAACACATGTATAAACATAACTTGGCCATACACTAGCATGCATGCCCATTCATTCATTCACTTGCTTTTCTTTCCATAATTCATCTCAAATTAACATAAAATCTCATATAAGCTCATCAATATATCAAAACCCATTAAATTACATCAATTACCCCATGTTGGCCACATACTAATATATAACATAACCAATCTGTTCTCTTCATTTCAAGTTCAACAATCACACCCAATTGCATCACTTAATCATCAAACGATCCCCTAAAGTCTTAAGATCAAAATCAATTAAATTTCATAACATTTTGGCATCAAACCCGAACTCTTACCTTCTAGTTTTCTTTGACCACAACTCCTTGATGCTTCCTTCCTCTTCTAGGCTCAATTTGAAGTTAATCTAACTCTATTCAACCCATAAATTCCATTAATAACTCATTAAATCAACTATCAAAAAAATACCTATCAAACTAACCATGAAATTACTCAACTAATTACCTTCAACTCTCTTTACTATTCCTTGAGAATTTTTTGATGGGTTTGACAGCTAAAGATGGATGGATTACCCTTAGAATCTCTTCTTCTTCTTCTCCTTCTTCTTCTTCTTCCTTCTTCCTCTTTTTCATGGTGCAGATTCTTTTTTTCTTCTCTCTCAATTCAGCTCTCTCTTGCGGTCTCCCTTGCTTTGGCCGAATGAAAATCACTCCTTCATCCTCTCATGCATCTCACTTTATATACTTATCCTTCTAATAGTCCATTTTGCCCTCTAACTATCTCTAAAATATCAAAAATGCCATTAGTTACAAAATAAATCATTTGATTGGTCCACAAATCAATCTAATTAATCCACCAATGAAATCCATTCAAATCTAGTTTCATGCCAACTAATTAGTCTTCATTTTGACTTAAATGTGTCCTTATTTCATTGGTCAATTTAATCTCACAAGAATTTTGCTTGTTTGGTAGCTATCTCTTCATGTAACTCTTTATTTAATCCTTAAGCTTGTGAATTAATTCTCATTCACCTCTAATAAATTTCAAAAATATTCCATGGTCGTCCAATCATCAAATTGACCATGCAATACTCTAATTGGATGTCTTAACTTTCAATTCCATGCTTTGAAACAAATTCAATTGGTTTAAAAATCAAAATATTCACTACTTTTCCAACAAGGGTATTTTCGTCAATTAATCTTCGGAACCCTTAAAATCCACTTAAACGGACTCATTTTTACTCCATTTCGATTCGATTAGTCTCTATATTACTCATTTTAAAAATTTTCGATTTTTCTAAGGTGTAACTCATAAATTTACTATTCACTCATCACTATTCACTCTAGAATTACTATTCATCTGAAAAATATTATTTCTCCTAGAAAAATGAAGTTTTGGGTTCTACACCTAATGTTAATGAGATTTTCTTACATGGATCTAGAGATCTAAAGCATCAAACAAGTGGGAAAGTAAGGCAAAAGATTGAGGCGAAATTGGCAAGTGAACAAACCAAGAAAATATATTGATTTGAAGTAGTTCAATTGTTGTTTAAGATGTTAAAATTCTGCAATAAAATCTATTGTGATTGTGATTAAGTTTTATGTGAAGATATTTGATGAAATGTTGGTGTGTGTATGGATGTGAAGTTCAGCCAAGGGAGAAATTGTGTTATTCAAATTTTGTTTATTGGTTTTGGCATGAGAAATGATATTATTTGGATGCATTTGTAAGTATAAAACCTAGAAAAGAAATGTTAGAATTTAGTATAGATGAGTTAGGGTCGAGTTGGATTAAAGCGAAAGCTCGCAAAGAGCGAGCTGAGTGATGCCTATAGTCCTTTACAGTGCCTGTCTGAGCTGGGTAAGAGCGGAAGCTTGTAAAGAGCAAGCTAGGTGATGCTCGCGGCCCATTACAATGCCTGACTAAGCTGGATGAAAGCAACAGCTCGCAAAAGGAGAGCTAGGTGATGCCTGCAGTTTGGGTCGAGTAGGACGAAAGCAGTAGCTCGCAAAAAAAGCGCAAGCTGGGCGAGCTGGGTTGAGCTCGCAGCTCGAGCTAGGCGGGGCAGTGCTGCAGTCCGTTACAATCTGGATGGATTTATAAATTATATTGATAATAGAATTGACTTGAGATTAAGGTGTTTTACATGTATGTATGTTCTAAGTGAAAATCGTGTTGTACTTAAATGTAGATGACACAGCGAGCTAACGGAGGACGCAGAAGAGTGATTATTACTGAATTGGGAAGCAAGTTGTGAGTGTGAAAATATTTTATCAATATTAAATACATTTTAGTTTACTTTGCAAGTATTTTACAAATTCCATTTATCCTTTTTAGTTTATAAATGATTTTATGTTCTAGCATGAATAGAAATTATTTATATATGAAATCATTGAACTAAAGAGTTTTATGCTTAATAAGATGTTATGCAATATGTTACTATAACTCTATATTTATAGAATGAAAAGAAGTCAATTTGAATTATATAAAGGAAAAGTTTTCAAACGCTATTAGATTACCCAAGTTTATAGATTTCATAGATTCAGACCCAGCCAGTATACCCTATCACGTATAGTAAGTTTTGGGAGGGCGTATTACTAACATCAGGGGATTGAGTCCGTAGCGTCTATCGTGTCACCCTCTACACGTGTGGGGTATTATCTCGCTATGCATGAACGATGTATGATTCTGTTGCGTAGTTGCGAGATATCTTTGTAGTTTTGTCACAATGTGCGATGTTAGCTTTTACACCACATGACCTCACATTGAGCGGCTCTAGATTAGTCGCCATGTGATTATAGCTCCATTGGGTTTCCCATTAATGCAATTTTTTTTTTTAATAAAAAAAAATACCATTAAAAGTGGATTTTAAAAAGAAAATGTTTTAGTCACACTTTGAAAATTTATGAAATATTTAAGCATTTTATGAATTTATTTTAGTAGGCAACCTTATCATGTGTAAAACATGATTACAAGTTTTTGAAATTGCTTAGTAAGTGTATAAAACTCAAGTTTTTAAAAATGAAAATGTTTTAAATAGAAATTCCTTTTAAATGCTTTTCGGGAGGTAGAATTTAAATATATATATATATATATATATATTAGTTTAAAAAGAGAATCTTACACACTCACTGAGCTTCTTCAACTCACTATATTTTGGTTTTATGTTATAAAAACCTCCCCAAGTGCAGGGACAAGTGACCAAGGTACTTGTTCTCCTCCTTCAGATTAGGTGAACTGAAGACGATCGATGGTTCTGTGAAGTCACTTTTATGTATATTTTAATTTAGATACCAATTATGTGCATGAGCATGTTTTGGATCGTAAACAAATTTTATGAAACTCGTTATATTCATGGTGGTGTATTATGTTATTTTATATATATAAAAAGTACTTAAATGATCAATTTCATACATTATATAGATGCTTGAAATTGGTGAAAATGCTTTTGATCATGTTCATGAAATTTACTTTGAAATTTGAAATGATTTTGTTGAATTAGCTTTGAATTGTAGTTAGGATTGTGTTGAGAGGGACCGAAGGTTCCATTTGGTAGTTGAGAATATGTATAAAATTTTAGAAGTGTTTGCAAATCATTTTCAAGTGTTTTGAAGAATAGGCAATAATTAAAAAAGCAATCGTTATGCTACCGAAATTTTTATAGAAAATCTTAACTTTAGAAAAAAAAAATGAGATTTTAAAATTTATGATTCATATGTTTAGCAAAAGACTAAAAGTTAAGGGTTCGCTCCGTGACATCTTTTTGAATCTTGCTAATTAGACTACATGAAAGTTTCGTGGGATGCTTGGCGAGATCACTGGATTCGTTAAAGGGAATTCAAGTCGGGTCTCATCATTTTGTCTCTTAAAATAACTTTGCTTGCTTTATCTAATTCCACTCTCAATGGTTTAAAACCATTTATTAGATTATGCATGTACATTTGTCTCTCTTCTTGGCCACTGAACCAACTTTTCTTTTTTAAAAAACACTACATTATGTCTTCTACTTTTCTTTGATTGATAAAAGCCCATTTCATTTTGGCTTGATTGGTTCAGCCCACCTAACTTGTCCATTTCAATGTCAAATTTTCAAACTAAGCTTGGTCCGTTAAAATTGAGCTTGCTTTGACTCAATAACTTCAGGCTTCATTTTTTTTAACTTGGGCTCACTTAATTAATTTCAGTCCGCTTACAATTTGGCCTTCAATTAATCTTCTAAATCCATTAGGATTCAGGCCTTACAAATCATCCATCTTTATAAAATTTGGTCCTTAAAATTTACGAATTATTTCAACTCAAGATGTTTCACTTTAAAGCCGTTGCTTTAATTTTATCATCCATAACCATAGAATTTTTTTCTCAATCATTCTCCAAATCACCATATACAAGATAGCAAATTCAACATTACAACAATTTACATATATAGACAATCATTAAACAAAACTCTTTAATTAGATTCTCATCAATAATCATAATCGTACATTTCTAAATAATCACACCTATAACTTTTCTGAGTAATAGTTATTTTTCTTTTATCATTCCTAATAATAACAAAACTTAATAAATCATTCTATGAAACTCTTACACTTTATATAGTCTTCTTAACTTTTGAACAACAAATCAATATCCACCAACAAACAATTAATCACATTTTTTTTTTATCATTTTCTATCCATACTTTTTGGAAACAATTAAATCATTCAAGATCATAGGATATGACATCAACGTTGTATCATATTCACATAAATCTCATTCAAATATCTCGAAGTTCAAGTGTACTATTTCATAACTCAATTTCAAATCTAATAAACTTCAATTTTCTCAAACAAAAGGTTAAACACTGCAATTCTACTATGCAACATGCAGTGAGATCATTCTACAGTATGCTAATATAGAGTAAGCCTCATTTGTCAACTTTCTTGGAACATGGCAACTGATACCCTACATAAACCAAACAAAAAAGTGTGAGAGTGATCTTGACACTGGTATGATGTTGGCTAAAAACACTCCAACACTCAAATCAGTAAACTAATCAAATAGAAAAATATAGGAAAGCAATGTGTAAAAGATATCTACTGACGAAGGGTCAAGGGGTGATAGACCAATGTTGATGATAGCTTGAGATGGTGGCGTAGTTGATGGGCAGTGTAGTCGTTGGCCTAAGGCAATGGTTTTGCACAGATAAGGAGTTGCACCAGAGGAAACCAAAGGTGGTGGATTGTCATGGTCTGAATGATGGGCAAGCTAGAATGTGGTCTCCAATAGGAATTCAGCGAGGCATTTGCTAAGCAAAAGCTTCTCTATGTATGTTATGTGTGTTACAGTTGAATTGAGGATCCTTTATATAAGTGAGAGGATCCTTACTTTTAGGGAAGCTTTCCTAGTTTGATTGCACTAGAAAGATCGTTAATCCCTAGGTTCTTGATCCTGAGCAATCAACTTCCCATTCTAACTCAATCTCCATCAGTTAGGAAAGAGTCCTAATTGGAAGTGAGGTCGATTATATCATGGATGACATAGGAAGGTAGGCTCCTGAGCTTATTCTATAGGCCTCGTAGGTTGGACTTGGTATTGGACCGTCAATCGAACCTATAGGCCAATCCATAAGAGTGGTGTGGACCTAATCTGATAGGCCAAATTTATGGAATGGGTTGTTTGGCCTATTGGGTCGACCGACCCATAAAGCCTTGGGCTTTAACTGATCCATCTCACCTTGGGCTATCCAGTTGACATATAAGCCCAGATTTGTAGGCCAACAGAATCAGATAGGCTAGACTAAAGCTTCAAAAATGGACCTTTTAGCCTAAATCTTGGGTTGAGATTTTTAATGACTATAGTTTGTCCCCCACAACTTTAGTTGACTCGGTCGACGATCGAAGGAGTGGAAATTGAAAATAAGCGAATACCTGAATTTTGAAGTTTATCCAACGCTATAATTTTCATATTAGGTTTAATATTTATTCCTATTATGTCAGTCGAAAAATTTATTTATGAAGATTTTATAATATAAGTAAACTATAATTGTAAATCTAAGTTGTCAACCGAGAGCATAATGCTTTGTTGTCGTATAAGGTGCCACTCATGATAGCTTCAACATTAAATGCCAAAACGGTGATAGTTTCTTCCATCAATCATGATTGATGTCCTTTCAACTGCCAAACATGCATGACACGTGTCCCACTAGGGTTTAGTATCATCATTATTTTGAATTTTGAAATGGGCGTTGACGATTTTAAAGGAAAAACGATTGGTTTCTTTCCATTTTTGCATGTTTTGTCTCCTAGAGCATGTTTTTGCAATTTTCCTCACCAATAACACTCGTTCCAACCCCTTTTCCTACAATAAGTTCTCGTACTTTTGTCTTTGTAGATTTTTAAGTATTGCTGCTTCGATTTCACAATGAGTTCATCCTATTTCTTCCCATTATTTCCAAAATTTTTCTTGATTACATCTACTAGATTTGTGCATTCCCATTTGATTTAGTTTTTTATCTGTAATGTTGTTCATTAAGCGATCTATGGCTTTTCGTTTGCTTAAACACCATTAAACTTTATTTCCAATTCACTTATTTTGAACATATAGGTGGTTAGCTTCTAGAAAAATGGTATAATTCCACCAAAATAATGTGAAAAATGGAAAGAACTTTGAAGATCATTAAGAACTATGCAAAACCTATTCGTTTGATCTGAAAAAACACTTTGAGTTTGCCCATTAGTTTTTCAACTAACTATAGTTAGTGTCTAACATTAGGTTAGAGTTGTTTGGTTAGCTTAGACTACTAACCTTAGCTATGTTTTCTTTCGTGTGACGGTGTTAAGCAAGATATTGGTCGAACCCGAAATGATATACCTTAGCTCTTTATCTAGGGAATCTACTTCAAGTTCAGACTCGGAATCCCATGAAACCGTTGACCTGGAGTCACTAGAACCGTTCGACTCAGAATTTGTCAAACAAGTGTTAAGGAGAAAAGAAGTAAGAGTTGTCACTAAGGCAAATAAAGTGGACAAGTCGAGTGCATCTGTAGATATAGCATTTGGGTAGACAGCTAATAAGGGAGGCATAAGAGGTCCTTCAACAGCTGTCCTTAATGGGAGAATTTGTAGTTCACCGACCAATATCCTAATCAACAACTTCCCTAG
Organism: Litchi chinensis; assembly: GCA_019925255.1. NCBI lineage: Eukaryota > Viridiplantae > Streptophyta > Magnoliopsida > Sapindales > Sapindaceae > Litchi > Litchi chinensis. The sequence continues at coordinate 1,892,445 of CM034469.1, forward strand.
TAGGTTGGGACCAAGCAACCTAATATCAATTTAAAACTCCTATAAGATCCTAAAGGAGGTTTCCCTTGAACTTCCGTTGAGCAAAGAGAAGGTTGATTAGAACTATCTTGGATGGACGGTGTTCCACAAGCCACCGTTCAAGTTTGGTTTTAGATTTCCAATGTTAGGCTTGGCAAGGAGGGTCTTGTGTTTCTACAACATAGCCTCTAGCCAATTGATGCCAAACTCGTGGTGAACTTGCTTTGCGATCGACCATCTCTACAAAACTAGAGATTTAAAGTTTAACTTCGAAAATTTGTTGTATAGCTACTACCTAAAAGAGAATGAGAGTGATATAGAGCGATTCTCCTTTTCATTGACCTCTCCTTATAAAAGACTTATTAACGAATGACCATGGCTGGAAAAGCAAATATTTCCTAGTCAAGAAAGAGTTAGTTTCTAGAACCTTTCAAGATTGCCAAATAACCCTATGTAAATATGCTTATCTATGTAATTTTTTGATAAAATATGTTTTTTATGCATTTAAAACGTTAATTGAAATTTTAGATGAAAAATTATCAAGTAAATTATAATCAAGACAGACTCAAAGAAATTAGGTCTATGACAACATGCAAAATAAATTGTTACAACTTTTCGCAACATGCAAGTGCATGTTATTTTGTACATGTTGTCATAGTGCTGAAGGGCTTTGACAACATGCAATGCACGTTATCTTAGGGCTTATGACAATGCATATTGCACGTTATAGTAAGGTATGTCAATGTGCATCTAATGTCACTATAAACTCTTGATTCATATATTCACACCTTCACTCATCTCTAGAACTGATTAAATTCATCCTTGGAAAACTTGAAACTACTAAACATGTAAAGCACAGAATTTCCTCTTTTTAGGAGAAATAAAATTTTTTCGATGAATAGTATTTTCATGTGAATAATATTTTTGTGTGAACAGTGTTTACGGATGAATAGTGATTTTTGGGAAACAGACCTCGAAAATCGTAAATTTCTAGAATAGGTATTAGAGATTAAAGAAAACTTAAACAAATCAAAAATAAGTTCATTTGAATAGATTGTAAGTAATCCGAAGTTTATTGAACAAAAATAGTCTTTCCGATTTTAATATCGTACATATGCCCTTAATTATGGAGTAATAAAGTAATTTAAAATGACCAGAGATGATTTCAAATACGAGAATTGGTATTGAGATTTATTAAGGATTAAAATATAATTAGTGCCAATGACATTACCATAAAGAGTATAATTATATTGAATTATAAAAGACATGGATGAAGGCATTTTAGGAAATTGAAAAGTATGAAAGAATACATGCAAGAGGCCGTGAAAAGGGAGAAAGAGAGCATGCATATGTGACATGTGGCGTATGAATTGGAGACATGCATGGCAAATTAGTGACAAGTGTTAGCATGAGAAGTGAGATTGAGGACAAGTGGCATTAAAATATAATGGACTATAAAAGGTGAAAATTAAATGAGAAAAATAGAAGACAACACATTTGAGAAAGTGAGAGTATTCGGCCAAGAGGGAGAGACCGAATGCAGCAGCTTCACTTGGTGGTTTTGAGGTGATTTTTTAGTGTTTTCAACTCATACAAAGGTTGCATGCAAACTTAAGAGCAAGATCCATCAATTTTAAGTTGATTTCAAGAGGTAAGATATAAGTTTCCATGACTAGTTTGTGTAAATTTTTAGATTTATGGTCTCTAATAGATTGTTAGTGATTTTTATGTTTTGATTTAACGATTTGAAACCTCAAAGTTGTAGGAAAACAAGGCTAGTGGTTCAAGTACAATTGGTAAGCATAATAGTGAAAAATGAATTTTTGATTTAAATTCAAGTTGATGTTGTTTAGGACACTAGCTATTTTGACATAAGATTTGGTATGATTTTGATGCGCATACAAGTGAAAAACTTGATGAAATGTTGGTGTTGAGTTGGATGTAAGTCACAATCAAAGAAAGTTTTTAATAGTCCAACTTGAGTTCAAATTATTTTAGTGATTTTCATGCATGTAGAGATGTTAAAATGTTGAGTTTTAGTGTTGAAATAAGAAGCAAAAATTTGGTATAACAAATTGCCATGATTCAGCCATGAGTGCATTAAAGTGAAGGACAATTATTTTTGAATGTTTTGAATGATTTTATGAGTTATATTGATGATGGAATTAATATTAAATTTAAAAGAAATTCATTGGAATGTCAAATGACTACTTCGTGGTCAAAATTTGCATATTTGCACAAATGTGATGTTTTATGAATTTGACTTGATTTTACGCCTTTATACATGTGTTTAAGTGTGATTATGATGAGAAATATTGAATGAGATTGAGGGTGTAAAATGTGGTCAAGATTCGACCAAGGTGAGTTAAAATAGTCCAAAAATGTGTTTCATATATGGATGTGAAATTTGAACTTAAATTGTGGTGTTTTACATACTTGGATATTAAGAATTTCAAATGGAAATTATATGTGAATGATTGGTGTTGGTACGACTTGAAAAAAATGGTGTTTTGAAATCTTTGTGTAGCTAGGCATTTGTGTGATTGATACATGTCAATGGAAGAGTGTGTACGAATAATTTTGGTGGTGATGTTGCCTAATAATAAAATGTGAAAATACGTAGGTAACGTGGAGGCGAGGAAATCAGAATTGTAAATTAAAATGAGCTAGGAAACGGTGAGTATAAAATTATTTTATAAACGTTAAATGCATTTTTAGTATGCTTTAAAGTGCTTTTATGAATGTTAATGCATCTTGAAATTCAAATGAGTTGTTATTAAAGCTATTAGTTTACGAAATATTTTTATGCATTTATCTAAAGAAATGATTATAGCATCAGAGATTGAAGCAATATGCTATTATGTTTGAACAAAATTTTTAAAGCATGATTGAAGAAAGTTTTCAAGACCAATAGTTACTCTTCCCTATGATATGAATGAGAAATGAATTATATGAATGAGAACTGGTCAGGGTACCAGTAAAACCCAAAACTTCGTTTTAAGAAAAATAATTTATTTTTTTTACGAATAAGGTTTTCAGACGAAAAGAGTCCGTGTGAGTAATAATTTTTGAAAAGTGGACCTCATAAATTAAAAGTTTTGAAATTAATATTAGAGTTAAAGGAAATCGAAACGGATCGAAAATAAGTCCATTCGAATAGGTTGTAAGTGATCCGGAACTATTTGGACGAAAATACCCTACTGAATAATTAAAGAGTGATAAAGTAAATTTGAGTGCCCAGATGTAAAATTCAATTTTAGTATAATTCCCAGATAGGTGGGAGATGAGTTCGAATCCGAAAATTTATATGGAAAGTTATTAAGGTTTAAAATAATGTAAAGTGATCGGATCCAGATGCAAAATCGGATTTTAATAGAGCTTCCGGAAGTATTGAATTAATTGTAATAAAATTTCCGGATAGATCGGAAATAATTTCGCGCATGAAAATTTATATAGAAATTAATTAGGGATTAGAATAAAATTTAGTGTCAAACGAAATTACCAAAAAGGGCATGGTTGTATTTAATTGTAAAAAACAAGTGTAAAGTGTAAACCCCTAGCCTCGATTCATAACCTCTTAGTGTTAAAAGATGGATTAGAGAGGTAAAATAAATCTCTACATTAGATTAATTGAATTTCATAGTGTTAGAGATTTATCAACTTAAGATTGACGACGAAATTCGTCAATTATAAAAGTTAAGTAACATTATAATAGAATCAAGTTAGTGTTAAGTTAAATCGATTCATCGATTTCGTGAACGCCATTTTGGGAGTTTCACAACAACCAAATTAACAAGAAAAAGATCAATGAAGAGTAAAATAATTCATCCATAGATAAGAGATTGATGATAATCAAAATAAATCAAAGGACAAGCTTCATATTCCATAGAACATCAATAAGATATATAAACAAGACACTTAGAAGCCAAGTAGACAAGTGAAGAGTGCAAAGCTACCATAAAACTCAAAAACCAAAGTGATTCCCGTATAGAGTAGAGGAGGAGAGAAAATGATGGTCAAACAACTTTAAAATGAGATTTAAGTACCATTTTCATGAAGGCTAATCATATATATTGAACATTTAGCAAGATTTTAGCAAGAAAAGATGAAAATAAGTGTGAAACAAAGAAGAAAACAGCAGCTACCATAAAAGAGAACAAAGCTGGCAGCAGTGAAAAGAAAAGAGAAATGGAGAGGAATTGTGTGAAATTAAAAAGAGATGGGGCAAGGATGCAAATTAGAGAAGTAAGAGTAGTATATAAGCAACACTTGGGTGAAATTTTTCAGCAAACAAAACCCATTTTCGTGCCTCCATTCAGCTGCAACAGTGAAGCCCCAGAACAGAGCAGCAGACAAGCACACTGCAAGGCAGGAACTGCAGCAGGGAAAAGTGGAAGGAGGAGAGCCCATCCAGCCCTTCTGAACCTCTAATCTCCCTCTCTAAACCCTCTTCTAAGTCCTCTCAATCCTCTAAGTCAAGTGCCAAGTAAGATATCATTGAATCTTCTCCTTATTGAGTTTAAAAGTGCAGTAGAGCTGCTGGAAATTTTCTGTGCAGAATTTGTTGTATGTTGTTGGAGGTTTTGCACTAGAAATGGTGTCAAAACCTAAGTGATTGTTATATAACCTTAGAGGATGTGTTTGTGGGTGTAAATGGTAGCTTAGGGTTTGATTTATGGGTTGTTATAGGCTTGAGAATCATAGAAACGAAAATTTGTTTTTCACACACACAAACTAGTTGATGAAAGTTTTGAGTGAATTGTTAGTGTTCAAATGGACAAGTAATAATTATGTGTGTGTTATGACCATATTAGACAGTAAATAAGCTCTGAAAATTTGAGGTTTTGAAACCAAGTGTGAGCATAAAAATGATTAGAAAAGGATAGGGAAGCATGTAGGAATAAAGAGAAGCTCAAGAGAGCTAGTTTTGACAATATTAGTGATTCTCGTACTCAAATTTGAGCTAGAGGAGACCTGACCATATTTGGCTTATTTGGGGATGTTCTACACCTCAAGTGATGCCTAGGAACCATAGAAAACCATAGGTTTTGGAACGGATCGAATCCGATAAAAATTGTGCAAGTTATGCACAAAATAGTGCCGTTAGAGCTTTGAAAAGTGAAACGGCTATCCGAATGCAATTTTTATTTCATGGTTTGAGTTTGATTCATCATTATTAGTTAAATGAAGCTTAGCTATAGAATAAAATCTAACGTCGCTAACTCGAAGCCAAGAGTTTGCAAAACGGGCTCTTAATTGCGCCCGAAAGTGTCCAAAACGGACGTTTTTCTTAGATTTGATATAGCAAACGATGGAGTTTCTCGACGAAACTTTACGGGCGACTTAGTTATGTGATAAGGAGACGCTAGAAAAAGGAACGGAGGTGAAACCATGGCTGGTTTCAATTCTGTTTTTTTTGGTCAACCGAATAATTAAAAAGTTGACTTTTTGTTTTAAGCTTTTGGAGACCAAACGAAACATATGGGGATGATCCTAGGGGGCTAGAAGTAAAACTTTTACAAAGAAATCGAAGTTAGAGAGTTTCGGTTGAGTTAGAAACAAGTTAGGAGATTATATAAAGAAAATGGGTCTTAGTTGAGATTATTAACCTTGAAGTTGAGATTCTCAACTTTTCAAATTATCACTAGTAATGATGAGATCATGTTGTGTAGGTGACGAGCACGTGAGCGGCGTCCAGGAGCCTCGTCGAGACGCTTGACGCGGCCTTGAGGTAAGTGGTTCGCCACTTAAAATCTTTTACAAGTTTATGTAAATTCTTGATTTTTGGTAATGAATGTAATAGTTAAGTAATAAAAGAAATTGAAATGAGAAAGTTTTCAAGATCTCTAAACTAGTGAGTTTGTGCTTTTGGCACTAAATAAATATAGTTTAAAACCCATGTATATTCCTTAAGATATAATAAGATTTAGCGCTACGTGACGACGCAGTAAATTCCGTCCGTAGTCGTCCAGATTAGAGAAAAGTTAGCACTACGCGACGATGCAGAAAATTCCGTCCATAGTTGCCCAGTTTGATAGAAAGTATAAGCGCTACGTAGCGATGCAGACAATTCCGCACGTAGTTGGCTATTTTTATAGTTTGGCACTACTTGGCGATGCAGTAAATTCCGCTCGTAGTTGCCCAGAGTTTTAGCACTACAATTGCGATGCAGAAAATCCCGCATTGTAGTTGCTCAGTGATAAGCTTTAGCGCCCTACGTGCGATGCAGTAAATTCCGTAACGTAGTGGTTGAGATGACTTAGTAAGCTTCACGTTGGCGTTAGTTCTAATCGCCCGTGATGGACAGAAATATTTAAAGGATATATATGGGAGTTTTGGAAAGAAATCATAAAACAAATGATAAATCGCCATGTAGTATATGTGATATTATATTTCCGTTGCACTAACTTGTTTGTTTATTTTGTAGCTATTTATATTTCGTGGTGTGCCACTGCAGACGATAGGACGTCACCATTTTGTTGGGTATATATATAGGTGGGAGATTCATGACATGTGATGATGTATAACTTATGTATGAAATGGATATGTAATTGAGAAACACATAGTCATATTTTGAAATTGTATATTTGTAAATATTCATGCATTTTATATATATGATGCATCTAGATATATTCTACTTGAGTTGTTCTTATAAATTGAGAATTTAGTGTTGATATTGCATGTTTGTTGAAAAATGATGATGATTATTGCATGTTTGAGAATAAAGAAGTTGGGAGGAATTGAGATTTTAGTCGAAGTGTAAATTTATTGACAGGTAAATTTTGGATTATCAAAAATGCAGCCGTTATGCTGCCGAAAATTTTATAAAAATATTTGAACCAAAGGTTGCGAAAAAATTTTATCACTCCCAACTAGTTTAAAGGAAAACTGAATTTTTGAGTTTAAACGAGTAAACCGGTTGAAGAAAGTTAGGGTTCGCTTCTCGGATTTCTTCGATCCGACGAGTCGGTTTCGAGGAGTCCGTTGAAGTGCCCGGCAGGATCCTCCAGACAAGAGCCTAGATAAGGTCTGGGAAGGGTCCTGTCATAAAGGCATTTTAGAAAATCAAAAAGTATGAAAGAATGCATGAAAATGGCGTGACATCTGGGAGAGAAGGAGAATGCATGAAAGACAAATGGCCAAAAAGAACACATGCATGCTTGACATATGGAAAAAGATGTGGCATAAAGGTGAGACATGTGGGATCCATGCATGGACAAAGAGTGTAAGAAGTTTGACAAGTGTAATTCATGCATGAAAGAGAGCTTTGCATATGTGCCATGTGGAAGGGTGAGTCAAGAGATATATAAGTGAAATGAAAGAAAGAAAGAGTGTCATTCCGTCAAAGAAACAAAAAAGAAGAGAAAACACTTTAAGAAAGGTGTGTCTCAGCCAAGAGAGGAATACGAGGGCTGCATGTTATTTTGATGATTTGTGAGTATTTTTGGGAGGTATTCAAGTCCAACAAGGGTTGCGTGCAAACCTAGGAGCAAGGTTCATTCATTCTAAGTTATTTTCAAGAGGTAAGAATCTAGTCTTTATGAAGTAATTATATAAATGCTTGGTTTTGTGATTTTTGTGTTTGGCGTTTGATGGATTTAAGGTCTCAAAATACAGATGTAGTGTTGCATATGGATTTTATGTAAGATTTAAAGGAAAATTGATGTTGGATTGTGTGTGGTACGCAACCAAAGGTGTATTTTGGTGGTTCAAATTTTATTTGGTTGCTTTGCTATGAAATATGATGTTATTTTGATGTGAATGCTAATGTAAAAGCTTGAAGAAATGTGAGAATGTGTTTGCATGTAGTGTTTGGCCAAGGTGGGTTATTATTGGTTCAATTTAAGTTTAATTGATTTGAATAAATTCCATGCATGTATAGGTGTTGAAATGTTGAATTTTGGTGTTAAAATAAGAAGTAAAAATATGGTTTATGGACATGCTATGGTTTGGCCAAGATAGGGTTCAATTTGGAGTTGACTATTTTGCCATGAAATGTTATTTGAATTGTTATGTGCACGTAAGTATAAGATATGATGAAAAGTTGATGTTATGTGCTTGTATATGGTTCGGCCAAAGGGTATCGTAATGGCCAAATTGAGTTTAATTTATTTAAGTATTTTTCATGCATATATATGTGTAGAAGTGTTGAAATTTGATGTTGAAATTAGAAGCAAAATTTTGGTATGTAAGTTGCCATGTTTCGGCTAAGAGTATATTGAAGTGTTAGATGATTATTTTTGAATGATTCGAATGAATTTATAAATTTTATTGATGATAGAATTAACTTGGAATTGGAAGGAATTGCATTGGATGTCAAATAGTCATTTTGCGACTAAATATTTTATATTTGCACAAATGCGATGTTTGATTGATTTAAATTGACTTCACACCATATTATATGTTTGAGTGTAATTGCAATGAGAAAAATTGAATAGGATTGATGGTGTAAAAATTGATGGATATTTGGCCAATATAGGCCAAGATGATGCAAAAATGCGTTTAATGCATTGGTATGAAATTTAGGCTTGAATTGACATGTTTACGTGTTTAGGTGTTAGTAAATTCAAATGGAAATTGTGTGTGAATGATTGAAGTAGGTACAACTTGAAAAATGGTATTTTGATATTCTTGTGTAGTTAAAAATTATGTGTTGATATGTGTGTAAGAGCTAAACGGAAATCGCACTTATGTTAAAATGTAGATAAAGCGACTAGCTAAAGGAGGATGTGAAGGAGTGGTTTACTATTGGAAAGCAAGTTGTGAGTGTGGATTTTCACAAAGTTCTTATGAATTTTATCAATTAAATATTTATAATTGCTATATCATATTCGTATTCAATTTATCAAGTTTTATTGAGCAAGCTTTTAGCATGTTGTTGTGTTTATTATAATACATGCATAGTTTCTTAAATGTATATTGCAATTATATTTCTTTTAGAAGTAAAGTAGAAAGTTTGAATGAAATACATGTATAGAAAAGACATGCTAAAGAATTTCGGAAGTTATAGGCTTTTAGTTTAGAAAGGAAGTATTTTGGCTATAAGTCATATACTAGAGAAACGAATGTTTACAAGCAAAAATCAATATGCTTTCAAGCCAAGTTAAAGAGAAAAGAAAGCTCTAAGCATATTGAAAAGTGTCAAATACCTTAGGTTTACCTTAATCTCTAATTATAACCGGTCGTAGTACCGTGTGCGTGTATGGTAGATTGGTTGGGAGAGTCACTAACTTGGGGGGTTTGAGTCAGTGTGTCACCCTCTGCACGCATACGGTAATGTAGATTCACTTGATGTTAGAGAGGTAATCGCGACCCCAAAGTTCCCACATCTATACGACCACACAAGTAACATTCCCTAGTCCTAGTAACGTGACATGTAAACGTATAGTCATAGAGTATGAGTTTCCCTAGGTTACCTTATAAGGCAAGCTTTATAAAGAAAAGCACGTCATTAGACATGAGATTTAGAAAACAAAAAATATTTACAATTTAGGATTCAAACTGAAATATTTATATGTCATATGTTAGGTTTACAGTTTTATCAGTTCGAAATAAATTACTAGTTTTCAAAATTATTTTGGGAGGATATATATATATTTTGAAAGTGAATTTCAAAGTCTAAAATTTACCCACTCACTAAGTTAATACTCACCACTCTTTTCATGTTTTTATAAAAACCCTCCCCAAGTGCTGGTGTAAGCCAACAATTAGAATGAGCTCCATCGAATGTGCAAGTAGGCTGAAGGCACGACACTACTGCATTGGTTTATTTTGAAAGACCATGTACATGCATAACTATTTAAGACCTGTTGCATGTTTTGTAATATTATTTTGGAGGATACATAATTTATGCCCTTGCATTGTGTTTTAAAACCATGTGTGCACAATGTTTTATTTAAGTTCAATGATTTTCGAATTGTCTTTAAATTGAAATCATGTTATGATTGATTGTGAAAATGAATGAGGGCCTGATGCGTAGAAGTTGAGATTATATAAGTTTTTAAAGTACATAGGTTTTATATCACGTTTTTATAGGGTAGAATTTTCAAAAAAACAGTCGTCGTGCTACCGGAATTTTGTAAACCCTGTTTTGCAAAAGCTCTTTCAAAAAATTAAAAATTTTCCACCCGCTTCCGTTTGAAAGGAAAAAAATTCTAAGAGTTTTAAAAAGGTTTTCAAAAGAAAGTAAGAGATTTAACTTCATGGGAACCTTTTAGTCAGAGCAAATCTCGACTGGAAGGCTACCGTGAGATTGTTGGGCGGGCTACCTAGTAATTAAGGAAGGGGGCTTGTCAGTACCTTATGCACGCATGACATGTCAAGTCAGGGGAGCGTATTACTAACTATGAGAGAATTGAGTATGTCGTGTCGCCCTCTGCATGTTATAAGGTATTGTACTATGAATGTATGAATGATACCCTACACAAGGTAGCTAACATACTACAATGTAATGGTTTATGACTGAGATGGATCGTCCCTACCACCGGTGACCTAAGATCGGGTAGTGAAATATGATTTCCCTGAGTTCCATTGGATGCATGTTATATGAATGATGTTATTCTTTACATACCTACATTCATGTTATGAATGGATTTTAATAAAGCATGTTATGAAATGGATTTTAATGATGCATGTATTTATGTTTTCAAGCAAATTTATATCAATGTATATGCAAACTTGCAAGATTTATGATTTAGATAAATCTTTAAGAAATTTAGATTTTTAAATGATTTTGGGAGGCTTATTTTCCAAAGTAGAGTTTAAATAGAAATATATGACACTCACTAAGGTCCTTTAGCTCACTCTTTCCTATTTATTTTATGAAAAACCTCCCCAAATACAAGGACAAGTGCTTAGAGCCAGTGATCTCCGACACAGAGTTAGGCGAGCACTTTTGGCGATTGCAACTGTGAAAATTATTGTATATATTTTGAGGTTTGGCAAACATGCATAATGGAAATATGTTTGATTTTATGTAAACACTTGTGATTATATATATGATAAAATATTTTTGAAATTCGAAATGGTTTCTTATTGAAATATTTTGATTTATGGTTAAGTTTTGATTGTGAGTGGACCTGAGGTCCAAATTGGAAGTGGAGAAAAGAATGTATGAATTTTGAAGTGTTTATAAATTGATTTTCAGATGGTTTGAAAAGATAGGAAATGTCGGTAAACAGCTGCTGGCCTGCCAAAATCTTTTCACCCTAATTTTTAAATGATTATAAAATGAAAATGTATCATGGGTTCGCTCCACAGAGTCTTTTAGATTCACCGTTATGAAGACTGCAACGACTTCTATTGAAGTGTCGGGAGAACTCCACTCGGGTCCCTAAAGGGAAATCTGGGTCAGGTTCTTTCAAAACAAGTTCAATCTTTATCATTTTTCAATGGATACAACTTCTGCATCACTTAAAATTGGTGTGGTTATGATCACTATATTATTGATCATATTTATGGCTTTAGCTCAAGATGACAAATAACATGCAACGCTGCAACATGCTGGTAATGTGCATCATCGTGCACAATGTGCAACATCATGCACTATTGTGCAGGTCGTTGTATCCCTTCACGAAACACCTTCCACAACACATATTCTTTACACGTTGTTTTAGGTAATCTACGACAACATAAAACTCATGTGCATTGTCTCTTGCACATTATCATATGTCTAGTTTCTTGTAGTGGGGATTCTACGAGTAGAGCCAAAAAAAAAAAAGGATTATATTCTATTTATACAAATTATTTAGGAAAATAATCAATTTAAGAATTCTATTTTATTTAGATGAGTTAGGTAAATAATATAATCCTCTCATCAAAAATCAAAAATAAAAAACAGAAACACATTTTTAAGGGAAAATAAGTATCAGTTGTTGATATTTTTAGGTATGGGCTTTGTTTCTACTTTAGTGAATTATGAGGATGACATATGGATGATTTCAAATTCTTCAAAATTTAAACTTGTTATTTATTTTTTTATAAATTTATATATTAAATTTCACACAGAAAAAATTATCATATGCAGCCTAAATTTATGCAGTTATAAATTAATAAAGTAAAAATAAAAGATAATTTAGTGGTGGCATTGAGTCCACACAGTAGGATATGAAAATTAACTAACTATACATTTGATTATATGAATAGATGATTTTGCTGCTATACTATATATTTACAATGATAACTATCAGAGTGAGTTGGTTTTATTTATTTTTATTTTTAAACTTTCGGATTAGAATCCGACTATATTCATTAATACTCCCTGTAATTATATAAAAACTGTAATGTATGTAGTATGACCTTGAATAGAATCTTAAAAAACACACACAAGGATACAATATTACAAAGTTTCCCCAAAGAAGGGTTAATTTCAATTTCTCCTCTTCTTCATCTTCTCATGACTAAGATAATATATATATTTGATGATTAATCACTTGAGAATCAAGCGTTGAATATTGATAGGGTAGGCATCCACAGAAGAGCCATAAAAAGCTCTGTTGGCAAGAATGGCATTGACAGCTTCTGTTGGATGAAAAGCATCCCAAAACACATATTGGTTTCTATTTGGGCATGGCGTTGCAAATGGCAAGCATGTTATTTGCTCTAGGTCCCTCCCTATTCCACAGCATCCCTTATCTACTACACTAAATCCTGAAAATTTATCGTTCAATCATCCAAGTTAGAATGGTGAATTGAAATCCAAAAGTAATTAATATACATCTAGCAATACTTCTTTAGAAAATAATTTCAAATAAAAAAAAATTATAAAACTCCTAAATGAAAATATTGAAAACAAGATGTTTTAAGTACGCTTTTGAAACATGCATTCTAGAAAAATATCTAACACCACTAGCAATGGTTGTTCATATGATAAAAATTAAGAGTAATGCTTCGGATTGAATTGAAGAGTTTTAGTTCTTACCAAAAGTTGCAGGATTGTTCAAAATGTCACCAACTGCACCGTAACAGTTGCCATATGCAGCAACTGCCGCGGGACGTTGGTTCAATTGATCAACAAGAGATTTCAGACCTTCGTTGAATGGACCGAGCATCTCATTAACAAAATCAACACATCTCCCTGGTGGCGCTTGCTCCGAACCTCTTAGGTGAGGGATACAACCAAGAGGTCCAATTCCAGCCAGAAAGAATTTTCTTAGTCCTACACTATATAGTGCCTGCAACAAGAACCACAGCATCTTAGTTGCAACCAATATTACCAACATTATACATACATATATATATATATGTATACATACATACATATAAACACATACATAGAGAGAGAGAGGGGACATAATTTAGTATACATCTAAGATATACATACACTTATTAAAAAAAAAAATACATGATTGCATTATAAAACATGTAATCGTAATTTATTATATGTGATTACAACTAAACATGTATTATTGCAATTACTTATATTTACTGATTATAATCACACATGTTTAATTGTAATCACATATAATAAATTATAATCACACATTTTAAAATACAATCATATAATTTTGTTGTGACCCAAATGTAACCCCATATATATAACTATATATATACATATCATCTTAAACCTTATTAATTTTCAAGTTAAATATAGGCCACTATTAGATAATATTATAATTTTACTAAAATCTTTCTTCCCGGGGAGGAGGGGTGTTGTGGGGTTGTTATTAACAAAACTTAACAAAATTTAAGAGAAAATATATATATATCACCTTGAACCTTACTAATTTTCAAGTTAAATATAGACCGATACAGATAATATTAGAATTTTACCAAAATCTTTCTTTGTGAGAGGTTGTCACTAACAAAACATAATAAAATTTAAGACAATAGTTTTCTGACCTTTACAAAATTCACATAAGGTTTTTAATAATGAACTACGAAACTATTTGAATCTATGTGAATCTAATATGAAACATAAGGAAAATCGATTATATTATCTTGGAAAATAATTAGGAAATAAAAGCAGTAGAAGTACGATTAATTGTCGCGCATAGTGATTGAGCAAGAGATAAGCAAATTGAGAAGGAGTATAGGTGGATCCTGAAAGGGAGGATGGCAAGAGATAGTTGTTGATGTAATCATTGCTTCCAAACAATAAGATTGCAATGGATTTGGACAGATAATCTGTCAAATTACTTGCTGGCATCAATGTTCTTAGTTGGTTCAATGTGCTCTCAAAATTCAGTACTTGCTGGCTCAGGCTGTACCTCTCTCCCTGAAAAAAGAGAAAGACAAACATTTGATTTGTGATTTGAAAGTAGTTTTTTGAAAAATATAACGTAAGATCTGAGTTTGAATATTTGTGGCAATGAGTAGTACATAATCTTGGCCGGTTTCATCAAGGATGCCAGCAGCTGCAGAAGCATAATTGACTCCTCCAAGTATTCTTGTTCCAACTGTGTTGGGATCTGCAAAGGGTGGTGGATATGGCAAACCCATCATCCTTGCTGTGTAAGCCAACAGTCAAGCAAATAAATTTATGAATTGAAATCTCAAACATTAATTCATGTATAAATTCTTTCTTTTATTATCAAAATTTTAACACTTTTCGACTGCACATATATTGAAACCTTAGTACATTCAAATATGACTTACGATTTTTTTTTCCTAACTCTGAATGCCTACCTTTTTTTTTCATGATCCAGAAATTTCTCGAAATTGTTTAGTAAATTCGAGTTCGAAACTAGAATCCCACCAAACCTTATAATCTTTGAGAAACAGTAAACTATAATCTTTGACCATATAAATACCCATGAGAGAATTTGAACCTTAAACCTTAAAGGAACAAACGCTATAGTCCAGTCATTTTTACTAACCACTCCTAAGTAAATCTGAATGCCTACTTCAAAAGATTTTTTATTACATAAAACTACCAAACATTGTATAAATATATGAAATGTTATTCAAGCATTAAATTTTCAATTGTCACACAGACATAAAATTGACGAGTATCTAACGACAAACGTATGAATTTTTGTAAAAAATTTGAATGCTCATTAAGCACAAAAGGAAACGGAGTGCATACCAAGGAAGTCAACAAACGTTTTCCCATTGGAGAATCTGCCGGTGGAAACACCAAAATCGAAATCAATACCATAAGGATAATAATTGGCCTTGGCAATGGAGCTGAGAAAGTTGTTGTTTCCATCGTCAACAAGTGAGTCTCCAAACACAAATATTGCAGGGACCGGTGGTGACCCCACAACAACCCCATCTGATGAGCAACTCATCAGGATGATCAAAACCACCAATGTGGCTGATGATATTCTCTCCCCCTGATCAAAACTCATCTTCAAACTTGAAACCACAAATGAGGATTTTGTTTTAGAGGAATTCCTTTGTGTGTATAAAGGTGGTGAAAGTGAGGAAAAAAATACTTTTTGCCATATTTTCATGAAACGGCTAAGCATGAAATATTTACATTTTTCCATGGCTTTTATAACGTCTGTTTATTTTTGCTTGATTTGTCAGTCCAAGTGTTGCTTTACATGTGAACTGTGACGCATGTAAAGTGAGAGTGCAAAAAAGGGGACAAAATTAATATATAATAAACAATCCACATCTAACTCCTAGATTTGACGGAGTAATTGTCCATATTGTCTTCATTCACATGAGAGCTTCGGGATCTAACTCACAAATAACATGTTTTGAAAGAGCTACGGGATCCATCTAGTAGGGAATGGCTTACTTTTCTTTTGTTTTCTACTTTTTTGTGAAATTGCGTTTTGGACAAGTCAGTGGACCTTGGCTTGTGACAGAAGACCTTCTAAAAATTAAAATATATTTTGGGGTACATCCAAACACCCCTCAAAAAACAGCTTCTAGCTCCCAAAAATCAAAAGCTATATTCTGAAAACCATACCAAACAAGCTCCCAAGTCCCAACAATCAAAATCTACTTTCTGGAAACTATGCCAAACAAGCCCATAAAAGAAATAAAAGTATTTCTCATATTTTCATGGATTGTAAAAAAATTACATATTATATAGAATAAATATACATTGAGTTAAAATAAATATCTCTAATGTAATTATCATTCATTAATATCAATCTAAGGTGGCAAAAAAAAAAAAAAAATAGACATTGTTAATATGATCATCTATTTTTAGAGGGTCTATTAGACCGTCAAACTCAACAAATCAATAAATATCTAATTCTAATTTTTTAAATCTAACTAAAAATAAAAAAACGTGAAAGTATTGAATGAAAAAAACATACCTTTTTAAAAAATACAATACATGAGAGCATTATACATTAAAAAATACAATACTATAAAGTGTTGAAATATGTAAAGACTTCTCTAGTGTGTGCTACAGGAGTTGCCATTCCAGCCATATATATGCTAGTAGTACTTTATGATGATTCGGTTTTAATTTTTCTTAAGAAAAAACATAACACATAAATATTTAGAAACATAATACATAAATATTTAGTGTTCTTTTCAGTACATCTTATATTAAATTTATTAATGGAGCCTTTATACAATAGTGTTTACAAAAAAATCTATATATATGTTGCTTGTTCAGTTTTTTTTTTTTTTTTTTTTTTTTTTAATAAATAATAGTTTTTTAGTTTGTTAGACAAGGTAAAAGAGTAAAAACAAAAACATTACTAATAGAAAAGTTTTACTAGTGAAGGATTGAAGATTGAATAAACAGGAGTTCTTGAATGAAAGTGTAGCTGATATGTTGTTATATACTCTATATCATTTTAAATCTGTAACAATTTTATGAGAATATATCACATGAATAAAGAGTGGGACACCATATAAGATAGCTTCAACTTATCTAGAAAAAGTGAACGTCCAATGCAGCCGATTATGCGGGAAAAATAAGGAAACAAATGCAATTCCAAAATTGATTCTGTTACAAAATTTAAAGAGATATGTTCAAATAAAATAGTGAATATAAAAGACTTCTAGTTCACTACAAAGCAATATCAAAACCAAAAAGATTCAACAGTCGATCTATCTGGGGTTCACCGGATGCACAAAAATGATCTTTCAATTATAAATGGTCTCTGCTGTGCTTTCAGTTACGCACGAATCCCTCTGTTGAGACTGACCATGCGATTCGAAGAATCCATCTGGGATCCCCTGGAGCTTGATGTCCTCCCTGAGTATCCTCCTGTTCCTCGTAACTGATTTGTTCGCTCCCTTGAATAGCCACCTGCTAATGGCCTCCCACCACCACCAGCAGAATACCCGGATCGCCCACCACCTTGCCTTGCCTGATTGAAAGACAAGTTGTCTTGCCACTTGCCTCCCACAGCAGCGTAATCCTGGGCATCCCTGCGCTTTAGAGGCAGGTCCAACCCGCCACCACCAACCCTTGTCTCAAATGCCCTTTCATTACTTTCTGCCAGAATTGACAGCTTCTCTGTCAGCTGGAACGCCAGAGCTTGAAGCCTTGTGTGCTCAACATCATGGAACACAACACACCGAGTCGGTTGATCCCAACTTGCATTAAGCTCTTCACTGATCCTCATCTTACTGACGATGCTGTGAATCTCTGCATCTGTAAGGTCAAACATTTTGGTGAGTTGGTCCAAGCTTAGTGAATCGTATGAGGAAGAGTAAGTGAACAAGTATGTCCTCAAAGCCTCTTCCTTAATTTTGGCCTTAAGCATCTCAAGGATGCTCTCCCGATTCCTGAGGAGCTTCCAAACATCAAGGGAGGTAATAACATCAAAGGCCTTCTGGAAGTCTCCCTTGCTAAGAGCCCTGGAGGCAGCCATTACATGGTCCCTCACATTTTCAGGAGGGCCTGTCAATGTTTGCCTGTCACTCACTTCAAGCAGCCTCCAGAAGGTCTTGCTTATGACCTTGCGCTTAGCATCATAGGCGTTGGCTGCCATGTTGGGGACCTCAAGCAGCATGGCGCAAATCAGGTGGACAGCCTCCAGGAGTTCAAGATTTATATGCATGTGGTATGGCATTTGCCATCTCCTTTCTAGCCTTTCCTGAAAAAAGAAGTTCAGAACATTTAGTCCACAGAAGACAGAACAATATTTCACTACAAAAACTCACTGCAGCAATCAACCAAACATTACAAAAATGAACAAATAATGTAGTCCCTGATTTCCAACCATTAACTAGTTTAAAAGACAAAATAGAAACGAGATCATAGATCAAAATTCTTCAAGCTTGGGATCCCCCACAGTGAAAAGGCCGATATGGTTTCCTCACAATGGGTAAATTTGCTCTTTCAAAGAGACCTAATTTCCTATGGTGTAAAAGCAAATCAATATGGTTGAATTCCTCACGTTGGGTAAATTTTATTTTTCGAAGACACATAATTTCTATAGCACAGATTTTCTTAGAGGATCTTCCAAATGTCAATCATATTGTTCAGTATTATGCAGAACTCTATGAAGACAATACATTAAAATTGAAAAATGTACACAGAGAATACTAAGGCCTCTAAGTTATGAATATATATATTACTCCTCCATATATCACCAAATAAAACATACAACCTGAAATATGGATAACAACAACCATGCTATATTGCAACCTTATCAGTTCAGTGGTCAAATGTGAGCAGAAAAAGGACGAAGAATTTTTCATGTTTGTACCAAATAGAAAACCACAGCTAATTACAACTATGACATTCGGTTAAGAAACAGGGAATAATTATCGAGCATGAAATTTGAGAGAAGGTTCTAGCTGCAAGAGACAATACTCATATAGAATTTATATATGACAATAAGTACCTCTTAAAAAAAAAAAGGGTACCTGCTCTGGAGTCTTCTCATGATATCTACTTTGCGAAACACCTTGGGCAACTCCTTCACCCTTCCACCAGAATACAGCTCAGAGAGGCACCCATGTCCTTCAGCAATCAGTCCAACTCTAAATGCGCACAGACCAAGCTGAGCCATAGCCCTGTTGAAAAGTATCTGGGACAACACATCCATCTATTGAACATTCTCCTGTAGATGACTCATCAACAGCAAGTCACTGGAAGTTGCGAATTCATCCTGCAGTGCATGGTGATAGATATCACAAAGCATTACACGGGCCTTGGTTCTCTCATCTCCATACTTGTATATCAGGGACACTAGAATATCCATCATTGTTCTGCTATTCTCAGGAAAGGTGGGCTTCCGAGGCACAAGCTCAGGAACAACAATAAATGCAGAAGGACCCCTAAATTCCTCCTCACCTGATTTTTCTACATTATCTCCATCTTCCGTCTGATCAGCCAATTTCCTCATTGCATCATAAACCTCTTGAGGCTTATAATAGATCAGCTCAACACGCCTTAAGGCAACCTTTGCGGCAGCTTTGAATTCTTCACACCGCTCTAAATAATCCTGAACATTTTGAGCAAGAACCGAAAAAGTAGGTTCATCCCTCAACCTTTCAACATACTCACGCGTGTGAGGATCAATGCTTTGCAAACTCTTAAAAAATTCAGCATCTATCCTCTCCACAAAGGCCACTAAATTTCCCCATACCCGAATAGTCCCGTCATAGTCTGCTCCCTTTTGTGATTCATTCTCATCAGGCTCAATCATGTCATTCACAACAATATTAGAATATTGAGTAAGAATGTCAAAGCGCAGAAAGCAGATTCTGCACACACTTCTTCCACACATTTATAGGCATGTGTCCAGAGAGACCTGGATTGACATCAAATTGAGCAGAAATAAGACTAAAAAGAATCTCCAGCTTCTGAGCAGGAGTCTTAGCAACCTTGCTCAAGAAGGTAAGCTGCTCAACCTGTTCAAACCTTCCAGTTCCCTTCCTACCCCGAGCAGCTACAACCTCCTTAAACTTCTTGTTAACAGTGTCCCAAGTGACCTCACTGGGATTCTTAAATAGATTGCCCATCGGCCATCTTCGTTTACCCCCTGTCTGCTGCTTCCACCCCTCTTCAGTTCCAGCATCAGCCCTTTCTTCTTCTTCTTCCTCCTCCTCATCCTTTTCAGATCCTCCAATTTCAATGTTGTCAGGATCCTCCTCGACGTCGAAATCTTCTTCCTCTTCCTCCTTTGATTCCTCTTCAGCATCCCTATCTACATCACTCTCAGGATTCGCCCTATACTTATTAATTAATTCCTCATATTGCTTATTATTTTTCTTCAGTTTCTGCTTCATCGAGTTCAGAGCCTTCGCGTTGCTGCTACTCATCTTCTTTTTCGCTTCCTTATTTGCCATCGCTTCGTTCAAAAAGTCCTCCAACATTACAAGCGCTTTGATGTACATTGTAGGTGCCTTGTCAGACTCCGTCACCCTCATGACCTTCTCAAGCTGCTTATTTAGCTTGTCGAAACCCTCTTGCAAGCTAACCCAATCATTAATTTTCATGGCATTCTTCATCTGGTCAACCGTAGCTGTCATTTCCTCAAATCGCTTATCTTTGGCCGACCTAACCACACGCGGATGACCATCAGAGTCATCGCTATCACTAGCGATTCCCTCACGGTATTTGCTTGCAGCATTTTGATCAGCGGGCTCAGGTCCCCCATTGTCAATGTCTCCATCATCATAATCACTGCTCTCCTCCTCAGTGTCACTTCCCTGTGAAAAACCCAAAAAAAAAAAAAATAAGACATAAATTAACAACAATAACACCAATAACATTCACTCGTTTCAGCAATTTCACCAAAATATAATACACAAAACCATGAACAAATACACTACACTAACAAACCTGAGTTCAGAAACGTGAAGCCATCTTATCGTCGTACAACTCCAAAGAAGAAAATCAGAAAACTCAAGAGTCTGAATCCAAACACACAAAAAACAAGATAATATATCAGCTAACAACACCCCAACAAGTGACTCTAACCACAATTTTGATCACAATCATAACAACATAAGATTATAATAAAACAGAGACCAAAATTTTTTCATATATATATATATATATATATACATATAAAACTCTTTTTCCACGTAAAAATCGATAGAAAACAAGAAATTATATATTTAACTTCAAAACAATTAACAAAATAACCATGGAATTAATAAGCTGCTATTGAAAACCATAATTAATCATATACCTATAAAAAAACGATCTTTCTTTTTATTTTCAAACCACTAATTGGTCACAAAATAATTTTTTTATTTTATTTATTATTTTCACAGAGAAGCAAGCACGGTGCAGGGAGGTTGCGGCGGCGAAACGCCAAGGAGAAGAAGAACGCAAGCGAAGGTGTCAGAGGTTGGTAGGGTGTCATATGTCTTATTAGTATTTATGTGCCGGGTCGAGTCACGGGTTACCTGGAAAAGCCGAGCAACCCGAACTGATCATTGAAAAACCCGATGTCAGTCTTTCTCAAGCTTAAACCCCACCCAACAAGTAACCTCAGATGTCCCACGGATTCAGCAACTTCATTCCAAATTAGGCAATGGAAATCATTTAAAAATCCAACGAGTATCTTCACATCTTCATGCACCGATTTCAAAAATTATCAAGTACCCACGCAAAGTTATTGCGTCTGGATGACACATCAGACCTGTGTCCAAGAATGAGTACAAGGGTTCAAGTCCTATCCACGAATATAGATCATATGCAAGTAAATTACGTTTAAATCATTTCTAAATTGTAAGGACAATTTTTTTCTTAAAATAAAAATTATATAAAAATATTATATTTCGTATTATATCATAATATTTATCATAATAGTCTTGATAGTTATTATATATAAAAAAAAAAATCAAGTACCCTAATACTCCATCAAATTGTTATTAAAATTTGAAGCAAGAAATTTTCATTGAAGCTGGAAATACAATTGGTGACGTGAAGATGGACAAGTTGCAAACTAACAACAAAAACAGCAAAACAATTCCTACACAAATAAACTATATTTATTACTAAAATTGGGCAATCTCAACCATTCAAAAATCCAACTAGTATCCTTAACTTCCATATACCAACTCAAAAATTATCAAATATCCAAATAGCCCCTTGAATTGTCCTTATAATTTGAAGCACTAAATTTCATCAAAACAACTAAATGATAAGCTCAATGTAATATCACACCAAAACTAGTTCATTCAAAACTCCAAGAAGTATCCTACATTTCCATACACCAACTCCAAAACCATCAAATACCGAGATGCTCGATTGAATTGTTATCAAAATTTGAAGCATTTATTGTAAGTTCGGTTGAATATAGTATTAATAAGAATGCGAGATTCACGGTTTTGCCCTTTCCTGGCGGGGTATTTTTGTCAGTTTGGGTTTGTTTAGTTTCGGACAAGTGAGTTCGTATGTGATGTGGATAAGGTTTTTATAGCAACGTGGGTAAAATTGTGGCCGTTGGATGATCTTACATTTTGTTATATGAGTTTCATTAATGGTACGTTTATTAATCAGGAATAGAAAATATAAATTAATTCCTGTTATGTAAATTCTAGTGTTTATTAAAATTTTTATAATTAAATTATGTGAACTTCACCTACAATCAAGGAATCAAGTTCTTATTGGAAAGAGAACTTGATTTCCTCCTCTCATCTTAGAAATTGTGCACTTAAAAACCTTATAAGAGGTTACGAGTTCAACTCCGGACGAGACCCAGTGAGAAGTCAAAAGGGGTTGTCCAGGGTAGTCTTCACCCCAGGCTCGGCGCGGTTTTCACCGCGGACCCCGTACAAATCATTCCGTAAGCGAGGTTTCGACCCCCCGGGTGTTGACTGATTCCGATCGTCAACAGAAATCAAGTTCATTTTCTTCATAAAAAAGGGAATTTTTATATTTTTATCAAAATATCCTTGATCAATATTAAGAAAATAAAAATTATGAATGTATTCAACCTCTTTCATTTGTATTGTTCTTGGGTAAATCTTCTCAACTCATCATTTATCCCAGTACCTATGGATTTGTTAATGTGAAAAAAAATAAATAAATAATTGCTCGTTATATTTTATTTCTGCTGCCTGCTTCTCTTTCTCTATACATGCGTTCAGATGCACGTAATGTTCTTGACATTTTTTTTTTTTCATTTTTTTTTTAATTTTGTTTTATATAGAGTTGTTAGATGGGTCGGACTATTTGATGCTACCGGCCATTAAATTAAGAGTCAAGCACATGTCTAAATTTTAAAGTTGGGATTAAAAATTGAGTGAAGATATTTGCACACCTTTAATACTGTATGTACACCCTTGATTTATATATTTTTAAAATTCCAACACCCTTCTTAATTTAAATTATTAATACTTTAGCCTCTAAACCAGAATGAAAAAATAAAAACTTGAGCATAAATTGAATTCTTGGACTATGAAAAATGAAAAACCGGTTAAATATATTTAAAGTGATTATTATTATTATTATTTATGTTAGGGTTGCTTTTTTTAAGTTGCTTACTGTTATATGTATTTTTCGGACTCAGTAATTGGGCTGGTAAAAATCCGATTTAGGCCCATCCAAGACCTGATAAGAAGGCTCAATAAGGTCAACGTAGTCAAAGCTCATCAGACAAGGCCCAAGATTGACTCTAAGCCCAGTAAGTTCTCCAGTTTGCTTAAAGGGATTTTCCAGCTGACATCAACAGATCTATAAGCACAGCCAGGTCGCAGCTCGTCGCCTGCGCAGCTCGTCTCTCAGCGAGCTCGAGCTCGAGACCACCATGACACGTCAGCTCGCTCAGACGCGTAATAAGTACAGTATCTTCCAGAACAGGCAGTTACCAAATTCAACCATGATTCTCTCTCCGAATATGGCAATTGTCCAGTCTAACCATGATTTCCTCATCAAATATGGAGATCAATTCAAATTCAAATTCAGATCAACATTATCTTGAGATAATTATAGTAATTTCCTGATATTATCTAAATATATTAGGAAGTATAATTAATTTATAATTCTTTTCCTTATTTTTTCCAATTGTTTAGGGAATGTAATTAATTCAGGATTCTCTTCCTGATTTGCTACAACCAGAATTGTAACACTTCATTCCCTATAAATAGGGATTGGAATCATTGTAACATCATCATACAATATTCAATAATATACTGCCACTCTGCAGAATTAAAAAGACAGACAGTCGTGGACATAGGCCTATTATTGCCGAACCACGTAAAAGCTTCGTGTTCCTCGTTTGATCATCTGTTTCTGTCTTTGTCTTTTCTTGGTATTTGTGCTTTCTCACATTGATTGCAGGTATTGGGCATTGATTACTCGTCGACTGAATTCCAACGTCGACACTTACATATAAGGATAGTTTTGGTCCTATAATGGGTATAGAAAGCAAAAAATTAATTTTTAACTTTTTAATACGAGTGAAAAAAATAACTGGGTGCTACAATATTATTTTGGGTGGCAGTAGTGTCACCGATTAATAAATTGCGGATTATATTATAATTATATAAAAGAGCCTATCGATTTTCTATAATCTTTTTATTTAATTTGTAACAAATTTGCATTTCTCATTAGTATCATTAAAATTTAATACATATTAACTGCTGAGTTAATCATTTGGTGGCTACGTAATAATAAAAATACAAATTTGCAAAAACAAATTTCGGCCTCTAATATAAATAATTAGATGTAAATTTTTTTTTTTCACAAAGGCTCGATTCTCTTTACTGTTTCATTTCATTTTGAAAAAAGTGTACTAAGTCCCCAATTTTAAGTAAAATAGTACCCTTCAATAAAATATCGATTAAGTATACAAACATACCCTAATTACAGCTGACTTAATAGTGGACTACTTGCAGAGTTATTTATGGAAGAGCAAAATGTACTTTTCCACTCCTTCATATCACAGTCAAACACCTTTCTTAACCATCTTTCGCATTTCTCTTAGAAGAGGAGATTTATGGATCTCTTTTTATATAATGGAGATTCACATATCTCTTTCATATCAAACAAGATATATGAATGTTTTTTCATGAAAGAGATCAATTTATCTATGAATGGAGATTTGTATCTTCTTTCGTTCTCGATGGAGCAAACATGGAAACAACAAATCAGGCAGGTGATCGTAGAAAGAAAGCAATCTCCTACAAAAACTATTTTCTTTTTCAAAAATTTTAAAAAAAATTAATTATTTAGTTTAAATTATTATTATATAATGTATTATACAAATAATAAAATAATTCATACAAGGTCATTTTGGTCAATTCTCTCTAACAGTTAAAATGATTATTAGTCAAGCCGCTTGCCAACATTGCCTGATGGATGTTTGTATATTAACTGATTTTTTTACAAAAGATTACAATTTCACCTAACGTAAGAGGTATTAGTGTAATTTGCCCTTTTTATTAAATATTCATTCCTCCAAACCATTATAATTAAATTTAAGTAGGTAAATGATTTAATGGCTGCACACTTCACTTGTAGTTACATTTTCGCTTCACACTGAAGTTCGAGACCCATTGTATCTATTTACTATATTATGCATCTCTTATCGTGGATGTATATATTTCCTACAACGGAATTATATTTTGAATCGCATGAGCCTCCCACATTATATAACCTCGACAAGTTCCAACAAATGCCATTGATTATGCAATGATCATCGAAAGTCTTAATTGCATGCATTGCTCTCAATAGTTTTCAAGGGATCCTATCATTGATGTGCATTGATTTTGAAGACGGAAAGAAATAAAACAAATATTTCCCGACATGAGCATATAGTATTACTTAGCAAACCCATTTATTGATTTAATGATTATTATAATTACGAGCCAAACACATCACACATTGATTAAACTCGATAGACCTTGTCAATAATGTGGTGATCATTGCACCGTATTATATAATATTAAATCTTCATAGATTTTAACGGTTTTTATTTTAATAATTGGTGTGATTATCATAAATATTTGTCACCATAATAGTAGATTTTTAAAGTGGAGGCACATGGTATTTTTTCATCATGTATCTTTCATATCAAAGGAGACCTATGGATCTTCTTTCATGGAAGAGATCAACTTCTCCATGAATGGATCATCCTCCATGGAGCAAACATGGAGACGAGGGATTGGGCAAGAGACCAATCTCCTCCACAAACTACATTTTTTTTTCCAAAAAAATTAATTAATTATTTAGGTTAAATTATTATTATACAATATATTATACAAATAATAAAATAATTCATACAAGGCCATTTTGGTCAGTTCACTCCAATGGTTAAAATGATTGTTAGTCAAGTCGCTTGTCAACATTGCTCGACCAACGTTTGTACTATTAACTGATCTTTTACAAAAGATTACAATTTCACCTAATGCCAAAGGTATTAATGTATTTTTCCCTTTTATTAAATTTTTATTCCTCCAAATCATTATAATTAAATTTGAGTAAATGATTCAATGGCTGCATACTCCACTCATAGTTTAAATGGACAATGCATTTTCCCTTTACACTATAATAGAAGTTCGAGCCCCTATTGTGCTATTTACTCTATCATGTGTCTCTTATCATGGATGTATATAATTTCCTGCAGTTGAAGTATATTTTAGGTCACATGAACCTCCCACATTATATAACCCAACAATTTTCAATCTATCCCATTTTAATAATTCAATGATTATAGAAACTCTAATTGCACACACTGCACTCAACAATTTTTATGGGATCCTATCGAAGATGTGCATCAAAAGTTGTAGACATAGAAAGAAAAAAAGAAGCAAATATTTCTCGACACAACCACATAGCATTACTTAATCTCGATGCAATCCAACAAGCCCATTTATTGATATAATGATCGTTACAATTACGACTTAGAAGCAATACATATTAGTTAAACTCAATAGACCTTACCAATAGTGCGATCATCATTGCACCGTAGCATATATATATATATAATATTAAATCTCGATAAATTCTAACTATTTTATTTTTAATCATTGATGTGATTGTCATAAATAATTTTTCATCATAATAGTAAATTTTTAAAGTGGAGGCACATTGACAGAGTATTAAACTTGGTGATCATGTGGAGAAGTTGTAGGAAACAGAGAAAGAAAAAGTAAGAAAAAGAGTCCAAAGTGAATAAAACAAGACGTCTTGTTAGAGAAATCATAAAATCTGCTTACTTCAACTTCGAACAACAGTAGAGAGTGAAAACCCTAGCTCGACTATGGATGATCACTGCTGTTCGACGCAACTCATCGACGGCAACGGCGAGTTCAATGTGGTCGGCCTCGACAACTTCGTCAGGACCACCAAGCTCGCCGACCGCGGCCTCTCCTACGCGGTGGTGGCCGTCATGGGCCCGCAGAGTAGCGGTATGTTGAGTGCTATTAGATCTGGCTGGATTAGATTGTATTGATTTAGCCAAGAATTAGTAATGGACTTGGTTGGTGTGCGTGTGTGCAGGAAAAAGTACTCTATTGAATCATCTTTTCCGGACCAATTTCAGGGAGATGGATGCCTACAGAGGCAGGTTGGTTGGTTTGTTTGGATTGAATTGATCCATTTGTGTGTATTTTTGTTTGATTGAAATGCGTTGTTGTTGTTGCAGGAGTCAAACGACAAAGGGGATTTGGATAGCGAAGTGTGTTGGTATTGAGCCTTTCACCGTCGCCATGGATTTGGAGGGGACAGATGGCAGGGAAAGAGGCGAGGTGATAATCACTTTGAATCCATATCTTCAAATTCTAATTCAAATTCCATCTTTTGTTTGCATATGTTTGTCAAGGATCATGTTTTGTATAGTGTTTTAAGAAATTTGGTTATATGATTTTAATTCAAAGTTAATTTTAAGTTGAAATATATTTGAATCCAGTTCTAAATTTTAAGGTAAGGTCATTTTGCTATGCTTAGTGATGGGCTTTTTTTTTTTTTTTTTTTTTTTTTAGTTTTTTTGGGGGGTTGATTGTGTATTTTGTTTTAGATATGCACGAACACACATGAGAAAAAAAGAAAGTGGTCTGGAATGATAATTTGAAGTAGACATTATTTTATAGAGGTTAAATTAAAATCCTTTCCTTTGGAACTGTGAAAAACTCGTTTGGTCTGTTCTGTCCTTATAGTGCAAGAAACAATTAAGGAAAATAAAAAAATAAAAAAGAAAACAGACCACCACCAACAACACATGAGCCAGAAGTTTCTGTATCAGTATAAGGGAAGAGATATCCTAGTTTGATATGACTTTAGAAACTGGGTTATTATAGAATACTAGGTTACTGAAAATGAAAAAGGTGATTGATGTCCTCAGACAGACTCTGCTGCAGATGATACACCATTGTGGACAAAAGCCTCATGTCTTTCGTTGGATGTTGTCATTTGTCTTGATCTTGTTATGAGCTATATAGATCAAACAAGGAGTTGAGCTCTAGGGATAACTTTTGCTCTTTACATGGTGATTAAAAATTTTTTAGCTTTGACTTATTTTTGAATCGTTTGAGACTGAAATCCTTAAATTGATCTGTATGAGGCTTAAAGTCATTTATAAAGCCTTCTATAATTTGGGGATTCCTGTTGACAAATTCTTATCAAATGAGAGTTTATATCCATTTTAACATTTTCTAAAGACAAGATTATTTTGATAGTGAAATGGCGGCAACCCTAGATGGATAGAACTATATGCAATTTCTAACAAAATTCAACTCTAAACACCATCCAAGAATTCTTTCAAAAAAAAAAAAAAGAACTATCCAAGAATTTGTCAACTAATTATGGACAGTTATAGTTGCAAAGAAGGAAAATAAAGGGTAGAGAGATTGAATACAATGATTTTAATGTAGTTCGGAAAATGCTGTCTATGATCATGCTTAGCTTGAGGTCCTATTATCTTTGGTCTTCTATCCCCAATGATCAATCTAATAACTTCGGAGTGTCAGTCAAGCTTTTATATTAGGTGAATATCTTAGACATCCCAATTGACTTTCAAGTGTTGGTTAACCTTTTAATAGAAGCATAACTCGTTTCAATTTAGATAAGGTCCTCCCCCCGCTCCCCCCCCCCCCCCTTATACGGTGGTTAGATAAAACAATTTTAAGTAGTCCTGAGGTGCAATTTAAGGTTTGTTTATACCATCGCTAGGCATATATAACAAAAATTAGGTTACAAGATATTGACCGACTGGTCTTATTGTCCATTTGCTTCTCCGTGTGTCTAAATTGATTTATAGAGATTTGATTTCTTGCATGTTGTCTTTGTCTTTGTTAATGTGCTTGAAGCTCTATAATGTGAAGCTTAATCAGACTTAATTAGAATTTTATCTATTATTGGGTATTGTCAAAATAAAACATTTATAGCTTTGTAGCTAACAGATTTGGACTTCCTATAAACTCTCTCTCTCTCTCTCTCTCTCTCTCTCTCACTCTCTTATTTGAAATCATAGTTTATAGAAAAATTTTCACCACTCATCCGTAACTTTGCTATTTTCAGGATGACACTGCATTTGAGAAACAAAGTGCTCTGTTTGCTTTGGCGATTGCGGATATCGTATTGATAAACATGTGAGTCTGTCTGATACTATCTGTGTAACCAGAAAATGTGTTGGCAGTGGAAATGCAGAATCCTAGCCTGGGAATGGCTGGTTGGGGAAATAGGAGCTTGTCTTCAAAAAGTGCATGGCCTCAGTCTAATCAGGCTTTCAACTAAACTTAACTAAAGATGATAGACTTGAGAAGTGACTCATATAAATGAAATGTGAAGATTTAGATACATAATATATGTAGTTTTATGTCTACATATTTAGCTATAGCAGTCTAAGTTCTTGTACCCTGGCCATTGTCTGAGGTGCTCCAGATTTACAAAATGTAGCCTTAACCAGCCTGTGGCCCAAATGGCTGGCATCTTCCTCTCTTCACTGAAGGATGTTGTGTTTGTTATTGCTCAGCTTTTGGCTTCTTATTCTTGTAGGATTGGAATTTTAAATAAACAGACACTTAGGTAATATTGAGTTTATTCCATGAATCAATATCTTATTAGTCAAATTGATGTATGAAAAGGGCTAAATCAAGAAAAATTTTACATTTATTATCTTGCCTTCCATCTTTAAGAAAACTAAGTGTTAGTAGAATCTACTACTCATCTTATATCTTCTCTCTACCGATTTCCTTTTTCTAATTCTTTTAATTGATTGTATCAGATTTTCTCTTTGATCCCAATCAGATGCTTTAAAGATAACCTGTATTCTAGAGTTTCTTTAATTAAATGATAAAGAAATGAACTAGAAGACTAAGATACTGACAAAATCACACGAACTTTTGATTTTCAGCTTATATTAACAAGATGTTTGTATGCAGGTGGTGCCATGATATTGGTCGGGAGCAGGCTGCCAACAAACCTCTTTTGAAAACGGTTTTTCAGGTACTCTGCCATGTTTATGATGAATGTGTTGTTGATTTTCTTGTATGTAATTGTCTGCTTTTTTAACTGTGCATAGGTTATGATGCGCTTATTTAGCCCCCGAAAGACAACCCTTCTATTTGTTATACGTGATAAAACAAAGGTTAGTAAGGTTCAACTTTTTACCCTTTTTACTTATAGGACCCTTTTTTCCTGTATGTGAATCTTTATCTTATTCATGACTGTCTTTGTAGACCCCACTAGAATATTTGGAGCCCATTCTAAGAGAAGATATTCAGAAGGTAATTTTCTTGTTTTCTCATATTTGGATTCATTTATTCTTTTGGTCGTTCAATTTTTTGTAAAGCATATTGAATGGTGATAATTTCTGCAGATATGGGATGCAGTTCGTAAGCCCCAGGCCCATAAAAATACTCCTCTTAGTGAATTTTTTAATGTAAGGAGAGCATATTCTTTCTTTATTGCTCTTTTTATCGTAAGCAATTTATTTTTATCTATACAAGGACTTGTGAGTTTTTTAATTTGATGTGAAGGTGGAGGTCACTGCTTTATCTAGCTATGAAGAGAAGGAGGAGCAATTTAAACAACAGGTAGCCATGTTAGTTAAAAAATGTTTCTTGTTCCTGTATTTATAGGGCCTAGCCTTAACTAATTGAACTTGTGACGTCTTGAGAGTGTTGTAGCATTCTTTCATCCTTAATATACTTGCCCAAATTGTTGGAGTTTGAATTCCTTGACACTATGGCATCTTAATCAGATCAATATATTTACCCTTTGTGAAATAAATAGTTTAGAACCGGTATGTTCAGGTCTACAGTCTTACATGACATATTGTACAGGTTGCAGAATTGAGGCAGCGGTTTTTTAATTCTATCTCTCCAGGAGGACTTGCTGGTGATAGACGGGGGGTTGTTCCTGCCTCAGGATTTTCTTTTAGTGCACAGCAGATCTGGAAAGTGATAAAAGAAAACAAGGACCTGGATCTTCCTGCTCATAAGGTTTTAAACTTTACTATTCTTATTTGAATATGCTCTTGGCTTTAAAATTTATATATGCATTATTCATGAAATTTTGGTTTTGTTAATTTAATCAGGTAATGGTTGCTACTGTTCGGTGTGAAGAGATTGCCAATGACAAGCTTCGTCTTTTATCAGTTGATGAGGTACATTTTGCATTTATCTTTTAGGAGTTACTGCTGTTTGCATCCATCTTCCTTGTAGGAGTTGGTTTTTTATTTAGAAATACTTTGATAAGCAGAAACTTATTGATTTGTTTAAGTGTTGGTTGGCACTGGAAGAAGCTGTTCAAACAGGACCTGTTTCCGGTTTCGGGAAAAAGCTTAGTGCTGTCTTAGATTCCTATTTTTCAGAGTAAGTTTGTACCTATATCAGATGCATTAATCTTTAGCTATTTTGAGACTAATAGGTTTTAGAATACTATATTTGAACTTGAAAAAATTTAAACTTATTAGAAAATGAATAATAATACTTATGGAAGAGAGTTCAAAAGTTTTAGCAAGGTGTTTGCTATTTTTCCTATTCTTTATATATATATATATATATATGTTCATTTTGCTCTCTGAGGAATAGTTTGTTTTATATGACAGTTGTGGAATATGTTTCTGGTTCAGCTTGCATATAAAGCTTTAGGCTTCATTTTATATTTTAATTTATTGTTTTCATAGGTACGACTCGGAGACTATCTACTTCGATGAAGGTGTGAGAAATGCAAAACGACGCCAGTTGGAATCTAGAGCATTGGATGTAAGGCTATACCTCCAAATAAGTTTGTTATTCACTTTTGTTGCTGGAATAGAAGGAACTTTTATTCAGTTGTCTCACGTGCATGGGACATGTCCTAGAATATTTGCCAATTTTATGATTTACCATGGTTTTATTACTTGTCTCTAGGTGGTTTGAAACTGTTCTAAGTTCTTACACATGTAGATGCTGTTTTTATCCTTTTATGCTATCTGTTATGAGTTCCATTCAGTGGTTGGGGATGGATAATTTATCTTTAGTAATCTTTTGATAGACACAGGTATAGAAATTAAATAGAAGGGTGTGACTTGATCACCCTTTTACACCTGGAAGCAGTTTTTAAATCTATTTTTTTCTGAGGAATATGCAAATTGTATTTCTATGATTTTTATAATCCTAAAGTAGGATCTATCTCTCTCCTTCTCTCCGATGTTTGTTTTACTTTTTTGGTGCATAACCATAATCGTTCCAGATAAAAGGTATAATGGCCATTATTTGATGAGTATTTCTCTTCCTAGAGTAAAATTCTACTCTTTATTATACATAAAATCGTGTGAAATATGAGGATGATTGGACAAAAAAGTTCTTCCGGCAGTGTTGATCAAAGAAGTATCAGTATTTATTAGGCATTCTGATTTGTTAGTTCTTGAAGAAGTTTATTCTTACATCTTTTATTGCTAAAAACTGTTAGGAGTTTTTCTGTTTAACTGTGGACATCCTTGGATCCCATTTACTGTGTGGTAGTCTATCTGATAATGAATAGACCCTCCTTTTTCAAAAATGTCAGGGAAGTCTCTTGGGTGACCGTATGGATTATAGGTGGCCCCGTAACCTTGGATGTTCCCACAAGCAGTACGAATTCGTGAATCCAAAATAATAGGTGACCTGACTAGGAGAGTTGCCCCTTGTTTGAGGAAGCAAATGGTTCTTGTCACTTTGTTAGATTTGCAGGGACTTTAGTGTAATATTCCTTTATCATCAATGTCTCTAATGAACATTATGTTTATATTCAGAAACGATGATGGAGAATGGTTTTTTTTCATGATTACTTTGATTTGTGTCTTGAAGTTACTGATTTTTTTCTACCCATGTATTTCATTACATCTGTCTATTTTGTATATTCTTTACAGGAAAAAATGATATTCTCATTTATTCTTAATGTCTTCTTTATGCAGTTTGTGCACCCTCTGTATGGTGCCATGTTGGGTCATCTGCGTTCTAAAGCATTTGAAAGTTTTAAGACTAGATTGGAACAATTACTAAACAAAGGTCAAGGATTTGCTGCTTCTGTTCGTAGTTGTAGCCAATCTTGTATGAGTGAGTTTGACCAAGGATGCACAGGTAAGGAAATACATATAGTGTTACACTCGTTCACATAGTTGTATTCAATTATGAGACATGTTAATATTCTTTTATTGGTCAATTTGATTTCTGCTGCCAAATTTAGTTGTTATCATTGCTGATTTATAATGTTTAATTTAATTGTATGGACATATGAATTTTGAGGTTGTGTTTTGTAGGATTGGGAAAGATTGTAGAGAAAATGATATTAGAGGAAAAGCACTTTCAATTTATGAGATTGCATTTTCTGCTAATCTTTATTTGTCTTAGTTATACATGTTAAATGCATTTTAAGATGTTTTAAAAAAGGGTATCAAGATAATAGGTCTAAAAATGGTGTTAAGAGTTTGCGTGAAACTTAGTGGTGCCTATCGTCCCCCTACAGACAAAGACTTGTGAAAAACTACTGGTTAAAGCTTTAGAAACATGAGTTTCACCTTTTTGAGAGTCATAATTTATACTATTTCACTTGCTATCATTGAACAACCTCTATTTTACCCTTCTTCCAGATGCTGCCATTCGACAGGCAAATTGGGATGGTTCAAAAGTTGGTGAAAAACTTAGCCGTGATATTGATGCACATGCATCATCTCTTCGCAGTGCAAAGCTGACTGAAATAATAGCCAACTATGAGGTTATTTCTTCGCCAATGGAACAAATCTTGATTGTTTTACTTAGTTAATTGTACTCTTTTAAATGTATATTCACATGCATTTAATTGAATGACTGAATAATGGTAATTTGCAGAAAAAGCTTGCTGAAGCACTTATCCAACCTGTAGAATCTCTGTTTGAAGTTGGTAATGAAGACACCTGGGCTTCAATTAGAAGGCTTCTTAAACGTGAGACTCAAGCTGCTGTCAAGAACTTTTCAAAAGAAATTGCTGGTTTTGAGTTAGACCAATCTACTATTGACACAATGGTGGAAAACGTAAGGAGCTGTGCAAGAAATATGGTGGAGAAAAAAGCAAGAGAAGAAGCGGTGAAAGTTCTCATTCGCATGAAGGAAAGGTAGAATGTGGTTGGCATTTAATTTAAGTATATATAAACAAGGATTGTTATATTTATATAAATCTTCTTTGAGACTGTTAAAATAAACATCTTGCTTGACGTCGTGAAACAAAGATTGTTATATTTATAATAAATCTTCTTTGAGACTATTAGAAGAAACATCTCTGTTGCTTGATGCCGTGTAACATGCTATTTCAGATTCTCAGCAGTTTTCAATCATGACAATGATTCAATGCCAAGGGTTTGGACTGGAAAAGAAGACATAAGAAAAATTATGAGGGATGCTCACTCAGCGGTAATATCTAATTTGCAAGGATTTTTAGTGAAAGAGAGTTCAATTACCAGCTTTACACTGGTATTATCTGATGTGTCTTTAATATTATATTGTTGCAGTCAGTGAGGCTTTTATCTGTTATGGCTGCCATACGCTTGGATGAGAAGCCTGATAAGATTGAAAGTGTATTGTTTTCCTCTCTCCTAGATGGGACTCTCACTGTTTCATCTTCTCAAGATAGGGGCATTGGAACTTCTGTGGACCCTCTTGCTTCAAGCACTTGGGAGGAGGTACTTTTTTGCTAATAGTCCTAGTTTCTTCTGTAATGTACTACCTTGTAATCATTTATCTCATAAACAATGAATCATGGGCTAGGTTTTTCTAAAAGAAACGCTGATAACCCCAGTGCAATGTAAGTCCTTATGGAGGCAATTTAAAGCAGAAACTGAGTATACAGTCACTCAAGCTGTTGCTGCACAGGTACATTATTCTACATTTTTTGTTAGTAATATTTAGATCAGCTGGGAAAAGTTCATTCTCTATGCTACTTTTCTCTGGCGTTGTATCTAAAATTATTGATTCAGGATGAGTTGGGGAATGTTTAAAATGTATCGCTAGCAGACCTGTGAATTTATGTGCTATTGTGCTATTGTGAAGGCTTTTGTCCTTGCTTTTTGTAGTTGGTTGTATAACATAGTAACTTTTGGAAAACTAGTTTTCTGTTTTTTATTAAACAATAATAATAACACTAATATTCTCAAAATAATAATAACAACAACAACAACAACAACAACAACAATAACCCTAATAATTGGAAAATGTCCATGCCTATAATTTTACATGTCAGTTTGAATTCGGAAGATTAAATTGGGTTCATAAATTTTGCTGAGTCTTTCTAGTAAGTTTCATTTTGATATTACATTGTCAGTGCAATAGTTTTGAGTTCTGCACGACTGCATCATAGTCATCTGAATTTGAACATGGAAATTTGGCATATGGAGGCTTGTAGTCACAAAATTTAATTGGGTTGGATGTTTCTTTTAAAGTTACGATGTTGTGGTTGAATTGAATTTCCACTTCTTAGAATACTCCTGAGTGCAGATGTTATGTCATGTGAAGCTTTGCTAATGTGACAGCTGAACATAATAATTTTGAGACATTAATTTTTGGCAAAAGGAATGAATGAAAGAAAAAAGAAAGACCCAAAACAAAAAGTTTCAGTGACATTTCAAGTAACATGGATGCTATAGCATCGACCCCTAGAATCTGCTGGCACCTGCTGAAATTTGTTGAAACTCAAATAGACATCAGGGTATGCATTCGCTGTATAAAAGTTTTGTCCAAATCTTACCTTTAGTCTCATCTGTGGTCTGGTGTAATAGAACAATTGTTTTAATAATTTGTAGCTTATTGAGTTTAAATCTAGATATGATTCCAGAAGATAATGATCTAACTGAATATAATAGAAGATTATAAACCAAAAAGGGATAGCCATATCATAAATTAAATGAAGCCGGTTCTCTTATTTTTGGACCTTTGTTTTGGTTACTTCTGTTATACATAATCATTAAGGTCTTCTTCGATGTGAGTCTATTTTGTATCAGCCGTGTAAGCAATTTCTTGCAGGTATGTTACGTATTCATTTTTAGCACCACTCATGTCGATGCTATTTGTTTTCTTGTAGGAGGCTCACAAGCGGAGTAACAACTGGTTACCTCCTCCATGGGCGATTGTGGCAATGGTTGTCCTTGGTTTTAACGAGTTCATGCTCCTTTTAAAGTAATACAGCCTAACTAAAGTCATCTTTTTGTATGGTTCTTAATAATTATGGTATCTGTATCTCTCCCTTATAGTTACTCACTATATTTATTGATGTTTTTCTCCTAATACAACAGGAATCCACTTTACCTCATGGTCTTATTTATTGCATACTTACTTTCGAAAGCCTTGTGGGTACAGATGGACATCTCAGGGGAATTTCGACATGGCACTGTGAGTACAAAAGAGAGCTTAGTTTCTTTTATATACACTGTTATGTTGAAAGATGAAAAAAATTATCAGCTGCTATGTTATACTTTCTGCATGGCCACATCTTGCAAAAAAACCAAGTTTGTCTTTCTTGTTGGTTGCTTGATCCTTCAGTAGGCAGGCTCGGTACGTTGATGTTTAAATAATTCATTGACATATTTTATTTTAAACTAACTCAACTCTTTCTTCAAGGGCTGATTTCTAAAATTCTTTACGCGCTGCTCATACTTGTTTAAATTATATAGCTTTGCAAGTTTACATAATATTTCCTTGATATCTACGATGTCTTTATTATTAATAGCACATTAACATTTACTTTGTCCCTTTAATCTTGGCTTCATGAGTATTTTCTTATAATAGTCTTAAAGTTTCCATTTTACACCAATTTACTGGTGGCAAGTGGCTTGCATGTGCATTTACGCCATAATTGATATATTAGAGCTGAAAAATTGTTTTATGAGCTGAATTTATGCTTCTTAAGATTTATTGGTAAGACTTGGACCTAAGTGAGAGATAACTAAAATGATATAATAATTGAATACCTTTGTTCCTTGTTCAATTAGGGGTTTGATTTAAAATTGTAAATGTGTAATTTACTTACCTCGGTCAACTAAAATGCCCATACAGCAAAAAAAAAAAAAAAAAATTTAGATTTCGAATCTGATTTCTGATTTGGTGTGTTTCCAGCTGGCTGGTCTAATCTCCATTTCGTCAAGGTTTCTCCCAACGGTCATGAACCTTCTCCGGCGACTCGCTGAAGAGGCTCAAGGTCATCCAAATACCCAAGCCCCAAGACCACCGCAGTCTCTGGCTTCCCAGAGTTTCAAATATCAAAGTCAGCCTAGTTCTGCAACAACGACGGTTCCTGAGTCATCAGTATCATCCAATGTTTCATCATCTGATAATGGTTTGGAGTACTCAAGCCCTAACGTGACACACAGGCGAAGCATGAAAGTGGAAGAGGCTGAAGTCTCTTGACAAAGATAAGTTTCTGTTGTTGTAATATATGTATGAAAGCTGCCGCAGGTAAGCTGATCTCATGATTAGTGCTTCACCTTTCCCCTGTATCATAATCAAAGTAGAAGACGGAATAGGAGAGAAAAGAGAACTGGGGAAAGAGGGGTTTCGTAAAGTATTTATGAGAATGTTTTTGGGATGGGAAATCTGTATACACTGTGAAATATACAATTGAATTAATAGAATAAGAAAAATGAATTCATTTGAAAAGTAGAAGAAAGGACCGTTGTTGTTTAGAGGCCGGTTGGGTTGATATTGAAATTGATTTTGTGCTTCTCTCTACTTTTTGAGATTTAAATAGCAAGAGAATTTATTTATTTAATTGTTCTGCATAGTGGTTAGGTTTTGAAACCTAAACCAAAAAAGTGACATCTATATGTTTGGTAAAACTGAAAAACTACACCTAAAATCAGGATTGTCTCTTTTTTCACATTTTAGAGTGTGTTCATTTGCTACCTAACCCTCTTTAATTATTATGCTAGACATTTTTGTAAAGTAGAAATTGATATATATATATATATATGTGTATATATACACAGTGGTTTCATACTCATGCATATCAATAAACTAAAGCGAGAAATTTTTCGAAGTTAATAGGGCATCTCATTCAGCCTCACTTAGTCTCTACGGTGTGGGATTATAGTAGATTATTTTATGGAATTGGATTGGATTAAATTGATATTGTTAGGTGTTTGGTGCATTTAGGACTAAGATTGGATAAAAATATTGTCTTTTATTTCATATAATTTGGGATTAAACAAAAAATAATTATAATTTATTTCGACACTATGAGATTAATTAATATAATATTATAAATTAATTGATGTTATTAAATAAAGTCTAAAAGCTACTGTTGAATATTGATTCAATTGATACATTGTAATGAATGGTCAAGAGTAGGCCTATATATGGGCCTTAAAAGAATTATCTCTACAACAAAGATGATAAATAAATAAATAGATGATAATTGAATGAATAAGTAGAGATAATGACTGAGAAATATACAAGGGATAATAGTTAATAGCTATCTAGGTGGTGATAATTCTATATTATCACCACACTCTCCGTACATCACCATAATAATTGAAGAAAATTCCATATACAAAAGTAAATGAAAATACAATAAAGGTCAGACCTTTCACCAAGGGAAAAAGTCTCTAAATCCTTAGAGTTGTTCAATTGGTTGGAATCGATCACCAAACTTTTCAACATGATTCTATATTCATAGTGTAAAATGTCTATTGACTAATCTTTGTTTTCTCTGTTCTATATCTTGTCTGTGTTTTTTTAAACTGCTAACTAAATGTTATCAAAAGTTACGTTATAAACAGCCCATAACGAGGTAGTTACCATTTTAATAATCACCAATAACTACTCTAGCAGTTATTGGTTCCAATCCAAACCCTAATTGGATTGAGCTTGGTTGGATTGGGTTATCTTAAGTGGATTGGACCTATAAACTAAGAAAACCTAACATCTTTCACTAATACAGGATGAGTCAAATAGAACTTACAGATAAAAGATTTATAACACCTTCATACTAAAGTGTTAAGCCATTCATATAGACAATACATTGTATGTGACCTATATACAATCAATATTATATAATAAGGCTTTGTTTTCATATCTCAATTGTACAAATTTATAAGGGATTAAAATTTGTTCATTATCATATCCTAAATTTAATATATTTTTATTTGTTCAAGCACATTTAATCTCTCAAAAAAAATGTTTAATCTTCTAATATTCCATGTATTTACAATTGCAGTTCTAAATTACAATTTATCGACATGTAAATATATGATTAAAATGAAAATCATCAACTCTTCCTATTTTACTTTAATCTCTTAGTCAACAAAACAACTGACATCATAGACATGTCTTATAGGTGAAATTATCATAACCATAGATAACATACAAATGACACAAACATCATTTTGTTACTTTGAGACAAGGGAAACAATTGTTAAGGACATAGTTGTAAGTTTTGAAGAAACCTCAATGAAACTTACATGATGAATAAGTAGGGATTCATTTACTCATTTTCCTTATTGGCCACAACAAGTACATGTGATATGAAACACATGTTATAGTAAATTTTGTCCTAAATAAGGATGTGTACATCTTTAATGTTAAAATTATTCTATGTACAAATCATAGTTCAATCACTCTCTTTATGACTAAATTGAGTTCTTGAAAGTTTTTCTCCCAAGTGCCTATTATTCTATGTGTTTCTTGTTACTCCAAGAGATAGCATTATGGATGAGCAAAAATGAATAACTTGATGTGAATTCTCTCTCATCCTAAATGCCTCCCCAATATGTTTCTATGTACCCAATCAAATGCACATTGTCGCCTTAGTAACATAGGGTCAGTTTATCAATATTTAAATTTATAAGTTTCCAAACGGTTTAATTATTTGATTTGTGAGAAGCACATTCTAAAATCTAATTTGAATACAGATAAACTGAAAAGGACTGTTGTACACTTAAGATATGCTAAAATCCTTTTCGGCAATCCAATATTTATGTTTAGGATTATATCAATATCTATTTATCAGTTTAATTGCATAGCAAATATTAGGTCTCGTGCATATCATAACATATATGAGACTTTCTGTAACATCTCGAATCCGAATCGGTCTAATAGGTTATTGATGAATTGTAACACCCCGAATTCGAACTGGTCTAATAGGTTATTGGTAAATTGTAACACCCCAAATCCGAATCGATCTAATAGGTTATATATATCCCTTACTGAAGTTTAAATGAGGTTCAAATAAAAGCACAAGGGGTTCAATTAGAAATTTTTATTAAAGAACCCAATTAATTAGGAGCCCAAATCATTTTCTAAAGATACCTAATTGTTTTTTTAAATACACCCATTTAAGGACAAACATGGAAAAAGGAAGATGTGAGAGGGGTAAAATTGTAAAGAAGTATATAATAAAGGTAAAATTATTCACCACATAAGATGAGGAATTATAAAATTTTTGAAAGACAATTAATGGAAAAAGAAAGAAATCTCTAGAAATGACAAGAATGGAAATGAAATATTATAGAAAGGGCAATATTGAAAATGCAAAAGGACACTTGGTTAGATTTTTATCCGATAGAAAAATAAGTAGTGGAAAAGGTGGCTAAGTGGATGTAATTTTGGCCATGCATGAGAATATATATATATATATATATATATAGGTGATTTTATGTGAAATTAAAAAGTCATCCATCATATTTTTCTCTTTGGTCGAACACCCTTCAAAGGAAGAATGAAAAATCAAGGGAAATGCAGAAGATAGAAGGAAGGAGAAATAGGGAGAGGTGAAGAAAATTAAGGAGGTTTGGGGAAGGATTTATGGTAAGAAACTAGTTTTAAGTTAAAATCAATTTTCTTAGTTTAGTTCTTATAGATCCTAAATAAGTTTTTGATGTTATTTTAGGTGAAAAAGGTTCTAAGGAGAAAACAAGTGCAAGAGGATTTCCATAGGGTTTGAGAGTAACCTAGTGAGTGGATATTTTCTTTGACTTGATTTATGAAAGTGTTTTTGTTATGTTTTAACTTTTATTAGTTTTGAGATTTAAATATGTTTTGTAATTTAGGAATTTTGATGTATGTCCTAAGGTTTTGAAGCATGTTTTAAAATTTCGAATTATGTTTCATGATTTGAGAAAGGTGAATTAGGTTTAGTATATATGTCTTATGAGATAGAAAATGTTTTCAAATTTTTAAAGTATGCTTAGAATTCATAAACTTTAGATTATGTTTCTACAAACTTTAGATTATGTTTTTATCGACGTTGATTTTCAGTCGACTGAAGATTCTAGGCCCAATACCTACAATTAATGAGAAACAAAGCAAAAAACAAAGAGGAGTATAAGAGGAAGAACAGAGAGTACACCAGAACAACAACAAAAAATAGATAGATGCAGTAAAAGCAATTAAAAGCGAAAGACTGCGAATGTGAGAGTAACAAGCAAATAACAACAGATAAAAGCAACTAAAAATGAAAGAGAAGAGATGAAGAATAATGAGTGCAAAGAGATTTTTACGTGGTTCAGCAATGGTGCCTACGTTCACGGGCCACTCTGAATATATTTTGGTAGAATGACCATATCACTAAAAAATGAGTTCTCCCCCTTTTACAAATGATTTCACCCCTATTTATAGAGGAAGGTTTATAATTGAGTGTCGTATACGTTAAGAAATGAATTATTACATCAATTACTCTATCAGAGCATTTTATTACATTTCAACTGCTCCGATATTTCAACAATTGCTCTGATATATCAATCCCCTTTAAATCCGGGTTTGCAGAGATCTTATCTGACACCAGTTCGATGAGCTATCACATCAATCTCGTTTCTAGAACTGAGCAGAAGGCAGTCTTGAGACCTAAGATTTAAGAGCTGAGAGCTGGGAGCTGAAAGCTGAGAGCTGATTTCTGTGAGTTAGATGTTTAGTGAGCTGAGAGCTGAAAACTCATTCCTGTGAGTTAGATGTTTAGCGAGCTAAGAGCTAAGAGCTGGG
Source organism: Litchi chinensis (assembly GCA_019925255.1). NCBI lineage: Eukaryota > Viridiplantae > Streptophyta > Magnoliopsida > Sapindales > Sapindaceae > Litchi > Litchi chinensis. Next base: position 1,934,637 of record CM034469.1, read on the forward strand.
AGCTGAGAGTTGAGAGTTGGGAGCTGAGAGTCTCAGCTAAGAGCTCATTCCTGTGAGCTAAATGTTTAGTGAGCTGAGAGCTAAGAGCTGGGAGCTGAGAGTTGAGAGTTGGGAGCTGAGAGTCTCAGCTAAGAGCTCATTCCTGTGAGTTAAATTTTTAGTGAGCTGAGAGCTAAGAGCTCATTAGCAAGCTGGAAGCTGAAAGCTGGGTCCGTTCCTTGAATCCTGAGCTTTGTCTATTGGATCAACCCTCTGGGTCAGTTTATTGGGCTTTTACTAACCCATTTATGTAGCCAAAAATATACCCATAATAGTTTTTATCAATTTTAAAATATGATTTGTGATTTATAAAGTATGAATTTTGTCTTAGAACCTTGAATTATACTTTATAGTTTAAGGATTTAATATTATATTTTATGACATTTAATTTATACTTTATATTGGAAACCATGCCTTTGGTGATTCTAAAATACATTTGATGATTTGTAAATTTTATAGTTTGTGTTGAGTTTTCAAAGTGAGTTTTATGATTTAATAAAGTAAAATTATATTTTGATTTCCAAAGTATATTTTATAATTTAACAAAGTGAGTTTTAATTATATGATTTCCAAAGTATGTTTTACAATTTAATAAAGTAAATTATATTTTATGATTTATGAATTAATTATTTGATTTTGAAATCTTAAAGTATATTTTGTAATTTATAGATTTAAGATTATGTTTTATGATTTTAAAGGTATATCTTATGATTTGTGAAATTAGAATCTATGGCTTTTGGAAATTTTAAAGTATATTTAATGACTTGTGAACTTTACAATTTTTATTGTGTTTCCAAAGTGTGTTTTATAGATTAATAAAATAAACTATGTTTTATGATTTATGAATAAACTAATTAATTTATGAAAGTTTATAGCATGTTTTATAAATTGCATGAAAAACTATGATTTTGATATGTATATGCATGGATGAGATTTTTGTTGAAAACTTAATGATTGATATGGAAAGGTTTTACAAAATACATTTGGATATACACTTGGAATTTTATTTGTAAGAATGTTTAGAAAATATTTGAGAAAGGAAAGAGAAATAATTTTTTTTTTTTTTTTAACACCAAAATGTACCCTCCTCCTTTAACGGTCAGAAGGGTATCACGTGAGTAAGATCCAGAGAATCACCTAACATATGTTAGTGCAGAGGTTAGAGAAATGAGTCTTTGGGATTTGAGAGAGAGTCATTGAGTCGCCTAACATGTGGATGACAGAAGTTATCCCCTACCCTCTACGTGTGTGTCGAGCATCTCAATCACGTTTAACAAAGTTTCCCGAGCACTAATTTGGTGTAGAGTATAAATCTAAAATCATTTTAAAGAAAAATTTTATAGATTATGGATTTTCATAATTTACATGTAAAGAATGAAAATTTATAGAATATCAGATTTTCAGAATGAGATTTCTAGAAATGTTTCACAAATGATAGACTTACTTATTTGATATTATTAAAGTTATAAAAACAATTTATATACAAGGTTACAGTTTTACTTTAATATGAAAATTATTTTGAGTTTTATTTTCAAATAAAATTGTCTGTGAATCATTGGAATTGTTTCTTTTATTCAACAAAAATTTTTATGTGTTACTTAGAAATATTAAAGAAAATTTATATAAGAGCTTATAGTCTTACTACGAGATCATCCTCGAATTTAGTTTTATTATTTTAGATACAAATTTATATGATTCATAGAAAAGTTGTTTTTGTTACCAGAAACACGTTATGTTACATTTATTTAGAAATATTTTTGAAAAATTATATTCACTCACTGGGTATTAGTACCACTCTTCAGAAATCTATTTTTATAGGTATCCGCCGCAGATTCGTGCAGATTATTGCATGTTGTGAGAAAGGCTATATGATGATAAAGTGTTAAATTTGTGTATATCATTTCCTTAATTGTCAAATTTCGTAAGTGTCTTTCCAAAATGGTTTTATAAACTAATAATTATTTTACAAAGATTTAAAAAATTATTTTACATGTTTAGTTTATGAGTTTCGGCATGAGAAATATAAAGATTTTAGTTTTATTCAATTTGTATTTTGATCAAAGTTATTTTCAAAATTACAATGATTATTTTAAATGATTTTCAGTAAATCTAGATTTTATCCAGAAGACCACAGTTTTCACAGAATCCTCTTGGACTCGAGTCGAGTCCTATCACTCTCGATGGCATTGGACTAATAACTCTTTCAATCTATTCATGCTCTTGTGAAGCTTAGGGTGTATCTCAAGACTGAGAATTTAATCTTTCGATATGGGAGTATCCATAGACTTATAATCAACCATGTTGAATAATTTAAGAATCTTTTTAACGTAAGGCTCATATAACAAAGTTAGAATTCTCATTGAACGATTTCGAACAGTCTTAACTCCTAAAATATAGAAAACTTCTCCCATATTTTTTGTCTTGAAAGTTGAGAATAACCAGTTTTTATGGTTATCAAAAACTCTTTGTCATTACCAACCAATAGAATATTGTCCATATACAAAGATAAATTATAAAATATATATTTTTATTTATTTAACATACACACAATGCCAATTAAGTGTAACTGACTTGATTATTTTTGATTGATGAAATAGGGGTTGTATATAATTTAAAGAAAACTTTTAATACGTTTACAAAAGATTAAACCTCATTGTTTTTTTTTGGACCTACATCTAATTGCTGAAATTGAAAAGTTCAAACCTAAAAATGACTATCATATATTTATTAATGTCATCCTTTTATTAATCAAAAGTTGGTCAAATTTTGAAAGTTCAGAGATGTTTTTATCAACACCAAATCATACCCACATCAGAAAACATTAAAAAAAAAAATACAATTACATATTAAAAAAATAAAATAAAATGTAAAAAAAAAAAAAAAAAAAAAAAAAAAAAAAAAAAACCCAAAAGAATATAATCGATGGAGGTTGTTGACTTATTCCTGTTTTAAAAACTTGTATAACAGTCACATTAAAAGTTTTCACCAATTTGTAACTCCTACTATTATGATTTCTAAAATTTTATAACACCAAAAATATGAATTTTATATAATTGGTTTTAAAACTTTTATTGCAAACATTTGTAACGGTACTAATCATATGTTTGTATTATTGTAACAACTATAACTTTCCCTTTTTAGCAGCAACGATAAAATAAAAATAAATATTTGAAGTATTTTAATATTATTGTAACAACTATATTAATGTATTTAAAAACTCTTATATCAAACATATTAAAAGTTTTCACATGTTTGTAACTCTTATTATTATCGCTTTTAAAGATTTATGACACTCAAAATATTAATTTTTATGTTATTGGTTTTAAAACTTTTATTACTAGATACCCACATATTTGTTCTTTTCATAATGATATAAAATTAAATAACAATAATCTTAATAAAATAATTTTTTTTGAAATTTTTAATATTATTGTAACAACTATTTTAACGTATTCAAGAACTTGTGTAATAGTCACTTTAAAACTTTTTCCAACTTTGTAACTCCTAATATTATGACTTTCAAAATATAAGACTTAAAATATGAATTTTATATCGTTGGTTTTGAAACTTTTATTACTAACATTTGTAAAGTTTTCATAAGTTTGTAATTTCTAATATTATGGCTTTTAAAGTTTTATAACATCCAAAATATGAATTTTATGCTATTTGTTTTAAAACTTTTCTTCATGTTAAGCCTTGTGTAAAGCATGAGAACCGTATAGTAAATATTATCGGAAAAACACCATACTTTGGGGCATACTTTCCAACAGCACTCCTCTCCCTTATTTTACATTGTTTTTTTTTTCCCCTTCTTTTGATTGACAAGTTCTCTATTTTCTAAATAATTTTATTTTATTTTATTTCATTAAACATTATTATTTATAGAAATAACTTAATAATTTATAATCCACTAAAGGGTATTAATGTTAATTTTAGGGGAAATTCTAAAAACCTCCCTATGATTTGAGAAAGTACCATTAATTTTCATTGTTTCTAAACAAATAAAAAAACCTCTCTTAATTTTTGTAAAGTACCAAATACATCTCTCAAAACATCAAAAAATAAGTTACCCCTTAGCTTTTCATAAAAAATGAAACTAAAAAAAAAAAGAAAAATAAATACTAAAAAAAATGGAGAAGTTGTGGAGGCGACCTCCATCATCGATGAAGGTGGACTCCGTGGCACCTCCAGTGATTGGAGGAAGGAATGGCTTCCTCCGATAGTTTTAGTGGAAATCTCATTTAGATCGCAAGATCTGAAAGAGTTCCTCCAAATTTGTCGAGGGAAGATCAGAGGAAATTGTGCTTATGGTGAGATCTAGAGGACCCAGATCTCACCGAAGGCTAACTTCCTTCAAACCAAGGAAGTTGGGTTCCGAATTAAAATTTTATTAAAGTTTTATTTCTTAATATAGTATTAAAATTCTTTTATTGTTAATTTTTTTAGTTTTAATTGTTCAAATTAAATGATAAGAAAACTTAAATCTAAGCATTTTTATATTTTTTCAATTTATGTTTAAGATTGTAAAAAAATAAAAATAAAAAATTAGTGTTTAGTGCTTTTTATTTAATTAAATATTTTATTATGTATTTTGAATTAAAAGTACAAAATTACCTTTAAAAATATAGAAAGATTAATCTAAGTCTAATTTGAGGGAGTTTTTTGGTACTTTACAAAAGATAAGGAAGGTTTTGGATCCACTTGAAACAATGAAAAAATTCATGGTATTTTTCAAAACCACAGGAAGGTTTTGAAATTTTCCATTATTTTTGTACTTATTGAGAACCATTATTATTTTTAAAAAATAAATTAAACTAATTTTGTTTTACTTTTAAAAACGTTTCTACTGTGATTAAATCTAATCTACCCTTGGTGTAGCAAACAAGTGACTGTATTACATCTCATCCAATTCAATACAATCCAATTGTATTAAGTACAATCCAATTTAATATGATACATAAAATGGAGCCTATCGATTCAATTTTTTTCACTTTGGATATTTTCAATCCAGTTTTAGTCTTCAAATGTCTTAAAAAACAAACAGAAATGTCTTAAGGGTAGTATATATTTTCAACTCATCACTTTATGAGTTTGAATTTAATGCATTTAGTCATTTTTATGAAGTGATTAAATAACTTAAAGTTGCTAAAAACAACTTAAAAAATAAGGGGTTGTTTTTTTTTCCACTTAAGATTTAATAGTATTGAATTACACCTATTAAATTGTTTTTGTTTGTTTTTTTTTTTGTTTTTTTTTTTTAAAAAAAAATGGTCAAATCACTTGAAACTACCAAACAACAACTAAAAAAATTAAAAATTTTTAACTTTTCACTTAATTGTAAATCACTTAATGACATTTAAAAGTTTTTATTGCAGATCTATCATCTATAAAATAACATAATTTTGATACTTAGAAAAATATATTTTAAAAGTAAAGCCTAAATACATTTTATCCCAAATTATCTTGGAATTAAACTAATATATTTTAATTTATATTTTAAACATTCATTTTTTTAGTTATTTTCTTAAATATATTAATATATTTAAATATATAAGTATGGTTAATACTATTATATTTTTAATCATATTTTAATTATGAATAAAATATTATTAATATGTACATAAAAAATGTTTTAGAATTTATTAAATTATTTATTTTCTAATGTTTGTATTAAATTAATTAAAATTACATAATAATAAATAGTAAAAATGGTATAAATATTAATTTACTAGTTTTCAGACAATTTAAAATTTAAAAAATAATCAAGTTTATATCATATTCAAAGGTAAGAGAAAAAAAATGACAGGATCAGACCTGACTCCTATCTTGAGTCCGGGAGAATTCTATAAAAGTTAGGGTTTTCTTGATTAAAATCTGGATTTATTTAAAATATTTTCAAATAATCATCATAATTCTGATAATGACTTTGATCAAAATGCAAATTGTATAAAACTAAAATCTTTAAATTTTTCGAATTGAAACCCATAAACTAAGCATACAAAATAATTTTTTAAGTATTTGTAAAATGATTATTAATTTGTAAAACTATTTTGAAAATATACTTTGAAATTTGGTAAATAAGAAAGTAATAAACACAAATTTAACTATTTGTCATCATGTGATAATTCTCACGATATGCAATCATTTGTATGAACCTGCAGCGGATACTAGGAAAATGGTTTTATAAAAGAGTGAACATAATGCCCAATGAGTGAATTTAAATTTTCAAAAAAATTTCCAAATAAACATAACATTTTTTTTATTAACTATAAATACTTCTCAGTGATTCATAAAATTTCATATCTGAAATAATAAAATTAAACTTAAATATGATCTTGTTGATAAAAAGAAACAATTTCAATGATTATATCTGAGAATAAAACTGAATATAAATTTCATATCATTGTAAAAATTGTAATTTATATATAAATAATCTTTATAATTGTAATAACATTAAATATGAAGATCTATAATTTGTAAAACCTTTTTGGAAATTTCTTTCTGTAAATTTGGTATTTTGTAATTTTTGTTCTATACATATAACATATAATGATCCATAATCTGTAAATTTTTCTTTTAATATGATTTTATATTTGAAATCTACATCAAATTAGTACTCGATAATTCTATTATATGTGGTGGAGATAATCAACACACACGCAGAGGGCGAGGATAATTTCTGTCATCCACATGCTAGGTGACTCAATAACTACTCTCAAGCCCCTAATGACTCATCTTTCTAACTTCTGTATTAGCATGTGGTAGACAATTTCTCGATCTTACTCACATGATGCCAATGACCGTTAGAGGGGAGGATACACTTTGGTGTTCTAAAAACACTTTTATTTCTCTTTCTTTTCTCAAATCTTTTCTAAAATATTTTTGTAAGCAAAATTTCAAATACAATTTTTGTAAAACTTTCCATACTAAAAATTTGATTTCCAATAAGAATCTCATCCATGTATGTATATAAAAAATTATAGTTTTTCATGCATGCTATAAACTTTCATAAATCAATTACTTAATTCATAAACCATATAACATAGTTTATTTTATTAAATTGTGAAAACATACTTAGAAATCATATAACATAACTCACTTTGTTAATTTGTAAAACATACTTTGGAAACTATAAAATCAAAGCTTACTTTATTAAGTGGTAAAACATACTTTGGAAATTCAATTACACAATATAAAGTTCTCAAATCACCAAACATATTTTAGAATCATTAAAAGCATAATTTCTAATTTCATAAACCAATAGACATACTTTAAAATCATAAAACATAATCTTAATCCATAAGTTGCAAAATATACTTTTAGGATTTTCAAAAATTCAAATACTTTAATTCATAAACCATAAAACATATTTACTTTGTTAAATCATAAAACTAATTTTGGAAACTCAACACAAAGTATAAGATTCACAAATCTTCAAACATATTTTAGAATCACTAAAAGCATACTTTCTAATCTTATAAACCATAAGACATACTTAAAATTACAAGATATAATCTTGAATTTATAATCTACAAAGTACACTTCAAGATTTCAAAACAAAATTCATATTTCATAAATCACAAATCTCATTTTAAAAATTTATTAAAAAAAAAAATTAAAATCTATGGATTCTAAGTACACTTTAAAAATCTCAAAACATATATAAAACATGCATACTAAACATAAACCATTTTTTTCAATTCATGAAACATAATTTAAAATCTTAAAACATGCTTCAAAACATTAGAACATACATCAAATTTATAGATCACAAAACATATTTAAATTTTAAAACTAACAAAAATTGAAACATAATAAAAACACTTTCATAAATTAAGTTAAGGGAAAATATCCACTCATTAGGTTACTCCCAAGCTCTATGAAAATTCTTTTACACTTGTCTTCTCCTTGAAACCCTTTTCACCACAATTTCATCTCCAGACTTTCATGATTTTCTTCACCTCTTCTTATTTCTCATTCCTTCTTTCTTCTTCCTTTCATTTGATTTTTCTCTTCTTCCTTTGAGGGGTGTTCGGCCAAAGAGAGGAAAATGGTGGAATGACCTTTTTAATTTACAAAAATCACACATATATATATAATCTCATGAATAAGCCTAATTCTATCCATTTAGCCACCTTTTTACCATTATTTTTCTATCAAATAAAAATCTAACCAAGTGTCCTTTTGCATTTCCAATCTTGCTTTTTCCATAACATTTCATTTCCATTTTTGTCCTTTCTAAAGAATTCTTTCTTTTCCATCAATTGCCCTTCAAAAGTTCTATAATTCATTTTCTTTTATGGTGGACAATTCTACCCCTCTTAGATACTCTTTCTTTATCATCTAACCTCTCTTACATCCTTCTTTTTACATGTTTATCCTTAAGTTGGTGTATTTAGAAAAACAATTGGATGTATTTAAAAAACAATTGGACCATACTAGTATAGTTTCTAATTGGACTCACTTAAGTTACTTTCTTTTTAAGCTTTTTAACTTAAACTTCTAATTGAACCCCTTATGATTCTAATTGAACCCCATCTAAAGTTTATTAAGAACTACATGTGTATATATATATATATATATATATATATATCCGAATAGACCAATTCGAATTCAGGGATATTACAAAAACACAAGTATGTTATTTAAATTTCATGTTGCAGTTACTATTTGATCTTCTTTTAACAATACTATTCAGTTTTCAGACAAAATACAAATGACTCCTAAGTTAAAAATTCTAACTCATCACTTAATACATAATTACATAATCATAATTAAAATATTTTCTTCCATAATTATCCTTATAAAAGGTATATATTTTCAAATTTATCTTTATTAGTATTCTACAAATTATCATTTTTCATATTACTACCAATTACTCAAATCTTTATATTGGCATGGTAATTTTAATGATATATATTTTATAACTTAAAAGGAATGTATAAATTATGTAAACTTAATATTTTCTTAAACTATTATTATTTAAAATAATATATATTTCTTATTATCAATGATACGTACATTTATATAAAATTAGAAACATATAATTAATTTTGGTTAAGATTTATTAAATGATTTGATTTTTACTATATATATAATTTAAAATAAAAATACATAACAATTATTGTTTATATTATAAGGATATAAAATGTAATCATATTAGGTATTTAGATGGCAATTTCAAAATTGAATGTTTGCTATAACACTCTTCTTAGGGTTCTGCAGAAGCAGCAAGCACAACTTACCTTCAATCCCCACCAAAAAAGGATAAAGAAATCATAACTACATCTTTTCTCATATTACCTCCAAAAATAATAGGATCTTTGCAATGTTATACAGAATCATAATGGTCAAAAAAAATATTTATTGGAATACAAATTATACAACTCATTGAAGCTTTTAGTTTCTGGCATTTATGACCCACATGGAAAGATTTGATGATCTTAACAACCAACCAAACAACGCATTATCCCAGAAAATGCTTTTGATTATTCCTATGTTGGCCTAATTGGAGATAAGGTTTTTACTGTTCTCAGGTTAAAAACAATGTAAGATGTACAGAATCAGAACCTGAAGATTTTAGGACTAGCACATCGGTAATGAACTTAATTCCTGATAAGCATAGTCAACCCCAGTACGTCTAAATCAAATGCAACTCACCATCATAGATTTACTTGTACAACACTTGAATTGATCTCATGGCCATTGCTTCTGGCGGAGTTTTGAGATTGACAAATCTGCTCCTCCAAAACCATCCATGACCGCATTTGCTGAAGGGAATTCTGCTCTAGATGTCAAACTACAAGTGGCACGATTGGAAATATATCAGCTACAGGTTAACATAGACTCTCTACTGAAACATCTGATAGCATGAATACATGGTAGGCATGCCATTCTGAGGGGAGCCATGTAGTCTGAGTGAGGGTCAACAACATAAAGGCAAAATGAATATGATAAAATGGTGCAAGAACACCATCTAGTTTGCAATCAAGTAATTATGGTTGTTTGGTTTAGACAACACGTATGCAAGTGTGCATGTCTTTCCACGCATATGAGTAAAGGAGGAAGAGAGGCTAGGTGAGCGCATTTTAGTAATCTTAGAGACTCTAAGATGGTTTATATTCACTCAATATCTCTTGGCCCTAAAGTTGCTCATACTAACTGGTAAGTGGCTTCTTCTCCATAAGTTATGGATTAAAAGTAATGGACATCAGTATGCCAAAAATATTTTAACTTTTTAATGAGTCTCTGCCTTAAGTCAGGACAACAAATGGGCTAAAGTTCATCTTATCTATTAATGTAAATGAAATTAAGTGCATTAATTGGTGTACCAAACATCAGTCTCTCCAAATCAGTTTTTTGCAACATAATATTTGTCAGCAAATAATACTGAAAAAAGTCATCTCATAAGTTGCAGTTTATATAATGAGAAACAAGACCATACCTACTCCTCAAAACAATACATGGCATGCCTACTTGCTGAGCTCCAACCATTCCTGATTGGCTTCCTGCAATAAGAATGCAATTGTGGACGGGATTTCTAGCATATTCTGCTCCCGCACGCAAGGCAGCTACAATTTTCTCTAAGCTAGATGATCATCATGATATCTCTTTCATCAACACTCAGTTTTTGCAATTGATATGATGATACATAAACAATCATATGCTTAAATGTATACACACTAATAAGTGCCTAATTCATCCTAATGAAAGCCAACAATATTGGCTTAATTAGACACAGATAAAGTGGAAATTAGTCAGAGTCCAGAAGATAATGAAAGCAGAAAATACAAAGACCAGGCACAAGCCTTAATCAAGCCCAAAAGAGTTTGATGAACAGAAATGATAAATCAAACAGTGGAAAAAATAAAAGTTAAGATATAATGCAGAGAGTATATCGCTATTCACAACACTAAGATCATATCATCATTTGATTTCCTGTTCTTTATGGAAGGAATTTGGACGTTTATTACTCTTTTCAACATTATATTATCTTAACTTGAATAGACTGATATGGTACTCTCCAAATCTACGTCCAAACTTTGACTTAATACATTTTAACAGATATAAAAAGTTATCTTCAAACTACTTTCTCTTAAACTCGCAATTTATTCAGACATATTTTCCTAACCATCAAAAGAATTATTATTATTATTATTATTATTATTTAAAAAAAAAAGAGAGAAAGTTGTACTCAATGTCTCGTATTGCTAGTACCTTCAGTCCCTAGACTGTGTGACGACTATCTTAGTTCAGAGTAATAGCAACTTATTTTCAGTTCTTAGCAGATTTTCTGGACCTAAGTATTGTAGATTTCTTCCTTCAAAAAGATTGTTTCAACTTCCTGTGCCGATTGAATGTCTTTAAATACTGCCAGTACAAACATAGCCAATGACGAATATAGGAACTAATAAGCAAAGCATATTTACAGAGGCTAGATATCAAATCATACTCAAGAAGAACACGCCAAGTAATGATTTTCAGTGTGTTTTAATAGATTTAAAATTAACTTGCAGACGAAGACATCAATATCTAAAAGAAAAAAAGAAAGGACAGCGAGTGGACTAACCTTTCAGGTGAGCTAGTATCAATATCAACGCTTAATTTTAGCATGGATGCAACTTCCTCTGCTATCCTTTGTTTTTGAGCAGAAGCTGGCGGTAAAGCAAGAAAAGAGTCCATTAGTACCCAACTTTCTGCACTGAAAACATTGTACATAATTTTAAACAAGTGCATGAAAACCAACTCTGGATTAGGATTCTACCTGCCTTTTTAACTTCTTTAGCTAGTTGCTCATCCAGACCAGAAGGCACTCTCTTACCAAGTACAAGTTGACCATATAAACTCTGTTCTACCTCTTCATCCCCAACAATTTTAATCTTTGAAGTTCTTTCATGGCCTAGCTTTTCCACCACAGATCTAAAAGTTTTCAAAAGATAAAATATAATATTAAAAGTTCCTTCCACGGTCTCTGGTGAACAGATTTCATACTTGATTTTAGGCCCTTAAATTCTATGTTTTTGTAAGGTTTCTTGAGTGTTTTGTTGTTATTTGATGGATTTTTGTGAAGTGTTTCAGTTAATGGAGTGATTCAAGTTATGATTGAGCAAAGGAAGATGAGTCGGATGAGTTACGGATGATTAGAGCAAGTTTGTAAGAGTTTTATGGTTGATGAGTTATGGCCACTCAAAGTGGTCATTCTGGGAGCCACTTTGCTGAGAAGCCGCAGAGACTTGAAAAGAACTGAGTCTCTGGCACCACACAGGAAGAAGCCATAGCAAACCGCAGTCAAGACTGGAATTTAAGGCACTCTCTAGCACCACTCACCGATGCCACACTGAGAGTGATGCCTCTATTTAGTTTGTTCTTACTTGTTCACAATAATCATCATTCTTGTTAACCTCAGTTTGTTTTATTTTATTTTGATTGTTTTGTGTTTCAGTCTATTTGTCTCAATCACAGTAAAGGATTTTAAATGTTAAAGTGCTCTTCTCTCCATGAGATGATCCTATATACTGCTATACTATAAAACGGAAATGCGGGGTTTTATAAATTTTATTACTGATAGTCACATCAGAGACCCACCAGTCTCCAAGCATGCTAAACCAAAACTAAAAGGGCACAAGGTTCAGTAACATTAAATTGTAAATATCTGAGTTGTTCAAAAGTGAAGAAATGCATTGAACTGTTAGTAAAAAAACATTCATAACCCCAAGCAGAAGGGAACATATGCCTCATTGAGGACATTAATGAGATAAGACTATGAAAGCCCTCAATGCCTCACAGAACTTAACATTATCTGAATTGTCAATTTCTTCCTCTGGTAAATAAGAAAATTTAAAAAAAAAAAAAAAAAGCCTTTTGTTTGATATTATGTGAGATGCTTTGAAGATCAGCAAATACATCCCCAAGTGTAACCATAGGACCATTGTTTGTGGATCCATTTATTTCATGTAAGTATCCCTCTGTTAGCTTAGCGAGCGCATTTCTTTTAACATAAGATAACATCTATAGATAAATCTAAGGTCTAAAGTGTAGTCATAATCTACACCTTTACAAAGCTTATTTGTATAATTGCGTGAGTTGGTTGCCGACAAATTCAGTTTGCAAATGTTTTCTGCCCCATATTCTAAAATTCAAGGAACTGAAAGGTTAAGAGAGTGAGACAACTATAAAAAGGAAAGCCATTTGCACTTTTTATATCTTGAGATGTTAACAAATGTTCAGTAACTAATAGATCATACCTGGCAATTTTATCTCCACTTCTGCTGTAGGATGTGAGGACAATGACAGGTATTCCATCATTACATGCATCATCAATAAACCTGAAAATCAAAATGGCATATAATTTTAAAACACTGTTGATTTCAATAAATAAATTCATAAACTATCCACGAGCAATTTTCATAACACTAGTAATAAGTACTTGAAAACTATTTGCAAATAGTTTGAAGAGCTATATTCCTAAGCTTATGCTTACTGCCAAAAATGCAACTGTTTACTTCAAAATCCTAATTGCTATTAGAGCAGAATTTGGTAAGAATAAAAATACAAATGAAAACAAGCACAATAACTGGGAATAAGATGAACCGTATTAAAATCTAAGCAATTATCATCAACTGAAAAAAGTTTATGCAGATATTTTTAAATCACAATTGAACGCAACGTGGATAACTTTTGTCATATTGTTATACTAAAACAAAGATTAGTGTCAGATTTCAATTGAAGATACCTAAAGCCCCCCAGCTTTCATCTGGCTTAAGCCCATGCTTGATTCACCCTGCTGAATTTGGTGTCACACCTCTTAAATTGGGTGAACTGAAAGGTAAGATTTTAGCATTGGTAGAAGCCTATTCTAACTCAGATCAAATAAGGCATGACATGATCGACTCTTCTGCTATTTGATATTTATGTATCCTACTCATCATTTTACAGATTCGGGTAGTGGCAGTCCATAAAAGAAGCTTATAAATTTTATTTAAAACTGTGATCAGTAAGCCAGTTTGTAAGCCAAATAGAAAAAGTAGTGACCAATCTTCCAATCAGTTGAACTACAATGGCATAGTTTGTTGGAAAGCTACTAAGCCACCGAAGGGCTACAAGAATTTATTGTATTTTCAGAGACAGATATTTTTCCATATGGTAGCTATTAGAGCCCTTAAAACTTATACAAGATACTTCAAGTGTAAAATTTATATTGAATAGGATTCTACAACTCACTCTTCAACACCAGGTCGTAAAGTCATACTTTCTGAGACCAGAAATTCATTCATTGCATTTTTCTGCCAAAAGAAAACACTGATTTAGTATCTTACCTCACAGAAAAGTCCATTCTAAAAAGAAGAAACTAATTATTTCGAGGGGGAAAAACTGAATTGAACATGACTTTGAACAATTTTAAAATTTAGACAATGCTTTTTAGACAAATAGGAAATCAAGATTAGTACCAAAAGGAGCGGAGAATTTTGAGATTGAGGAAGGTTACTAACATAAAAGAAATTAACAAATCTTATGTAAACCATACTCAACTCCACTTAAGATGTTGACAGAGAAAAAATCAAGGGAGGAGAAATGGTTGGGTTAGTGTCTGTTTTTCCTCACTGTTTTCCAATGTGATTCCTTCTCACATATAGACAAACAACTCAGTAACTTAAAACATTAGGGAGTATCTCTTTTTATGAATATCCTTGAAAACATATGCTCAAATAATAAATTATTTATGGGGAGGAAATAAAATTTAAACCTGCTCTGCCTATTCTATTACTTTTTGTAAAATTTATTTACACCTATGTATAAATATCAACAGAAAGTTTATATTTCTAAGCTATTGTGATTTGAGGATCTTTCAACTTCCATAGTCTGATACTGTCTGGCATTTTCTACACTTCACAAACAAGTTTAATACTTTAATTGTCAGGACCATCCTAATTAAAGATAATAAAATTTGTCTTGACAGTTCATGTGAAAATCTTGATCAAAGCTTTTACTGTTTAAATGGGTCCTGATCAATACTTTCCAAAACGACGTCTCTTTTCTCTTGCTCATTATTTATTAAATTACCAATAATGCAAGATCACTCTTTGATTTCCCTAGAACTTGGAAAGCTATGAAAGAATTGCCATCACAGCAATATAACAAGAAGTTACAAATCAATATCAGAAGCAATCGAAAAAAGGACATAAGAAAATCTACCCCTTGCACCTAAAAGTACCTTTTCTCGCAAGACACTTTTCACAAACGTTTCCTTCTCACTTGTGGGCAATGAAGTAGGCCAACCAATCTACACAAAAGACCATGACAGCAAGACAAGATTAAACAAATCACAAAAATGCCAACACAGAGAGCTACATGTATCATTTCATACTTAACAAACATCAGAAGAGAAATTACCCGATTAAAGTACAAAATCAGCATTCTTTCCTCATCACCAGCACTCTTCCTGGAAAGTTATCAGAAATTGCTTTAGACCATAACTGCAAGTGTTAATCACGATAATACCTCAGTTTATGAAGCATAAAAGCACATTATAGCACTGCATATTTGATAATAAAAACAGGCAATTTTTGTCATGGATGTGACCACAGAAGATAAATTTGTGTGTGAGAGAGATGAATATATTAGAGGCTGAAAAATTATATTCAAATGATGTGGCATATAACTTGCAACCACCATGTAATGATTATGATTTGGTGGATAATGAGTTAGTTATGACTCTTTTGCCACATCATTTGGGCAGTAACATTACTAGAAAAATAAACCTGACATGGATTACAAAATCATCTTATCTCTTTAAGAAGAACAACTCAATTGGTTCTTGTGCAGAAACAAGCAGTGGCCAATTTTTGCATTCTTCCACAAGATTTCCACGTTAAATAAAAGAACAATCAAGACCACTTATAGAATGAGAAAACAATCTTTACAGATTTAACACCTCACAAGGTCTGTATAGATAGGCACAGTCCAATTTGCGCAGTCAAGCCCAAGCTTTCGAAATGCTGAGAGTACAAATACGAAGAAAAGAAATAATCAGCATCTTGCAAATACATATGATGTAAACTAGGTGCCTTTTGTAATTTAGTGTCTGCTGCACCTATGTTGAAGGCTTGCCGATTGTACCGGCGATATGCATCCACGAGGACCCTGAAAGAAAGAGCATGCATTTAAGAAAAACTGTAAGCACAAACAAGGTATGATGTACATCAAAAAGTAAATATCAAAGAGAAAAATCAAAAACACTGAAGTACTAGAGACCAAAAGTTCTACAAGCATAAAAGAAGATTGCAAACTTCTACAACTTTCTATGCAACCAAAGTCAGTCACATAACTCGTGCAACATGTTTACTTATTCTTACAGTATTATATGTTTCTCCACCTAAAATATTGAACATTCCTACATATATATAGTACGTAGGCTAATGACACTGTATGTCCACAATAGCAGGACAGTTTCTCTTCCTCTTTGTTAACTCTTCTCTTCTTTATGGGAACCAGAATCTAGCATTGATCCGAGAGGACAAAGTTCTTCTCTGTTCATAGAAAACTAATTCATCCCAATGCAATCCTGGAAGATTTAGATATATCATCCATTAAAGCCAGATTTTCTCATTTCCATCCGAACTATCAAAATTTTACTATTTTGCTGGACAAATCAGAACCTTTCATAATACCTTTGACCTAAAAGTCTACAAAAGTCGTTGGGAAAAATAGACGAGAAATTGTGAGGTTCGATCTTTATATTTCACACACAAATGTTTACTAAACTTATTGACAATTCGAATTTCAGAAAAGTCATAGACATATTAAATACCCCGTCAAGTTCATAGACTAGTCTTAGAAAATTTACATTGTATACGGTCAAACTTTTAATTTTATGAAAGTCATTGAATATTTAGATTGAATGCACATAATCGAGACTTCAATATTAAACCAAAAAAAAAAAGTAAATATCTAAACAATATCCAATACATCCCAATATTTTCTATATTTTGAAATGATCAATTTCGAAAATATCCATCCAGATATTTTATCCTATACTTCGATGAATTTAAACTTAGCTCCTTGACAAAGATTAATGTAGCAACAAACAACATGATTCATAATAACAGATAAAAACAAAATGAAGCACATAAATATCAAATCAACTTCAACATAAATAAGGAACTGAACCCACAGCAACAAGAGAAATTCAATAACAAAACAATAAGAGGCTGAAATTGTGAAGGTACCCATCAACTTCAAGAAGAAGAGCCAGTTCCTTAGAAGGGTTGTTATGGTTGTGAAGAGCGGAGGTGGAGCTCAAAGCTGTGAGTCCATTGACATCCAGAAATTTTCTTGGAGAAGAAGAATAGTTTCCTGAGAAAGTGGAGGAAAATGAAGGAAGCGACGAGAAATGATAGTTGTTTCGAGGTGGGTTTTCAGAGTGAAACTTGTTGTTGATGTTGGTTATGGGAGTTGAAAAGCTCAGAGAGTTGACAAGCGAACAGCAACCAATTTCCATTGCAACCCTCTTTCGCTGGTGATGCTTATTTCATTCATTGAACCCATTTCTGCTTATGTATGCTTTTCTCCTTTCCCTTTTTTATTTTTTATTTTTTAATTTTTTCAATACATGATAATAAGGTATACAAAATCATACTTTAAAAAATATATATACACACAAATATATATATATACATATATTATATAATGCATTCTATAATGTCCTTAAATATGGATACACCTAACTACAAATGACTGACTATATTTTTTTTAGAATAACTAATTGCATTTTAAAATTATAATTGTATTTATTATATCTAATTATGTATTTATTATATATGATTATAACTAAATGAGTCGAATTATATTATATTAAATCTGACTCATTAAAATTTGATTTGATTTATTTAATTGTAATAAGATATAATAAATATATAATTACATTTATTAAATACAGTCAATATTTTTGGAATATAATCAGTGTCAGATGTATCTATATCCAAGTGTATTGTAAATGACCTATATATATCCAAAGTGGTATACATAGATCGCTAATTCTCAATTTTAATTTCAATGGAATCAAAGAATAATGTTGAAAAGATTGAGAACATGAAGAAAAAAAAAATGATGAGTAACTATGAACATATCATGGAAAACTTTATTTTAATTTCTGAGGTTTCGAAAAATATCAAGTTTTTAAAGTTCTATTGAAAACAGTTTTTTATATCTTTAACGTTTTCAAAGCTCTTAAAAAAACTCCAAACCGTCAGTTAGCTGACGGTCAACATTGACAGAATACGTAAAAAGATATTTTTACCCTCAATAGCTATTAATGGTACTTAAATTACTGGATTACCCTCATAAAATAGTGAATTTAAACTCTATTTGTTACCTAGGTTTGGACTAGGTTTAGTTAAAATTTAATCCAAACCCATGTTTGAAAAAACCATGGGATTGGAAAAACCAATCCCACCTCAACCTTTTATCCCACTGTGGTGGGTTAAATTAAACCCACCAAGACAGATGGGATAATTTAATCCCATCTATAATTTGATTTTTTTTTTTTTTTTGTGATCTTGCCTGATCAGAAGAAGAAGAAGAATCAAAGGAGCAGAAAGAGAAGGAGAGAGAATGGAAACCTTACCAACGAGCAATGGAGGAGATGGAGTGTAATGCCCTCTCCCAAGTTGTACTATATCTATGTACGAGATGAGATAAATTTTATTTATAAAATAATAAAAAGGATTTTTAGAGTGTTTGGAAGTGCAATTTAATTTTTATAGAGTTTCCGGGATGATCGAGAGAAAAATTAAATGTTAAAAGTTGAAAGTAAAATGGTAAAAATAAGATATTTTATAAAGAATGACAAAATTATAAATATAAGGAAAGGATAAGGGCATTGGGAAAAAATGAAGAATTCTCTAAAATCTAGTAAAAGCATAATTTTAAATAAGTCCAAGGATGAAATCAAGCTTAACCCATGCCTATAAATATAGGTGTGTGGTGGGTATGTCGGCAGAAAGAAAATCTGAGAAAGAAAGAGAGAGGAAGAGAAGTTGTCGTCGGTAGAAGCAAAGAGGGCAGATCTGTAGCTGTGCCGAGCTGATTTTTGCCATTTTTTAGGAAGATCAAGCTGATTGGAAGGTGAGGAACCATATCTGATAAGATTTAATGGAAAAGAAATGAGTTTATATGATTTTAGGTTGGTGAGAAAGCTGTCAAGAACATCTTCTAGTATGCAAATGTTTAACCAAAATTTTGGTATATAGATTTGGTGATTGAAGCTGTAAGCGAGCGAGAAAGCAAGGAAAAGGTTGAGCAAAGATCTGGTAAGTGAAATGACTGAAAATAATTATGAGTTGTGGTGATTTGGTTTTAGTTTTAGATAATCTGGTTTCTGTCACTAAACTTGATGAGGTCGCGACCTGATATATTTATGAAGAATTGATAATGTATGTGTTAAGTATATGAATGTGAGATTAATTGAGGTCCGCATGTGTTGGTGCTAATGTAAGTCTGAAGAAATGAGTGTTAGGAGTAGGCATGTGTGAGTTCGGGCAAGAGCTCGCGAGGTGCGAGCTAAAGAAGACCCCTAGCGCATTTTAGTTGGTCGAGATGGTTGAACTGGAAAGCGAGCTGAGTCATGTCTGTTGCTCTCCATCTCACATGTCTGGATTGAGCTGGAGTGTGAGCTCTCAAAAAGAGCCGAGTGAGGTCGTAGCTCATCAGGGGTGCCTGCCCGAGCTAGCTTAAGGCTGTAGCTCGTAAGGGCGAGCTAAGAGGTATGAGGATCAACCTGAGCTAGAAAAAGATCTCAGCTTGTTACGGGAGTGAGCTGAGCGAGCTCGTTGAAGGTGGATGCCCTTAGTTCGGGCTATGCTAAATGAGATCATTAAGATTGGTGCCCTCAGTTCGGGTTGAGTTGGGCAAAGTAGGAGCTCGTTGAAGGCGGGAGCTGAGGTGCGAGCTCGCAGCTTGAGATGGATTGACAGTATTGCAGTCCTTAGCAACATGTATGGATTTGGAGTTAGATAATAATTTAGCTGGCTAAGCGAAAGTTTCATTTGTGAATAAATGTAAATGACTATGAGTTGAGAGAGGAGGTCGCGAAAGCATTTATGCAAGTGAATAGGACAGCAAGCAGTGAGTGTAAATAGATTTTCCCTTATGTTAAATGCTTTTCAAATTTTTCTGCATTTATTATATAAATTCTCATAAATTATTTTTAGCCCATCAACAGTTTGCGTTTAGTATGACAGAATAGTCTATTTGAAATATAGAAGAGTAAAAGTAAAAAAAAAAAAAAATAGTAAAGATTTTCAAGAACTAGTGGAATGACCCAAGCTTATTGATAGACAGACCTTCTAACATTTAGACCCAATCAGTATACCCCACAGTGTAGGGCAAGTGTTGGGAGGGTTAGTCTCGCTAACATCGGGAGGATAGAGTCTGTCATGTCTATTGAATCATCTTCTATACTGTGGGGTATTGTCTCGCTTGTGGTGTGCGATGATAGTTCCGTCATGCAGTAGCAAGATATCTTTGTAGCTTTGTCATGGTGTGTGATGATAGCTATTCCGCCACGTGACCCCCCACACTGAGCGGAGCTGGTCCACCTGTTCATGTGGTTGTAACTTTCCTTAGGTTTCTCATTAGTATAGATTTTAGTAAGAGCAGCATACCATTGAAAAGCAGGTTTTAGAAAGAAATTATTTTAGAAAAAGCTTTTGAATTACTAAAGAAAATTTATAAAAACTCAAGTTTTTGAAAACAAATCCTTTTTGAAGAAAAATGTTTCCAGGAGGTAATTTTATAAAACTTAGTTTAAATCAAACCCTTGCACTCACTACGCTTTATAGCTTACTATTATTTTTGATTTTATGTTACAAAACCTTCTAGGTGCAGGAATAAAGAATCAAGGTAGCAGTCCGCCGCGATCAGGCTAGGTGGGTTAGACGACTGACGACGCTGCATTGTTTCTTCTGTAAACATTGTGCTTCTAATGTTATTATCAATTATGTTATCTTGCATATTTTAAAAGTTGAATAACATTTTGTAGAATTTTTATATAACCATGATGACATGCCTATTTTAGATCTTTGCATACTCATGATAATGTTTTTAATCACAACATGACTGACATGGATGTTGAGAAGAAATTTTAAGATTGAAGGTTTTCTTGTTTAGCAAAGTTACTTATCGATATGGGTCCGCTCCACGACATCCTTTTAGGTCTCAGTAGTTAGACTTCAGAAGGGTCTCGTGAGGTGCTTGGCAGGATCGTCGAGTTCATTAGAGGGAATCCGGATCAAGTCTTGTCATGGAGGTTTGGAGGTGGCATTGTGTATGTGTGCAAAGAAGTGGGTTGGAGGAGTTGTGTGTGAAATCAATGGACAATGCGACCAAGTTCGGGCAAGATAGAGGTGACGACGACGTTGGTGAGCAACGTGGAGAAAGAGGGCCAGGTAAAGTGTTGGAGGTGCCAGAGAAGAGGGAGAGAGACGATTCAATTTGGGCTGGGTTTAAGACTCACTTGATGGTTAGGCAAAAGCAAAAACGATGGTGATAGTGAGAGAGACTAGAGACAAGCACGGCGAGTCGGCAACGTTCATTTGGCAGAGAGAGAGAGAGTGAGATGATTGGGCACCATGAGGGAGAGAGGGACGGGTTCTGGTGAGTTAAAAAAACTGCTATTTTTAAAATTAATTAAATTACTTAAAATAAATTTTATTCAATCTCATATTTTATCAAACATATCACAACACTAATTTATCAAATCTCATATTACACCAAACACATCGAAGTACTAATTTATTCGATCCTATCAAATCTAATCCAATTCAATCATGCGCATCAAACGGGGCTTTACAAGTTAAATTGTCTATAATATTATTTGAGTTATTAAATTACAATTTAATTCAAACCACTCTATTGTAAGGGTGTTTTTTTTTTTTTCCTTTTTTTGTAACTAATGTTTTAGTCATATGGGTTTGATAAGTGTATAAATTGTTGAGATTATTTATTGATCAAATTACCCTTACATTTGTAAAAATTAGTTAAAAATTAAAAAAAAAAAAAAAACTGAAAAAATATCCTCATCTAATTCTTAAAACTAAAAAAAAAAAAAAAAAAAAAAAAAAAAAATCCAAACACTAGAAACAAAAGTGAACAGGATTTCAATTCTTTTTCAGTTTTGTTTTTAAAGCAAAAAATTAAGGTTCTATTTAGCATTTTTTTTTTTTTTAGATGAGCGAACCTAGCAAAGTTTTCTAAATCACAAAGTTATCCATACTATTTTTCTTTCTTTGTAGATTGTTTTTTTTATTTTTCAATCATCACCGAAGACCATCAAACCAATAGTGTAGCAATCAGGGAAACAAAGAACCTGGCCAGCTCGGACCACAACCACAACCATCATCCCAAACCGACCACCATCCCAACCTCTCTCTTCTTTCTTCTCTTTATCACAGATAGGTGTGTGGTGTGATAGGTGTGTGACAATGGTGACTATGTGGTATACTAGGGGTGGTAAGCGCGTAGGGTGTGGTGTGGTGACGAAGAACTGATCATCCTTTTTTTATTTTATTATTATTATTTTTTCATGGTTTTAGATTACAAGCCTCTCTTCCTTATAGCTTAGATAGCCTGCCCGGTGATCACACGGTGGCCTTTCAGATGGGATTAGAGCCTGTTGAAAGGTTTCTGGAAAGCTAAGTTTTTTTTTTATAAAACCTGAAAACTTTATAAAACTCTAGAAAATACCTTTTTTTAGCGGAAATGGATGAAAACTTTTTTTTTTAAAAAAAAACGTTTATAAGTCAAATTCTATTGAAAATCTAGCAGCACAACGACTATTTTTTTTTGAAAAATCCACCCTGTAAAAACATAAAAGAAAAACCTATGCATTTCAAAAATTTCACATTCTTAACTATTAAGCCTCAGGCTATCATTCGTTTCCTCAATCAATCCACAAATATGATTTTGATTTGTAAACCATTCGAAAATCATCTACTTTACGTAAACTCAGGCATGCAAATTAAAACATAATATGAAATCATACGAGTAAAAATATGTTCCGAAATAATATTTACAAAACGTGCAAATAAAACTTAAACAGTTAAACATGTACATGGTAACTCAAAAATGTATCAATGCAGTAGCGTTGTGTGATCAGTCGACCTACGCGTTTGACGGAGTCCCTTCCGCTGAGCGGCTTGTACCTGCACCTGGGGAGGATTTTTAATGAAAACAAGATAAAGTGTGGTGAGTAATAACTTAATGAGCAGGTAAACTTTTATACTTGGAAATTTATTTTCAAAATATATCTATCCTCCCAAAATAATTTTAAAAACTAGTAACTTATTTCTTTACATTAAAAATTTATAAAACTAGTATAATGCAAATTTTATATGTTTTGAAATTCTAGCAATACTTCATAAATCTTACTTTTCTTTTTTTCGAAATTTTACGTCTAATGACGTGCTTTTAATGACGTGCTTTTTATCTTTTTATCTTGCCTTAGATGGTAACCCAATGAAACTTCATCCTTTCGTGATAGTACTTATACATAATAGTAACAGAACTCGCACACGTCACTAAGATTGGGGAAATCTCTCTGTGTAGTCGTTGATAAGGGATCTCAGGAATCACGATACCTACCCTAACATCAGGCAGATCTACACTACCGTATACATGTAGAGGATGACAAACTGACTCGACTCAAACCCCCTGATGTTAGTGACTCTCTCAACCACTCTTATCATATACGCATACGGTACTTCAGCCGGTAACTTTGGGGTTTAGGGTAAACCATAGGTATTTAAAATTTTTTTTAATGTACTTATAACTTTTTTTTTTTTTCATTTGCTTGAAAACATAAAGTTTTCACTAGTAAACATTTTTTTTTTCTAACATAAGCTTTATATTCAAAATACTTTCAAAATAACCTTATCAAATTATTTTTATGCATGTATATATATCATAAGCTTACAATGTACTTTACTTTTAAATAAATACATTTTTAACACAACTTTAAGAATTATACATGCATAATAAAAATAAAAAGGTATGCTAGAAACTTAATTAAACTTAATAACTTGGAATAATAAAAATAAACATTGCATTAAAGTAACTCGAATACTAAAATGTACGTTTGCAAATATCGATAATCAACATATAAATTCGTAAAAGCTTTGAAAATAAATCACACTCACAACTTGCTTCCAAGTTTACTTCACCACTATTCTATGTTTTCCTTTCGCTCGTTGCTTCACCTATATTTTCATATGAGTGAGTTTCCGTTTAGAACTTACGCATGTATTAACATATAACTTCAATCACGAAAGGATATCAAGATATCCGTTTTCAAGATGTATTAACTTTAATCATTCACATCCAATATCCATTCGAATTTCTTAACAACGACGCACAGAATTCACTTCAATTTAAGCCTAATTTTTATACTTACGCGACAAACGAAGTCTTGAAATCATTCTAACCATTTTAACTAAATTTAAACCAAGTTTTTACTCCATCTATCCTATTCAATTTTCTTATCGAATTTACATTCAAACATACATAATATGGTGAAATTTCTAATGAACTTCATAAAACAATATACTTTCGAAATTTTAAAAAGTTTTGCCACGAGATAACTTTTTAATAATCAATGAATTTTCTATCAATTTTCATGCCAATTCTAACATCCAAAATAACCCATACATATGCAATCCAACCACAAACAATTTTTCTATCACAAAATCTCACTTTAACCGAATACTCTTAAGTACCTAACATCAACATTTTTCATCAAACATCAAACTAAATTTACAAACAATACATCAACCATCCTAATCTCAATATTTTTCAAGGTAAAAATCGTCAAATAACAATTCAACCACAATCCTCTCCATTTGACCGAAGCAACACCTATGACCACATCAAAATTTTCATAACCTCTTGCATCAAAACCACATGCAAGGCATCATTTATCACTGTGAGACGTTAATCATCTAAGACCAAACAAAATCTTGCAATAATCCATCCATTAACTCAAATACAATCATAAAAACCATCATTTACCTCTCAAAATGAATTTAGGATGGATGTCTTAGTTCTTTGACTTGCATGCAAGCTTGATGGACTTGGAATTCACTTGAAAATGCTCTCAAACATCAAAAAGGGGTGTAGGTCTTCAAGCTTCCTCTATGTAGTCCCTCTAGCTCTCAAAACCGAGAGCTTTCCTCTTCCATTTTGGTGATCGAACTGCCCTCTTCTTCCTTGTTTCTCTCCCTTTGCATGAGCTGATTTCTCTCACAAATATCACTCAAATCACTCAACAATAGCTACACTTCAAGTCTCACTCTCACAGCAACAACACAACTCTCACTTTCTTTCTTGTTTTCTCTCCCGGCAAATACACCCCTTGAAACTGATTTCTTTTGCTTCTTGCTTCTATTGTTGACTGAATGATTATTGCTTCATTTCTTTCTTCTTTGAATTGTAATATATATATGCCTTACATGACCATGACACTTGTCACTTCCTTTTCTCCATCCACTGTATGTTTGTCACGTATTCATCATGCATGCTTAACATTTGTCTCACATGTCTTCATTCTTCCATTAATTACATGCCACGTGTCCTCTTTCATGCATGCTTCCATTCTCTTGAATTCCATATTCGAAATCATTTCAGATCCATCTAGAAATTATTCAAGAACTAAATTGACACATCCGAAAATTTATAAAAATTCGATTAACACTTACAGTCACTAAAAACAATTATTACATCACTTCAGAAGTAAAATCATTTCCAGTCCTATATGAAAATCTAATAAAATTCAATTACATGATTGGGAGCTTTAAATTATTTTATTTCTCTACAAATATTATATATGAGACTCTAATCGAATAGAGTATTTCTGTCCAATATACTTCGAATTACTTAAAATATCTTCGAAAGGACTTATCTTCGCTCTGTTTTAATTTCCATTAATTTTAATGTTAATATCGAAACTTTTAATCTATGAAATCCATTTTTCAAAAATTATTACTTATATAGACCCCTTTCCATCCGAAAACTTTATTCATAGAAAAAATAAATTATTATTATTATTTTTTATGGTTTTAAAGATATCAAAAGCCCAGATTTTCAACCTTTGAAGATCTAGGTTTTCAAACATAGATTTACTGTTGAATATTTTAGGATTTGATTTTTTTATTTTTTTATTTTAGAGATGAAGAAACCCAGATCTTCATCCTTATGAAGATCTGGGGTCTAAAACTTAGATCTTCAAAGGGTAAACATCAAACTAGATATTTTTTAATTTTTTTAAAAAATTTGTTTATACTAAATCTCTACCGTCCATAATTATAATGGATGGTAGAGATTTAAACTCTTTTATTTGATTAATTTTAATTTTTTAAATTAAATTTTAAAAAATTAATTATTAAAATTAATTTTTTAATTTAATTAAAAAATAAAATAATTAGTTGTAGTTTTATCCTTTTACGTCAAATAGATCTATTTTTTTTTAAAAGATCTTAGCCTCACTCATAAAAGGACTAACTTACCCTTCTCATCCAAACTATCTACCATTATAGACAGTCAGTTGGCTGGCGATTTGAACTTTTTTGAAGAGTTTTAGAAAACTTATGGATGAAAAAAATTATTTTCAAAAGAGTTTTAAAAATATGATATTTTTCGAAACTCCAAGCACTAAAATGAAGTTTTTCCAACATTTAATTAGGGGTTATATTTGGGATTTTAATGGTTATACAAGGAATAATTGTTACTTTCAAAATCTAATATCAAGAGTTAAAAATAAATGGGTGTAACGAGAAGTCTTTTAGGTGACATTAGGCCCAACCAATAGTTTTTGTGAACTAAATAATTATGTTTATAAAAAAATATTTTTCTTGGATAAAAATTTTATTTTTTGTTAAATAAATTTTTATTCAATCATTTTTTAAAATAATAAAGATATTTATAAATATATGTTGATAAAATATATGGTAACCATAAATTAAAAAAAAAAAATTAACTTTTAGTAAATCAACAAAAGCAAAAAAAAATTATAATAGTAGAAAAACACCTACTCTAAAGTTAAAATAATTTGTAATTAAAAAAAAAAAAAAAAGCAAACTCAATAAAATTTTGCATCTCATAACAATGAGATTCATTAAAACCCACATTTTGGGTGGATTTCCTATGGACAACCTTTGGGTTACATTCGACATGCGGGTTTAAGATTAGAAATGAGAATGAGATTGGAAGAGATTGAGATTGGGTTGGATTGGATTAAAAAATTACTGTTCTATGATTGGTAAAATTTGGGATTAAATTAAAATTATACTATATTATATTTGATGTAGGGTAGAGATTGTATTGGAATAAAATTAATTTAAATATTTTATTATATAATTTAAATTAAAATTAATTTTTAAAAAATCTTAAAAAAAAGAAAAAAAAATTGAGATCCAATCTGGGTTAGATCTTTGATGGAAACCAATAAAGCAAGTCTAATGATCCTTTGAGCATCAATGGAGGGCTATGACAAAAGCTAGAGCTAAGAGGATAAAAGAGGCTTTAAATGAGTTGATTCAAGAGATTTGAACCAAGAGTTTTGCGTAATAAGGATTGGATGACATGGAAAGGACAACAAGGCTTCAAAACATGATCCAAGCTCAAGATTGAGTCCAAGATCATAAATATTGAAGGCTTAGGTGACTATTTGAAGGTAAATTGGGTTGGTTTCATTTATTTGTATTAATTTAGGCCTAATTTGTTTTATGAGTTGGTTTTAATTAAGTTAGTTTATTTAATTAGTTTGTTAAATATCAAATTTTGATCTCATTGGATTTTAATTTGTTTTATTATATGTTAGTCATTAGTTTATGTACCGGACTATCAAATTTAATTATTTTAAGTCAAAACTTAGTTATTTTAAACCAAAAGTGGGGTGTGTTAAGGGGCTAGGACATCCATACAAAGGTTAGAAGCTAAGGTTTCATTTATCTTACTTATAAAAAGCTATGTAAGCTTCGAAAACGAGATTAGACATTTTTTATATAAAAATTTGAGTTTTCTCTCTTTTGTTCCTGATGAACTTTGAGAATTTTATCAGAGTTTAATTCTTGATTTATCAACTTGACTTATCTCATTCATTCTTCGTTTGTTCTTAGGAGTGACATCTTTATTATCTTGGTTTGTGGTTTGCTAATCATTGGGTTAAGGTATCTTCTCTTTATTTTCTTTTACTTGTTTTTGAATTAAACTTTCATGGTGTTATTAATTCAATTTATTGTGGGTGTCGTATCATTATATACGAAATTCGCATCAGTTGGTCCCAGAACTTTAGGTATTAATTATGGTTTGATTATTCAATTTATTTTATTTTTTTCTTTTCCGCATATTCATCACCATAATTATCAATTAGTTTTTTCTTCTTTTGTTTTATTTTTCTTTTTTCTTATCCTTGCCACATTGATATGTTTGCCTTTGTTTTCACACCGTAATTTATTTTTATCATCGATTGGTATACTGATGCGAACTCTATTTATAAAGATACAACACTCATGATCAAATTAAAACATAACCCCAAGAAAGATCAAAATATATTTATAAAAAGAAAAAGAATTTTGACCCGTTGATTATATGTCAATCAAGAACCAAAGTTATAAAAAACTTTGACTTAATGATTAAAACTCAATTAAGAACCAAAATTATAAAAGAAAGATATCGATTTTTAACAGAGAAAGTATACATGAATAGTAAGGCTGCTCGAAACTAGTAGGCTCTCTAGTTTGAGAATCGCTTCGGTCTTGTCCTTGGCCTCCACTAGTTTGCCCCGATGTTGTTGTTCTGATCTCTGGCTTGTTGGTCAGAGCTATGTTCGGGCAATCTTTCATGAAATGGTTCTCCTGCCCACATCGTTAACATCTGGTACTACTCCTGAAACACTCGTTTGAATGTGTCTTTCTACATTTCTTGCACATCAACCAATTCTTCTAACTCTCTTTGGTGCTCTCAGATAAGGGTGGCAATTCGGGTTGCCGTGTCGGGTTGGACACAACCCGAACCCGACCCTATAATTTTTAACACAACTCGAACACGACCCGATAAGGAAACGGGTTGAACCCTCTCAACCCGAACCCTATATATAAAGATACAACACTCATGATCAAATTAAAACATAACTCCAAGAAAAATCAAAATATATTTATAAAAAGAAAAAGAATTTTGACCCGTTGATTATATGTCAATCAAGAATCAAAGTTATAAAAAACTTTGACTTAATGATTAAAACTCAATTAAGAACCAAAATTATAAAAGAAAGATATCGATTTTTAACAGAGAAAGTATACATGAATAGTAAGGCTGCTCGAAACTAGTAGGCTCTCTAGTTTGAGAATCGCTTCGGTCTTGTCCTTGGCCTCCACTAGTTTGCCCCGATGTTGTTGTTCTGATCTCTGGCTTGTTGGTCAGAGCTATGTTCGGGCAATCTTTCATGAAATGGTTCTCCTGCCCACATCGGTAACATCTGGTACTACTCCTGAAACACTCGTTTGAATGTGTCTTTCTACATTTCTTGCACATCGGCCAATTCTTCTAACTCTCTTTGGTGCTCTCAGATAGGGGTGGCAATTTGGGTTGCCGTGTCGGGTTGGACACAACCCGAACTCAACCCGATAATTTTTAACACAACCTGATAATTTTTAACACAACCCGAACACGACCCGATAAGGAAACGGGTTGAACCCTTTCAACCCGAACCCGATACGGTTACTAACGGGTCAACCCGTTAACGACCCGTTTAACCGATATGTTAATAATCCATTTAACCGACATAAATAATAACTCATTTAATCGACCTGTTTATGACTCATTTAATGATAGTTAATACATTTAAATTTTAATATAGATATAATAAAAAAAAATTAAAATAAAGATACATAAAACGTAAAAAATACAATTATCCACAAATACAATCCAAACCATAAAAATACAAATATTTACAAAAATGATTATAAAAATATCTTTACAAATATAATCATTCATATTAAAAAAATAAAATAAAATAATTTTTTTTTTTTTTTATGTAGTCTTTTATAATAGAAAAACAATATCAAGCGTTGATTATATCCGCCAAACTAAATTTGTCAAAAAATAATAATTAAAAGTTAACTAATTAGGAAATTATATATTTATACATGAAAAAATAGTTTAACAAATATTTTATCAAAACCAATAAAATTTTACTACTACATAACAATTTGTGATGGGATGAAGTGTTGAGATGAAGTTTGGAGACTTTTGTTTATGTTAGGGTTTAAACTTTGAAGGATATATATATATCTACCACTAAAATTACATGACTACCCCTTCAAAATAAAATTACTTTTTACCCTTATTTAACGGGTCAATCCGTTACCCGTTAGATAGAATCCGAACCCGATCCGATAATTAAACGGGTTAAACGGGTTGACCCGTTTATTTACCCAACCCGTTAATGCTCAACCCTAACCCGTAATAATCGTGTCGGTTTCGTGTCGACCCGTCGTGTCGGGTTCCAAATTGCCAGTCCTACTCTCAGACTCGACTGATTGTTTCACAGAGCTTTGAC
This sequence comes from Litchi chinensis, assembly GCA_019925255.1. Lineage (NCBI taxonomy): Eukaryota > Viridiplantae > Streptophyta > Magnoliopsida > Sapindales > Sapindaceae > Litchi > Litchi chinensis. The sequence continues at coordinate 1,965,280 of CM034469.1, forward strand.
TTGATTGCGTCTTGTGACTCATTTTTTGGCTATCCAACCGAGTTGACTTCTCCCCACTTCTTGTAAACTTACTGGGTCCTCTAAAAACGTTGCATGACCAACCACGTTTCTGAGTTGGTTTTCTTAGCTTAGGTATTGCTTCCACACTCCTTTCCACTCTAATTGCCGCATCCACCAACTTAACATACTAAGTGTGGGCTGCTGATGCCATGTAGGCCCTGATTTTGGAATTTAGACCTACCACGAACTTTTTTGCCTTTTGTTCCTCATTGTTTGCGATGAAAGGAACAGTTGTGACCAACTGTGAAAATCTTTTCTCATATTTTTGTCACTGAAAGTGCCCTCTACTCCAACTTAAAAAATTCTTTTATCTTGACATCCTAGTAGCTCTTCGGATAGAAGTTATCTGTGAATTCTTTCTTGAATAACACCCAAGATATTCCTTCTATATTCTGCTTCTATAATGTTCTTCACCAATCCTTGATCATATCCTTTAGCAAAAAGGCGAAGAATGTAACCATCTAATCCTCTATGCACCTTGTGACTTGAAAAATTTCCTCATTATTCTCCAGCCAAGATAATGCGTGCTCTGGATCACCAGTTCCATCATAAAACTTAGCGCTCAATTTTGAGCGCGTTTAATTGAACCCGTTGTCTTCCACGGCTGGTGGAGCGCTGCTGCTAAAACTGAGCCATCTGCTCTACATTCACATTTCCACCTACTAGCTCTGCAGGTTGTGAGGATCTTGCATGAATGTAATTTTCAGACATGTTGACAGACTCGTCAACGTGTTCCTCTTTGGGGTGTAGGTACCTCAGCAGTTGCCCTCTTTGTGACTAGACAACCTCGACGATGCATGATTCTGTGAATGTCAATCATGAATGATGTCATGTGATGCATAAAGTGAAAATAATATAAAATGAAAGTGACATCGAAAAAAAAAATCATGCAATTTGAAGAAAACATTAAATCATTTTTGGACGTGGAATGATTTTTCGAATCTTTCAAACATCTTTTTAAAATGTTGGCTCTGGTACCACTCTAAAGGGACGCAATCTGGATTTCCCCTTTAAGGACCTGAGCAAAACCCTCCCAGCACCCCAACGAAAATCCTTTTAGCCTTTATATTGATGACTGACTCAAAAGGACTCTGTGGAGTGAACCCATGATAAATTTTCATTTCAAAATCATCTAAAAATCAGGATGGAAAAATTTTGACAGCACAACGACTATTTTCCGACCTTTCTAACCATTTTAAAACACATGTAAATTAATCTATAAATACTTCAAAACTTATACATTCTTTTCTCCACTTCCAATTTGGACCTTAAGTTTACTTCACAATTAACTCAACCATAAAACAAAATATTTTAAATCAGAAATTGCATTGAAAAATCAAAAACATCTCACCATACAAAGAGTCTCAAATATTTACATGAAATCAAAAGTATTCACTTTATGCATGTTTATGAAACATCAAAATATATACATTGATTTTCATCGCTGCGTTGTTGGAAATATCAGCCTAACTTTGCGTTGTAAATAACTCGTTTTGAGCACTTGTTCCTACACCTGCAGAGATTTTTCATAATATAAACAGAAAAAGAGTGAGCTAAAAAGCTCAATGAGTGTCATACGTTTCTATACAAACTTACTTTCTAAAATAACCTCCCAAAAATTATTTTAAAATAAATCTTTATTTCTTAAACATTTCTATTTTTGAAACCATATATCTTGTAAATTTGATAAACGATTTTGAAAGCTCTTACTTTGAATCAAATCATAAAATTTTAATACTTTTCATAAACTTTTGAGAAACAACTAAAATACTATTTTTCTAAATCTCACATATAATAATTTGCTCTTTTTTTTAAAACATATCAATGGAAATCTAAGAAGCTACAATCACATGACGACTAAACTTGCACCGTTCAATGTGAGGTCACGTGGCGAAATTGCTAGCAGCGCTCACTGTGACAAACTACAAAGACATTTGAACTACTACACAGCGGAATTCTACCCTCGTATACGTAGAGCAAGATAATATTCCACACGTGTAGAAGGCGACATGATCGACTCAATCTCCACACACAGATGTTAGTAACATGCCCTCCCAAACTTGCCATACACATATAGGATATTCCGATCAAGTCTGAATCTATAAATTTATCTATAAATTTGGGCATGCCATTAGTCTTTGAAAACTTTCTTTATATATATTTCAAACTTGAATTTTTTTCAATCTATAAGCAGGAAAATACTAGAATATATTTCATAAAATCTCGCTAAGCATGAAAGCTTATTATTTTTACAATTTCATGCATAAATTATTTCCTTTTAAAATAAAATATAAAAGTATCAATAAACTAACGTACTTAATGAAAACTCATTTAATAACATAACAATGTTTTAAAAATAGGCTAATAATGAATTTAACATTCCTAGAATAAATTTACACTCATTGTGTAAAATCTAAAACTTTAGTTACTAGAAAATAATTATTTTTTGGATTAATAGTATCTCTGGATGGAAGGTGTCTGAGTAAATAGTAAATTTAAAAAACCGAAACTTGTAAAGTAAAAGCTTTGAAATTAATATTAGAATTAATTGAAATTAAATCGGAGCGAAGATGAGTTCATTTGAAGAGATTTTGAGTAATCTAAAGTTTATTGGACAAAAATACCTATGTTGGAGAATAAAAGATGTTGACGTCCGGAAACGGTCAACCAGAGATTCTGGGGCCCAGACGGCGGACTTGGTAATTAAGGATTGGTTTGTACTGGTCGAAGTATAGTAAATGATCTATTAATGGGATTCTAGGTTGGTGGTAATTAATTCAGGTGAAGGAATGTCGTTCCTGGTAGTTGGTCGGAGTAAATAAAGTGATGAGCAAGTAATTAAAGAGAAAAAGGGAAAGAAGGAGAGAAAACACAGGGGTTTTTACGTGGTTCGGTGACTGCACCTACATCCACGGCCACTCTGGGGTAATTCCGGCAGAGTGACGGTTCTCTAGTTTCTTCAGCTTGTCTGTACAGTAGAAAAGTCTCCCCTCTTTATAGAGGAAGGGAGCTCACAATAAAGAATATAAAAGAAAAGCTATATGCATCATAGGCAGCGGCTAGTTTCAACTAACCCTGATATTGCCATGCTGCATTAATTGTAAAGGTAATGATGATTTCCTCCCTGCCCAGGTCTGCATTAATTACCCCTGAAGAGGTCTTCACTTCATTAAATGCTTCTGGGTAATTGTGTAGCCAGTTTTCGACGGGAAATCATGGGAGTTGGTAACTCTGACAGCTTTCTGCACACGGTATCTCCTGAGGAAGCTTTCAGGCCAAGCAGAGACGTGCCCTGGAGGAGAGGTAAGACGATCTGGAGGCGGATGCGAGCTCGCGAGCTCGCGACCTGTACGACCTCGCGAACTCCTTGAGCTGAAATCATTGGCAGGAAGCGTGCTGAAGGACTGTTGCTAGCTAGCGACCTGGATGGCCCCGCGAGCTGGCTTGCAGTTGCTGGTTTCGTCCTTGGGCTTTCTGGGCCCTTGCTTCTGTTTAAATTAGACCAATATGTATCGGCCCATCTGGGCCCAAAACAAAAAAATGGGCATAACATCAAGCCCCTCAGCTCTGTGTGCGTTTTGCGGACTGGGAGCTGAATCAAATATACTATTGGCGCCCATTTTCAAATCTTCTGATTCCGTTTCAATCTTCGTACTGTAACTGCTGACACGCGGCGTCCATTCAGGCGTTGGAGCCGAAAAAACGTGTCTCGGGACCGTACGCATTAAATGCGCACGTCTTGTAACTGACAGACGTGATGGCGCGTGACCGAGATCGATGCCCAGCCGTTGGATCTTTGACGGTTACACCTTTATGCTGGATCGGATGGCTAGGGGCGGACGAGCTGGCCTATATAACCTACAGGTCTTCTCATATTCTTCTTTTTGCTTTCCTAATACGACTACAGTACCTTTTCTTCCCATTTTCCATTTTTTCTTCACTTCTGCTTCTTCTGGTTTACTGTTCGTCGTTGGACAACCCCTTCGGACTCCGCCACTACGAGAATTAGCCACCGTGCTCAGCATATTGTACTTGGTTCGAGCAAGGTAATCCTCTTCTTGCTTTGTCTTTTTGTGTTTGTGGCACGATCTGTCTCTGGTTAGGATTGTTATTTTCTGCCTTCGTAACACGCTTATCGGTCCCTGTGAGCTTGTTTGGCCCTTAGGGAGTTGCTGTGTCGGTTGCCTGAGTACCTGTGTACGCTAGGGGCGACCTGTAAACATAGGATTAGCAATATGTAAACTTAGGGTGATATAGTACCTGGCAGATTCGTGTCTCTGGGCCTTTTCTGGTCCTTTGGAGACCAAGTGCGCGACCTGACGAGTAGGACAGCAGTCTTAGGAGTTCTTTTTCTGTGTCTGGTTAGGATCAGTATGCTGTAGGCGTTCTGATGTCATTCCTTATGTGCTGTAGATGTCAGGTCATGCACGCACCGGTCGGGGCAGGACTGCTGCTTCCAGGAGGCAGGCAGGTCGCCAGGATAGCGAGGCTGAGGCTACGACCTCACAAGCTGGCCCATCCAGCGAGGAGGTCGCAGCAGCGGACGAGGTCGCTGAGGAAATAGACCCCCATCCTTCCAGACATACGCCCTCGCTGGTCACTCTTGAAAAGCTGGAGGCTTGGGCTGAGGCATTCAGCCTTCCCTTGGGGTGCAGGGCTAATGTCCCCCTGGACACTGATCGAGCTGCTTACCCTCCTGAGGGCTTTGTGGCGATTAGCCGTGAGCATATGGAGCTCGGCTTCAGGTTCCCTATTCCAGGATATCTCAAGGATCTATTAAACGACCTCAAGCTCGCGCCTTTCCAATTGACCCCAAACTCATATGCCTACTTGACCACCTTGGCTGCGGCGTTCCGTAAGCACGGACTAGGATTTCCCACACCCCGCATCATCCGTAGCATCTTCAGTTTTAAGGCGATCTCAGGGAAGGACGGGCTCTATTATGCCGCGCCTCGCCTATATTCTGAGTATAAGGAGTTTCTACCCCAAAACTGTACTAAGTCCAATGTAGGGGAGTATAAGTCGAACTGGGCTCTGTTCACCTGTCCTTCACTTGCTGGGCTGAACAACAGGAGTTTTGTGCCGGAACCCAGTAGGGACACAAGCACATAAATAAAATTAATTTTTAATTAATTTTTAAATTTTTTTTTTTTTTTTAATCAAGCTAGTTTTTTGCTTTGCAGCTGTCGCAGCCCCTACATACAAGCCTAACGAGGACGAGCTCGCTATTCTGAACGCTTACGCGTCAGCCAAGGAACCATCAGAGGACCTTTTTCCTTTTAGCAGCGAGCTTGCAGACCGGGGTCTTGCGCCATCTGCAACGAGCGCTCTTCTGAACAAGTTCCGGGATTTGGGGATAAGAGGGCAAGCGTGCGAGGTCGCTTCCAACCTTCCTGCTCCTACACAATCAGATTCAGAACCACAGCCCCTACAACAAAGGTCACCGAGCACGAGCTTCACCACCAGCACTTCTTCGGACAATATGGGAAGAAGGCTCACCATGTCCGTCCCTCCTCTCAGGTCAGTTCCACCTGCTGAGCCGGCCGAGGTCGTCAACGTGGACGACACCTCCTCAGACCGCTCTCAAAGAGCGCCCTCACAAGCTGCTGCAGTTGCTCCTTCTCAGACCAGGGCAGCTGCAACTCCTCAAAAACGGGCTGCCCCATCTGCAGGGCGGACTTCTCCTCCAGCCAAGAGGGCCACGGTCTCTGCTGGGGGGGACTTACCTTCGGGCCAGAGTCTGAGGCCTTAACCAGGAAGAGGAAAGGGAAGGCTATAGCCCCCCCCACCTCCGAAGCAGAAGGACTTCATTGCCGTCACTTCGGTCGGTGGGGTCGTCATCGGACGGGAGCCAGGTACTGGAATGCCAGCACGACCGGCGAGGTCTGCAACAGTTGGACAGGCAGATTCTGGCCCTTCTCCTGATGCAGTAAAGGAGATGGAATTTTTCAACAGCTTTGTGGAGTTCGCGCCCGAGGTGATGCGGAAGCGTACCCCCAAGTTGCAGAAGCCTGAGCTCTCAAGCAGAAATCTTGCTGGCTACGTAGCTCGTCATGCTGCATTGGTAAGGTTCACATCCCCCTATACTCCGGCTTTCTTCTTTTCATAAGGCCTTTTATCATCTCTTTTGTCTGTTCAGCTCGGTATGGCATCTCAGAAGCTTTTGAGGGAGGCAGAAGATCATATTAATGAGAGGGAGGCCTTCAGGATATCCCAGGTGCAGTTCGACGAGGAGAGGAAATTTCTGCAGGATGAAGTCAATCTTCTCCAGAAGAATCATGAAGAGCTTTCTGCCAAGCTAAAAGGTGCTGATGCGGCCTTGTCGCAAGAGACTGCTCGCAGGGAGGCCGAAGTCAGCAAGGCCCAAACAGAAATAAACCAGCTGAAGGGCGAGCTCAGTGATGCAAAGGTAAAGCTACAGGTTGCTGAGGACAAGGTAAGTCAGCACAGCTGGGACTTGGGAGCGGCCAGAGGGAAGCTCCTTAGGTCCGAGGAGTTGCGGGCTAAGGCAGAGGCGAGTCTGGCTCAGACGAGGGAGAAGCTGACTCAGACCGTGGAGGGTATTGAAGCCAGGGTAGCTCGGGAGCGGGATAAGATCGAAGAAGAGGTCGAGAGGGAGTTTTTGTATAGCATGTGGGAGCACTATCCGAACTTGGACTATTCCTTCTTTGGGTCAGAAGGGGTCCAAATGATCCGAGAGTTCGTGGAGCTGACTGCAGTGCTCGGAGCACGCAACATGCTGATACTTCCTCTGCTCCTCCAGATGATCCACTTGCTGACCCAGCCCCTTTGCCAGAGCAGGTCCCTGAGGTACCTCCAGCCTTAGAGGATCCTCCCTTGTCTGAGCCTTCAGCGCAAGCCCCTTCTGTTTTACCAGCTCCTGAGTCCGTCCCTGAGGCAGAGCCCCCAGTAACCATAGTTGATCCTGCTCCGTCAGACGAATCTGCTGATATCTAGAACATTTTTTTTTTTATTTTATTTGCTCCTTTAAATTCTTGTAATTTTCTTTCATTTGTTGGAACTCATAGACGAGCTTAGAGCTCGAATTTATAAGATTGAATTCCCTGCACAATTTCACTATTTTGCGCAAGTATGGATATACATATGATAGGCAGTTAGCAGACAATAATCACACCATTACAAGTGTTAAAATGTTGTTAAGTAAATCACAATCGTGAAAATTATACTCAGTTTCGAACTGGCTAACTGCAATCAGCAATTATACTAATGTACCAGCTCGTAAGGGCTTGGACTCAGCAAATAACTTGGTTGAACAAGGCGTTTTGCCCAGCATATGGTAAGCCTTATAAGATTGGCAAGAACTTACTGTTAGTGAGGAGCTCGGAATTTCCTTGTCCTCCATGTTTTAATGATATTGAGCGCGTTTGTTAGCAGCATTTTCCCAAACTTTGAGATTTCAACCCGTGGCTTCATTCGTAGTTTAGGAGTGAGCTAATTTGGTGAGTCTGCGGGCAGCTTTATATATGAGAGGCGTAGCCTTACCCTCTCCCGCGAGGTCGCGGGGCAATTGATTCGCGAGGTCCGCGGGCATCTTTATATATGAGAGGCGTAGCCTTACCTCCTCCCTCGAGGTCGCGGGGCAATTGATTCGCGAGGTCCGCGGGCATCTTTATATATGAGAGGCGTAGCCTTACCCCCTCCCGCGAGGTCGCGGGGCAATGAATACGCGAGTCCGCGGGCATCTTTATATATGAGAGGCGTAGCCTTACCCCCTCCCGCGAGGTCGCGGGGCAATTATGGCTGCGAGCTAATAAATGAACTTGATGCTTGATGTGAACCTCCGTTAGTGAGGATAATACGGATGAATTAAGCATCAGTTGATGAGGCGTTCTCAATTGAGGCCTTTTGTGGAGACTTATTGCCAGAACATGGTCGTGGCTTTGGCCAGCCATTTCATGTGAGAACTCTGGTCTGTGAAGGATTCCTTGGAATTTGTACAGATATCTTCAAGGAATAAAAATATGTGTATAGACATATATGATAATGGATCGCAGCTTGATTACTTTGAGAAAAAAATTTCATTAGCTTTGCTCTTTTTAACATGTACATTTGCTGGTTTAACCAGTTTGCTTTCTGCATCAAATATGACATATACAACAGAAAACAGGTGAAAGCATGTTTACAGACAATCGTCAAAAAAGAATCATGTACAAGGTTAGAGCGAGCTGACAATTCTTAGGTATAATAGGGCCGCAAGTGTTCAGCATTCCAGGCTCGAGGTAACTCAGACCCGTCCATGCTGGCTAAATGATAGGCTCTATTCTTCAGATCTTGCTTGATGAGATATGGTCCCTCCCAGTTGGGCCCGAGTACCCCATCGCTTGCCTTGCGAGCTCTAGGGAGGACTATCCTGAGAACGAGGTCTCCGGCTTTGTAGCTTCGAGCTCGCACCTTCTTGTTGTAATACCTGGCAACTCTTTGCTGGTATACTGCTACCCTCAGGCGAGCTGTCTCCCTTGCTTCCTCGGCTAAGTCCAGACTGGTCTCGAGTAGCTGGTCATTATCCCCAGGTCGGAACGAGGCCCTTCGCTGGCTGGTCACTTCAAATTCGGCCGGTATCATGGCCTCCGTTCCATAGACCATAGAAAATGGGGTTTCACCCGTGGAGTTGCGGACTGTCGTCCTATAAGCCCAGAGGACTTTCTGTAACTCATCAGCCCAAGCCCCCTTTCTTGCTTCTAACCTGGTCTTCAGATTCTGTTTGATGATCTTGTTCACGGCCTCGACCTGACCATTGGCTTGAGGATGGTCCACAGCCGAGAAGCTCTTCACGATTCCGAGCTCATTACAGAAGCCTATGAACTGCTCGCTGGTGAATTGAGTCCCATTGTCTGTGACGAGCTGCTGAGGGACCCCGAACCTGCAGATGATATTGTCCCACACAAACTTTTCTATCTTCGTTGTGGAGATTTCTGCTAATTCCTTAGCTTCGGCCCATTTGGTAAAGTAGTCAACAGCGACTACAGCGTGCTTGCAGTTCCCTCGAGCTGTGGGCAAAGGTCCGATCAGGTCCATTCCCCAGATTGCGAACGGCCATGGACTCACCATCTGCTGGAGGTAGGCTGGTGGAGCTCGCGGGACCTTAGCAAATCTCTGGCACTTATCACACTTCTTCACCAGGTCTAAGGCATCTTGCTTCATAGTTGGCCAGTAGAACCCTGTCTGAGAGCCTTCTGGGCCAAGGACAATGCTCCTGCGTGGTTCCCACAATGACCTGCATGAATATCATCCAGCACTACCCCGCAGTCCTCGCCATCTATGCATCGCAGCAGCGGGGTCGAGAACCCCTTCTTGTATAGCCTGTCGTCATAAATGCAGTACCGGGCTGCTCTTGCTCGGATGCGGCGAGCTTCCAGCTTGTCTCCTGGCAGCTTCCCTTCCTGCAAGTAATTGATTAACGAGCTCATCCAGGAGTTAGGCCGAACCTGTATGATCATCATTGCATCTTCGCCTTCGATGCTTGGAACTGGTAGGAATTCCATAGGGAAAGACTCAAGGAGATCTGCATCTTGGGAGGTCGCTAAGCGAGCAAGGGCGTCCGCGTTGAAATTCTGCGCCCTGGGAATTTGGTTCACTTCAAACCTCTGGAAAGCCCCCAGTAACTCCTTGACCTTTTGGAAGTATTTTGACATCCTTTTTCCCTTGGTCTGGTATTCTCCCCTGACATGGCAAACGATAAGTTGAGAATCGCTGAAAACCCTTACCTGTTCAGCTCGCACTTCCTTAGCCAGGCGAAGTCCGGCGAGCAATGCTTCGTACTCGGCCTCGTTATTGGTAGCTCGGAATTCAAACCTTATGGAACTCAGGATCTTATGGCCTCTGGGCTGATCAGCATTATTCCAGCCCTCGAGCTTTGTTCGATAGAGGATCTGTCTACATAAAGCTCCAAACTTGGTCACCCGTTAACTCCTCGTACTCTGGTACTGGCCCTGTGAATTTCACAATGAAGTCTGCAAGTGTCTGGGCCTTGAACGCCGTTCTGGGCTTGAACTCCATGTCGAACTGAGGGAGCTCGATGGCTCATTTGAGGAGTCTGGTAGAAGTATCTGCTTTCTGAAGGACTTGCCTGAGAGGGTACTGCGTGAGGACCTCAATCTGATGAGCTTGGAAGTAGGGACGTAGCTTTCTGGAGGCAGTTACCAGGCAGTACGCGAGCTTCTCCATTTGTGAGTAACGGGTTTCCGCATCGACCAGCCTTTTACTGATGTAGTACACGGGGAGCTGCATCTTATTCTCTTCTCTCACTAAAGCCGCGCTTAGGGCGTGCTCAGAGACCCCCAAGTACAAGAATAGTTTCTCCCCCTCCTTTGGTTTGGATAGGAGAGGGGCTTGGCCCATATACTCCTTCAGCTTCTGGAATGCCTCCTCGCAATGCTCATTCCATTCGAAATTCCTGGCTTTCTTTATGGCTTCAAAGAATGGTACGCACTTGTCAGTAGCTTTTGAGATGAAGCGGCTGAGAGCCGCGACCTGGCCAGTAAGGCTCTGCACGTCCTTGATTTTGGAGGGGGACCTCATTTCTACGAGTGCCCTGATCTTTTCTGGATTGGCCTCTATTCCTCTACTGTTCACCATAAAACCAAGGCACTTACCGGATGCTACCCCAAATGCACACTTCAGTGGGTTCAACTTCATCTGGTAACTTCTGAGGACCCTGAACGTCTCATCCAGATCGCGGACATGATCTACCGCTTTATGGGACTTCACCAGCATATCATCTACGTACACCTCCATTGTTTTCCCAATCAGGTCCTGAAACATGGCGTTGACTAGACGCTGGTAGGTTGCTCCTGCATTCTTCAGTCCGAATGGCATCACCCTGTAACAGTATAAGCCCCTATCGGTGACAAAAGAGGTGTGTTCCTCGTCCTGCGGGCTCATGGGAATTTGGTTGTATCCTGAGTAGGCGTCCATGAAACTTAGGAGTTGATGTCCCGACGTTGCATCTACCAGCTGGTCAATCCTGGGTAATGGGAAACTGTCCTTCGGGCAGGCCTTGTTCAGGTCGGTGAAGTCAATACAAGTCCTCCACTTTCCGTTCTTCTTCTTCACGAGAACTGGATTGGCGACCCAAACAGGATAACAAGCTTCCCTAACGAACCCGTTAGCTAGCAACTTCTCTACCTCCTCCTTCAGGGCTGCATAGCGTTCTGGTGTCATTGGCCTCCTCTTCTGCCGAACTGGCCTGTGCTGGGGATCTATATTCAGTCGGTGACACATAATACTAGGGTCTATCCCCACCATATCTTCATGGTTCCAGGCAAAGACATCAAGGTTTCTCTTCGGGAATTCTACGAGCTTGGTCTTCACTTCTGGTAGTAGATCTCTTCCTATCTTCACATATCTTTCCGAGTCCGCCTCACTGACTCGCACATCCTCTAACTTCTCAACGGGTCCTGTGGCCCTGTCTGCATCCACCTCGCGAGGGTCGAGGTCGTCACTTACCCCACTTTCAGAGGTAGTTCGCGGTTGGCCACCCGAGACCACGTTTACTTTCTTTCCCCGAACTCCCATCTTTACTGCATCTTCATAACATCTCCTGGCTAACTGCTGCTCGCCCTTGACACAGCCTACTCCATTGGGAGTCGGGAACTTGACTGTCAGCATTCTGGTTGAGGTGACCATGTCTAGCTCATTCATCGAAGGTCGCCCTAATACCACGTTGTATGCTGAAGGGCTACTGATAATAAGGAAGTCTGCAAGAACTGTAGCTTGTCGTCCTGGCTCCCCGAGGGTGAGGGGTAACTTGATCTGGCCGATTGGTACCACTGCATCTCCCGTGAATCCATAGAGGGGCTCCGGCAAGGGTATCAACTGCTCAGCTCCTAAACCCATCTGGTCATAGCAGTCCTTTTACATGACGTTGACTGAGCTGCCAGTGTCTATCATTATTCTTCTCACCTCGACATTGCTGATCTGGGCCCGAATCACAATTGCATCGTTGTGGGGCCAGTGTACTCCTCTCTCATCTTCCTCTGTGAACACAATGCTGTCCGAGGACGCCTTGGCCTTTTTGGTGGGACCCCCAACTCCTCCATAATCTGCCAGCAGGGTATGGTTGGCTTCTCGGATGTGTCTCTGGTGCGACCTGTTAGATGTACCTGCCACATGAGGCCCACCATAAATAGTGAAGATCGTTCTTACAGCGGGCTCACGCTCGGGTTCTTGAGCTCGCTGAGGCTGATGTTGCTCGGGCTGTTGGTCTTGTCTCTGAGGTCGTTGATGCTGAGGTCGCCTGTCAGCGGGCTGTACTACATATTCTCCCAGGCGGCCTCGTCTTATGAGTTCTTCGATGGCATCCTTCAACCGCCAGCAGTCTGAGGTATTGTGCCCGTTCTCGTTATGGTAGGCACAGTATTTCTTCGGGTCCCGATGTCGGTTAGGGGGTCCAGTCGGAGGTGGCTTCCCAAAGTTCTCCCTGTTTCTTTCCGCGGCGAAGATCCTGTCCTGCCTGTCCGATAACAGACTATAGCTGTCATACCGGTTCTGGCGTCGGGGCCTCTCCATCCTCGGCCCTGGCCTAGCTCGCTTTGCCACAACGTTGGCTGACTGGTTCCTCGGCTCCCCTGGCCTATCACCACCAGGATTCTTCCTTTTCTCACGATGGGAACCACTTGCTTCACCCCGCTGACCACTGGGTTTCTTAGCCCCAAAGGCTTCTTCCCATCTGACTTCTTTAGCTGCCCTTTCGTAGAACTCCCCCAGATCCTTCACAGGGGACTTGTATATGCTTTCATACAGCTTCCCATCTTTCCTGAGCCCTGCAGAGATAGCTGTTAAAATACTCTCGTCAGAGGGTGTTTCCACATTACTCACCTCCTCTCTAAATCGAGTAATATAGTCCTTCAGGGATTCATTCTGTTTCTGGAAAATGGTTGCGAGGTGGCAGGCTGGCGCGAGCTGCTTCCTTAATGCCTTATACTGGTCCAGAAACCTCTTCTGACATTCTCTCCAGCTTCCGATGCCGCGGGCTGGCAGGCGGTTGAACCAAGCTCGCGGGGCGTCCCCTAGAGTAGCTGGGAATACTCGGCATTTGACCAGCGGGTCATCTGTCTGAAGATCCATCTGCACATTGAAAGCATCCAAATGGTCATAGGGGTCCGTCTTGCCTCCATATTGAGGGATATTGGGGAGCTTGAACTTCGCCGGTAAGGGCACTGTCTCGATCTCCCGAGTGAATGGTGCTCGACGGTTGTCCCGCTCTTCCCCAGTCTGGCCTCCAGGTCGGGCCTCCAACTGCTGGACCCTTTGCAACAACTCTTCTACTACTGGGTCCTGGGTCACTGATGGCCGACTGGGGTTCCATCTGCTGGTATTTTCTTGCTCCCCAAGGTAATGATTCTGCGACCTGCCTTCTTCACCGAGCGCTTCTGCGTGTCTGGCAGCCCTCCTCGGCTCGGGCTCATAACCTGCACGATGTGCACGTACTCGCTCTGGCCCACGACTGCCCTCTTCGCGCCTGGCGCCCTCCATACTCGCCCTCGCTCTTATCTCGTTTTGGCGAGGTGGGATTTCCCGCTCTTGGTTCCGGCCTCTGGCTCTCCTTGGGTGCAAGTTCGAGGAGCGGGCTGATCCTTCGGTCTGCGACCTTTCCCTTATGGCTACCCCCTCTGGAGTTGGTATCTCTTCTGAAGGTCGGCGGCGAGCTCTGTCTGGAGGTGCTGCGTCTGCCTGTCTCGGCACCACGCGGGCTTGGACTTCCACCAACGCCCTCACTGTTGTTGTCAACTCTCTCACTGCATCCTCCAGAGCTCGTTGGCGCTGCTGCCATTCCTGAGCGACCTCGTTGCTTGAAGGCGAGGCACTCTGTTCTTCTTGGATCTCACGACGTTCTTCTGCTACTCCGACACTCCTTGTGGCCTTAATCCTGGCCATGGTGGACAAGTATAAATGAGAATAAAGTAATGAGTAACTGGAGATTACCAGGTCGCTGTTGGGCCCTCCTTCTAGCGCCAAAAGATGTTGACGTCCGGAAACGGTCAACCAGAGATTCTGGGGCCCAGACGGCGGACTTGGTAATTAAGGATTGGTTTGTACTGGTCGAAGTATAGTAAATGATCTATTAATGGGATGCTAGGTTGGTGGTAATTAATTCAGGTGAAGGAATGTCGTTCCTGGTAGTTGGTCGGAGTTAATAAAGTGATGAGCAAGTAATTAAAGAGAAAAAGGGAAAGAAGGAGAGAAAACACAGGGGTTTTTACGTGGTTCGGTGACTGCACCTACATCCATGGCCACTCTGGGGTAATTCCGGCAGAGTGACGGTTCTCTAGTTTCTTCAGCTTGTCTGTACAGTAGAAAAGTCTCCCCTCTTTATAGAGGAAGGGAGCTCACAATAAAGAATATAAAAGAAAAGCTATATACATCATAGGCAGCGGCTAGTTTCAACTAACCCTGACATTGCCATGCTGCATTAATTGTAAAGGTAATGATGATTTCCTCCCTGCCCAGGTCTGCGTTAATTACCCCTGAAGAGGTCTTCACTTCATTAAATGCTTCTGGGTAATTGTGTAGCCAGTTTCCGACGGTAAATCATGGGAGTTGGTAACTCTGACAGCTTTCTGCACACGGTATCTCCTGAGGAAGCTTTCAGGCCAAGCAGAGGACGTGCCCTGGAGGAGAGGTAAGACGATCTGGAGGCGGATGCGAGCTCGCGACCTGTACGACCTCGCGAACTCCTTGAGCTGAAATCATTGGCAGGAAGCGTGCTGAAGGACTGTTGCTAGCTAGCGACCTGGATGGCCCCGCGAGCTGGCTTGCAGTTGCTGGTTTCGTCCTTGGGCTTTTTGGGCCCTTGCTTCCGTTTAAATTAGACCAATATGTACCGGCCCATCTGGGCCCAAAACAAAAAAATGGGCATAACAAATAGGTATTGATGATTTTATATCCATAAGAATTTTTTTTTAGGATGAATGGAGAGAGAAAATACTCAATTAGAATCATTTATGGTCGATTTAAAGATTTAAGGGCCATAGAATATTTTTTAATTTATTAGGGCTAGAATGTGAATTAAATTTATTAGAAGGCCAAGTAGATATTTTCTACTCTTAAGCACATCTTGATTGTATGTGAGTATTATATGGAATGAGATCTCATGAAGAAGCATAATCTATGTGAAACAAAATGGGCCAATGAGAGATTGACACTTAGAATCTACTAACTTGGAAAAGTCTATATAAAGTGGAGTTAATGGGAAATGAGAAGCAAAAGTAAAAAGAGAAATTAGAGGGAGAGAGGAGTCAGTTGAGAGAGAGAAAGAGAGGCATTCAGGCACTTGAGAGAGAGAGTTGTGACCGAGATCAAGTTAGATATGAGCACAATGTTTATGTTGATCAAGTGAGAGCCAAATTGAGAGAAGTTCAAGAATAAATCAAGAGGAGATAAGTTCGGTCAAGGAGGAAGCTTTCTGCCAAAAGGAAGAAGTCAGATAAGCTTATTGTCATTGCGAATCTTGAGTTGATTTTGGGTATTCCCAGCGCTTGTAAGTCATTTGGATTGAAGGGGAGCTCATGCCTAAGAGTATCCAAGAAGAGCAGTAGCCTTACTTGTTAGTTGGAGTAAGGTTAAGGGATTTTTAAGCTATTTGAAGTTGCATGCAAGTTGATGTGGAGGATTCGCTCATTTGGAGTTGTCTTGGCGAGGTAAGTGCGAGACCTCATGATTTTCCTTGTGTGAAATGGAAAATATAGCATTAAAGTTTGAAATAAATTTTGGGTATGTGAGTTGCCATGTATTGGTTATATGTGTATTAACATGCTAAGTTTTATTCTGGATGTGGTAGTTAGAGTAAAACTTGGGAAGAAATGTTAAGATGTAGCTTGTGTGAGTTTGGGCCAAATTAGGCCAGGTCAACAACTCGCGAACAAGTTAAGGGCTACAAGCAGGGTTATGTTGCAGTCTATTTAAGTGGTTGTTTGAGCTTGGCGAGCTGGGTAGTGCTCACATTTCAGGTCGAGCTAGCTAGGACAGCAACTCGCAAGGACAAGTTGGGTTATGCCCAATCTGTAGCAAACTTGACAAAGCTGAGCTAAGTACAGTAGCTTGCGAAGGGCGAGCTGGAATGGTGAGGTAGCTCGTAAAGGAGGCGAGTTGGAAGGAGCTCGCTATCCAGGCCAACGAGCTGGACAATAGCTCCCAATGGACGAGCTGGGCAGTAGCTCGTAGCTCTTGCTTAGTACGTTGTAATTCGGAGGGCAGTGTTTTATATATTGAAATGTTGAGTGTTTCGAATGAATTGTTGTGACTAAGAAATAGCAATTGTATTGAAGTGTAAATGAATCAGCGAGCTAGCAAAGGACGCGGAGGAGTGGTTATATATATTGGAAAACAAGTTATGAGTGTGGTTTATTCCCAAAACTTTTAAAGTTCATAAATTGAATTTAATTATTGCACTTGTTTATTTCTGAAATGATTTATTTTAGCATGTTTTCAGTTTATATATATCGCATGTAGATTTCTGAATTTATATTATCAATGTTTACATACTGTAGTAGCAATATAATTTATTTATGTTTACTTACATGCCGATAAAAGACATGCTAGAGAGTATTTTTCGAGCTAAATTAATGTATTTTAGAAATAAATAGAAAAAAAGGTTTTACGTAGCTTGAAAAGATTTATAATACCTATGGTTTACCCTAAGTTTCAAAGATTACTGGTCGAAGTACCGTATACGTGTATGACAAGAGTGGTTGGGAGAGTCACTAACTATGAGAGGTTTGAGTTAAAGTTAATTAGTCGCCCTCTGCACGTATACGGTAGTGTGGATCTGCCTAATGCTAGAGTGGTTATCGTGATCGCTAAGGTCTCTCATTGGCGACTACATGAGAGATTTCCCCAATCCTAGTAACGTGTGTGAATTCTGTTACTTGTATGTACAAGTACCGTCACGAAGGATAAGTTTCCCTGAGGTAAACAATAAGGCAAGTTTTAGCAAAGAGAAGCACGTTATTAGACGTAAGATTTCAGAAGTAAGAAAGCTTTACTATGAGAAAGATTTATGATCATTATTATCATTTTCAAGCAAAAATTATCTTTATTCATATTTTATCAGTTCAATTCAAAGTGTTAGTTTTCTCAAAAGTATTTTGGGAGGTGTATTTTCATTTTGAAAATAAGTTTCAAAGTTGATAAATACCCACTCACTGAGTTAATACTCACCACTCGTTTCCTTGTTTTATAAAAACCCTCCTCAAGTGTAGGTGCGAGCCAGAGATTAGAGGGCACTCCGTCAGGTGTGCATGAGGGCTAATATGTGATGCTACTGCACTAGTTTGTTTGCTTCCACACTATCATGTATTTGCATCCCGTTTGAACTTAGTGCATGTTGCATAAATTAGATTTAAGAACTCATACTTGGTGTATTTTGTATTATATTTTGACAAACCATATATGCACTTAAGTCCTAATTAGTTTTAATGGATTTAAGTTATTTTTGAAATGAATTCGTGTTTGTGATTGATTGTGGAATTGGATGAGGGCCTGAGGCACGGAAATTGAATTTGAGAAATATTTGAAGTGCATAGGTTTCTCTTTCATGTTTTACAGAGTGAGTTTTTCAAAAAAGCAGCCTCATGCCGCCGAACTTTTGTAAAACCCTATTTTACAAATGATTACTTAGAAATTTAAGAGTTTCCACTTGTTCTGGTATGGAAATAAATTTTTAGAATTTTAAAAAGGTTTTCATAAAATGTAAGAGGTTTAACTTCACGGGAACCTTTCAACCGGGGTAAATCCCGCCTAGAGGGTCACTGTGGGCTTACTGACAAGCTACATAGTGTATAAGGAAGATGAGCCTATCACACCAATTCCTAACTCACGGAAAAATTCACGATTTCCTAGCTCACAATAATTTATGACTTCGAATTCCTTTACCTCCTAGTTACCTATATATTTTGACATTCTATTATTAGGCAATGTCATAACTAAACTTATTCGAATCTACACATCCATTAATATGTATCAATTCATAAAACGCTTCTCCACACAAGGATTTCTAAGCACTCCAATTTAAGTCTAAATTTTACATCAAGGCATGAAACACATTTTTGGATTATTTTGGCCCATGTTGGTCGAAGCTACACTATCCATTTCATTCGATCTTTCTCATTGTAATTGCATTTAAAAATATGATTAGGGGTGTAAATGCAAGTCCAATTCATAAAACATCATATTTATGTAATAAACTAAAGTTTTGCCTTAAAGTAATCATTTAACTTTCAAATGAATTCCTTTAAATTTCCTTATTAAATCATCAATACTAGCTATAAAATCATCCAACACATCCTAAAACAATTTTCCATCACCTTAACATCAATATGGTAGAACATGGTAGCTTATATATCAAAGTTTTGCTTCTAATTTTTACATCAAAACTTGATATATTATCACATCTATATGCATGAAAACCACTTAAATAAAATAAACTCCATTGGGATAATTTCCACACTCCTTGGCTGAACACTTCATCCACACACAAGACCAACATTTCATCAAGTTTTAAACTTAAAAAGACAACAAAACCACATCATTTTCCATGGCAAAACAATCAAACTAATTTGAACTATCAAAAACTCTCTTTGGTCATGACTTTCATGCATCCAACACAAATTTTTCTTTCAAATTCCACACCAAATTTTAAATGCAACTCAATCCCCATCATTTGAAGGTCACAACACTTCAAACTCAAACATAAATTCACTACAAAAACCATCCAAGACCATAAATCCAAAAATTACACAAACTAGTTCATGAAAAACTCAAATGTTACCTCTTTAAATTAGCTTCAAATGGATGGATTTCACTTATAAGTTTGTGTACACCTCTTGCATGTGTTAAAATCCTCCAAAAATAGCTTCAAAATCAACCAAAACAACTGTTGTCTTCTTTGGTTCTTCACAGCAGAACAATCCCCTTATTTATTCTTCTCTCAGCCAAAAACACCTTCACTCTCTATTGCTTTTGTTTTGACCGAGTGGAGAGCTTCTCTTCATTTCATTTCATTGTTTGTTTCATCTTTATATACTCTTCGTATTGCCCTTACACTTGTCATATATTTCCTTTCAATCACCATACACTTGTCAACCATTTATCCTCTCTTGTGTCAGATGTCTTCCATGCATTATTTCTTTCCTCATTTGCACGCCAAGTGTCCCATTTTCGTGCATCACTTTCATGCTTTTCAATTTCCTAAATTGTCCTTCTTGTATTCGAAATCATCTCGAGTTCATCTGAAAATTTTATTATAACTCAATTTTACATCCGAAAATTTTATTAGAAATCGATTATACATTCGGATCCGGTCACTTTAAATTATTTTATTACTTCACAAATAAAAATCATCCCTTGAACCTATCCAAAAATTCTACTAAAATTCAATTTCACATCTAGGTACTTTAATTTACTTTTATTACTCCATAGATACGTCACATTTAATACAATATATGTACAGTATAATGATCAGGGAGGGTATGTTACATCAATGATATAAAGAAAATCCAGACTATGACAAATGCAAAATTCACTTAAGGCCTGCTGAGTATCTTTATTAGATATGTCTCTACAATTCTAATGTAGGGTTTTCATTTAACAACAGCCTTTTTGGACGCCCTTTGTATTGGGTAAAATTGTCACATTTTTCTTCCTATGCTTCCTAGAAGTAACTGATTCCCAGACATCTCCTATAACGCCCCAAATTTTCTCTATTTAAGAAAAACAAAAATATATTTGGATTAATAGTATTTTCAGAATGAATAGTAATTTTTTGGATGAATAGTGTTTCTAAATTAATAGTATTCGTGTGAATAGTGAATTTTTCAAAAAACGGACCCCAAAGTCAAAAACTCCAGAATAAGTAATAAAGTCTAAAAAAACTGAACAAATAAAAAATGAGTCAGTTTAAGGTAAAATGAAACAATTTCCAATTCTGACGGGAAATTCGAAAGGATTTTCGAAAAATTTTAAAAATTTAGATAAGTGTCAAAATGAGTATTAAAATGCTCGATAAGTATTTTAAAAACTTAAACGACACTTCCAATGGAGATTTTGATGAAAATTGAATTAATCTGAAAATCACCGGAGGCGATTTAGTGAATTACGGAGAGCTAAAAAGAGGTATGGAATAACTTTTAAAAGTTACTAGGTTACTAGGAGTATGTGGGAAGTTCGAATATAGGCCCTGAAAAATTTTGAAAGGATTTCAAAAAAGTCCCAAAAAAGTCGGATCCGAGACGTCTTGAAAAAGACAAATCAAGAGAGATAAGAAAAGGATAGACATGTGGGGCAAGTAACCATTGAAAATGTGACATGTGACATAGTGAATAAGGATGAGGACATTTGGTAAGATTTAATTGATGATATTTTTGTGATTTTAGAGATATTTTTAGGGCAAAATGGTCATTTGACAGATAGTATATAAAGTTGAATGAATGAGATGATGAAAGAAGAAGTGTATGTCGGCCAAAAGAGAGGAGAAAGTGAAAAGAGAGAGTGCAGTCGTGAGAGGGATAGTGAGATCGAGAGATTGCAACCAAGAGAGAAAAAAAAAGAAATTTTCGTGAAGGAAGAAGGAAGAAGAAGAAAAAGTGATCCAACCTTCCTTACCTCTCTAATCCATCAAGAATATCTCAAGAAAAGGGTGAATAGAGTTAAAGAGGTTAATCATTATCAAATCAAGCTTGGAAGAGAAGGAAAGCATTAAGCAAGTTTGGGTCAAAAATATTAATAGGTAAGAGTTAGGGTTTTGAGATGATTTTAATGAAAATTTAATTGATTTTGAGTTTAAGGTTTTTAATTGAATAATTGATAATTATTTGATATGTTTGGATATGATTTTGAGTTTGAAATGAAGAGGATGAATGGATTTGGTCATATACTAGTATGTGTATAACTTGGAAAAATTTGTGTATTTAAATGGATTTTAGTGTTTGGATGAGTTTATAGGTGATATTGAATTGATTTGCGATGATTTTTAGAATGAAAATGCTAGTGGATAAATAGATGAGTAATTATATTAGTATGTGGACAATTTGTGTTGTTGTATGTGTTGTATTGATTTTAATTGCTTAAGTGAGTTGTATGATGTTTTGAGATGGATTTGGATTAGTTGGAATCAAAAGAATGAAAGAAAAATCAAAATGAAAATTTTAGGTAATAATTTGGTTAAAGTCAAGAATAGGTGTGTGGAACGTTATTCAACCCTTTTAATGTGTTTTTAGTGATGTTCAGGAGGTGTTTGAGTAAATTGATGAAAAGAAATTGAGAAGATTGAGTGGTTATGCATGAGATTCAAATTCGGTTAGAATAGGTGCAATTGTATACTGAATGGATTTTTGATGCTTGATTTTGTGTTTGATGAAAATGATATGAGTTTTGGGTAGATTTTGAGCTAATTGATGTAAAGAAAATGAAAAATACGAGTGTGGTTCATGAAAATGGATTTTTTGCTAGAACAGGGTGTAATTGTGTATTTAGTTGATTTGTTGATGTTTGATGTGGGTATGAAATGTTTTTGGATGAGTTTGAATGAATATGAGTCAACGAAATGAAGAAAATGGATTTGATTATCTAGAGGGGGTGGACGACCAAAGAAGAAGATAATGGAATGTTGTTGATTTTTTTTAGTTTGATATAATGGTATGAGAATTAATTGAAATTAAGTTAGTTAACGGAAAACGAATTAAAGAAAGGGATGAATTTTGCATTCTTAAAACCTAGGTGTGGAACTAGCTCAAGGAACCCAAAAGAAAGTTAAAAAGAAGTGTGAGCTCAACTTGAAGGGGTGGAGGAGCCATAAATCATGCCCAAAAAGGTTGGTGTACACTTATTTTAAAAAGTCATTTTTACTAGTAAAGGTTTTGTTTAATTTAGTATATGGTTTTGTTAAATTTTAATTAAATAGATTCCATGAATATGTGTGAATTATGTTGTGAATGATTTTTGTAGTATTTGATGATCAAAAATTTGAAAAGTTTGTGAAAAAAATTGTATATTAGCCGAATAGATGATATGGGGTTTTTGTGATATTATTTTGATAAATTGTAATAAAAGTTTGTTTGAATATGGTTTTAATGATTTTCGAATGAAAATAATAAAGAAATGAAAAAGAAACGGACAAGTTAATGCCTTGACCGAATGTATATCGAAAGAAGAGCACAACAGTTTTGATAAGATTTTGATGAATTAAAGGCATGAAAAATGATGTGTTGTGACGCTAAAATGAGACTTTGAATAAATAGAAAAAAAAATTTTGATTGGAAAAGTGTTGTTGCTTTTTTTTTTTTTCTTTTAAATGAAATTTTTATTCAAAAATAAAAGTTGTTAAAAATATGAAGTTTTTGGTAATATATGAAAAATTATAAGGGCCTGAGTAAACCTGAACATTGGTAGGTGAGGATTGGTAGTTGGCATGTCAATAGGGTAATATAGCAGTACTGCGCCGATTTGCTTATACATGTTGATATGAAATTCATGGACCTTGAGAGGCACTGAATCTCAGATCCCAAAATTTATGTAATATGTGAAAAATGATCCGACGGGTAGTCATCGAGTGTCCAATACTGGAGAAACCCGTTTACCAATCCATGATATAGTATCAGAGTTTACAAATGGCGCTGAAAAAAAAAATTTAAATGAAATTGTATAATTATACTTAAAAAAAAGTTATTTTTATGTATTCCATATGTGTGGTTATTTGTAAATAGATTACTTGTAAATTTTTTATAAAAGTTTGAGATTTGTGGAATTTTGTTTGATAATACAGTATTTTTAATGAAATGGTATTTAACTTTTATTGTGTTTTCTTACGAATATTTGAAAATGGTGAAATTTTGTTTTGTAGGGTCATATTTGGAAAATGAATTTTATGCATTTCATGTATATATGTTTACTAGTAAATTGATCTCTTTATGATTTATTATGAAAATTTGATAACTGTGAAATCTTGCTTTAAAATCTTGCTTTAAAATCTTGTATCTTCGAAAATGATGAAATTTAAATTTAGTATAACATCTCGTAATTTATTTATGTATAAGTAGTGTTATTAAATTAAATAAGTAAGCGTATTCAATTGGATTAAAAGTTAGTTTAAATATAATCAGTATATTAATATATTTAATTGTTAAGAAAATTTAATATTGATTTAATAATTTATGTTGAAAAGTATTTTATTTAGTAAAAGAATTTAATTAGAAATTTAATTGGAAAGATTTGAGGATGAAAATTTATCGTTGGATGGTTAAATGAGTGCATTTAGAATGCATTGCATGAGAAATTTTCGTGAACCAACGACAAGTTGAAATTTAAAAGTAAAAGTTATGAGCAATAGAAAATTAGCAAGTGTGTGGTGGAAAAGTGAGTGAAATGGTGAGTTGTTATTGTTGTCCAATAGAAAATGGGCAAATGTAAAGGTTTTTGGGCTCAAATAGAATTTTAAAAAAGTTGGGGCAAAGGTAGAATTTTAAGAAGTTATTTAGTATAAATAGGGGTCAAATTTTTCAAAATTTCATTTTCATCTTCTTCCTCTTTCTCTCAATTTCTTTTCTCCTTTCAAGTTATAAAACACACCAATCATCTTGTTTTCATCTTTCCTACCTATCTATACCTTCATTTTTTGCAAAACCCTCTAAGATTTCAAATTTTATTTTCACTAGAAAGAGGTCAAAGTGAGGTATGTGCTGTAATTTCTAGTTTTTGTGTTCAAAATAGATTAGTAAGCATGTAGATATATTCCTAGGCATGTAGTGGTAGTTGGGTAAGCATTTATTAGGGTTGATTTTATTTTTATGGCTTTAAAGTGTGATTTTGAAACCCTAGGTGATCAATTAAAGCGTGGGGAGTCTAGCAAGGCGAGGAGAAACTTTAAGCTTTCTAATTGGAGTGCTAGAGAGCATGGGTGTAAGCTCAAAGAGGTTGGTATACCTTTATTCCCGATTTTGATTTTTGTCAACTAACTAAACAATTGATTATTTTGCTTTGTAACTTTGTGATATTGTTCTTTGGATGTGTTGAGTTGTTATAAATGATGTATATGTGTTATTTGGATGTTGATAAAAGGGATTTTGTGATGAGAAAACATGAGAAACGAAAATTTTTACAATAACCTCTTTTATGGCTAAATTCACCCTAGAGATTGATCTATGAGTATTTTCATCATTTCAAGCCTATTTATGTGTTTAACGGATGATGTTTAAATGATGTGTGGGATGAATTTTGAAGATGAAACAAATCCTTGAAAAACTAACCTCTTGGCCGAATGTAATTCATAAGAAAGTCAAGGGGTGTTTTTGTCATTTTGCTTGTAAGGATGTATTGATTACATTATGGTATGATGATTTGTGCGATTAATTATGATTTCGAAGAGAAAAATTCGAAAACCACTTCTTGGAGCCAACTGGAAGTGTGAAACGAATATAATTATGTAATAAAGTTTTTATTATGAAACCAATTACGAAATAGTCCTTTGGTAATGGCCAAGAAGGAGGTTTCGAAAAGCGAAAGTAAATGCAAATGTTTGATAATTAAATCATTTAGAAAAGTTTAATCGAAAACGACAATTTTCGTAATTAATGAAATTATAGAGAGCCTAAGTAAACATGTACATTGATAGGTAAGGATTGGTGTTTGGCATGCCAATAGGATATTATTAGCAGTAATATGTCGTTACGTTTATGTATTGATGTAATTAATGAACTTTGAGAGACATTAAATGTTCGATTCAGAAGTTGATATGAATGTGAAGTTGAGCTCCGACAGGCAGACACCGAGTGTCCGATGCCGGGGGTAAATGTGAAATTCGTTACCGATCCATGGTATCGTGACAGCATTTACGATAGACTCTTACGATAATGTAATAACTAATAATGCACTTGAAATGAATATATATATTTGAAAAAATTTTTATAAAGTTCTGAATGATCGTTTGAAAATATGTTATGTTGAATGTTAATTGTTTTGTGAAAAGATACCTTTTACATGCTATGTTTATAAAATTATGAGATTTGATATTTTATGTGTATACCAATTGAGCTATTTTGCTTAACGCGTTGGATTTTCCACGTGCAGGTAGTGAAGTGAGTCGAGTAGATTGAGAGAGAGAGTCCATTGAGAAGATAGTCCCCAGTGCGCTCTGCAAGTCACAGCTAATCTTCGAACTTTTTGGTAGACATCTTTGTCATGTATATATTTTGTAAAAATAAAGTTTCATGAACCCTTTGTATATTCAAATGTCTTTGCGTGCAAGATTTTGTAAATTTCAATGCATATAGTCTGTATAATGTTTTAAACGTTTTCTCAAAGATTTGGGAAAACAAGAAGATGTTGTATCTTAAAATGGGGGTGTTTATTTTGTTTTGAAGCTTTATGTAAGAAAAATGTATGATATTTTTGAATTTATGTGTTGAAGTGGTTGGTGATGGACGGTGTGCCCGATTGCAGAAGTTGAAAAAGTGAAAATACATTTGAAGTATTTCTTTTGAATATGCAGGTTTAAAAATTTTAAGTGTTACAATAAAATAGAGGAAACTCTGCCGAATTTTTCGTAAATTAAATTAACTAAATAAACGGGTTTTTTTGTAAATAAGAAATCGTAACGTCCTCCGCCTTGGCTCCGGCATCCAGGATGTCGGGGAACGAAGGGGAGGGTGTTACATTTGGTGTACACCTACTAAATAGAAATATTTAGCGTGTTGGATTTACCGTGCATAGGTTGAGATTTGGACACTGTAGATAAGAATTGACGAGAAAACATCTATCGCGTTTTCTGCGAGTCACATCTCTCCACATTTTTGGTAGTCATTCTTTTGTTATTGTACATTTATGTTTAAGCACATTGACGAGAAAAAAAATGCATATGTATTTGTTTACACGAGATGTTATAGATGATAATGTATATAAAACATAGAAAAAGTTTTTGGCCTGTAAAGTGATTTTGTAAAGAAATTCTTACTTATCTTTTAATTAGTGTTTAATTTCGATTAATAAGACTTTTATTAAAGGTTGTATTTATAAATGTTTGTAAGGTAAAGTGATTTTGAGTCAAATAGGAGATTCGAAATGGTAGTTGAGAACCTGAATGTGTTTTAGAAGTGTCTTCCTCTGAAATCTGCAAGTTTTGAAAATTTTGGATTTTTCAAAAAAACATAGAAAACTCTACCGGATTTTTGAAAAAACAAATTATAATGCATATATATAAAATAATAATGAATAAACCGATTAATATAGCATCCTTCGATTCGATTCTCATTCTAATGGGAAGAGAATCGGGTGGAGGGTATTACACCTCTTTCCTCTACTGCATTCTTTTAAGAAGAAGGCCCATCAGTATGCATATTGTTCTGTGAATAATTATGATTATTTCTTGCTTATTTAACCTATCATTTATGTTATGTTTTCGAATGAAATTGGTGCTTTTATTTTATTTTGTGTTTCTATGTTTAAATTTAGATTTTGAGAAGAAAAGAGTAGAATTGGCAAATTTTTAGAATAAATTTCAACAAAGAAAAACTAGAGATTTGGCCTAAAAAGCTCGTGGTGCGACAGTCATGATAAAATGAAATAAAAGGAAAACTTATGCAAATATATGGTGGTGGCCTTAGCTTGAGACTGACCTATCATCATACAAAGGTTAGAAGATTTAATCATCAGATGCTTTGTCATAAATTCTAAAAATTAACAAAGCTTAAGAGAATTAGAAGTTCAAGGGTCAATTATGTATTTAGCCAATCAATCCCGAGTTAAAGATTGCGTACTTAATGAGTTACAAGCTCATGTTGCAAGATCAAGCCGTGGACAAGCTTCGACCAAAAGTTGCATTAGATAAGGTGCAGAATGAAGTCAGATGATCTAAAGGTGCAATACAACCTACGATGCTATTGTAGGCAGGAGTTGTTGGTTCAGATGTTGCGATACCATCGTAAGATGCAACCACAAGAAGGAAAGTTGTGACATCAATTTTGTGCCTTTTTTCAATTCCATTCAGGCCTGACTCTCATGCCACTTCAACCCATTATTGCAACCTCTCTCTCCGATAAATATAAGTCCTCTCCACATCGTTTAACACAAATAAGAAAGAGGAATATCAGAGGTGGGATGCAACTACTCTTCCGTTTATTCATCCTTAAACATTTTTCTTTTATTTTATTTCTATGTTTTCTTTTAGAGCCATAAGTAGCTAGTTTCTTTGGTAGTTAGGGTAACTTGAAGCCCTGAAGATGAATTCAATATGTTATTATTTTTAATGAAGAATTTATTTTTACATGATGAATATGATCTCTCTATTTAAATTGTATCCTATTTATTTTGTTTCTTTGACTGGCCATCTTAGGAGCATGTCTTTAGGATTATCTTCTGAAAATATAAACCTCACATCATACGTGAATATTCTTAGTTTGCAACAATCAATTGCTTACGAACCAATTAAAGGGAATTAATTTATAGATATCTAGGATAGACATCATATTCTAGGATTTGTGTGGCATTTATATTCTTCTAACACTTCATGAATTCTTGTTATTAAACCTAAGTAGACATCATCCTATGTTATAATTAGGAAGACACATATTTATGTAGATATCATGCGATTTGCATACTATCTAAGGAAGAATCCATGCGACTTGAGTTAATCATACCTTGTCGTGAATGTCTTCACCATGCATAATATCATTATGCATCATTATTTATTCATAGATTTAAAGATTGTTTAGTGGTGGATAGGATGTTCTAGTTAAGTTTGCTCTTTGTAATTTCTCTTTTTGTATTTAGTTTTCCTATTGCAATCAAGTTTTCAACCCAAACATCAACAATCCCTTCCATTTAATTTAATTGTTCTAAATAAACTTGGAATTTAAAGTAAAATAATAAATGCTCATGGGATCAACCCTTGCTTGTCACTTAATCAACCGATTTGTGCACTTGCAAGGTTAAACATTTGGTTTATAAAAAATAATTAACCAACACATATGAACCTCTACATCCTTGGCAATCATATAGGTAATATCATTTGAATCATCATCCTCCGAATCAATGCTGCTAGTAGCATCATCAACATCCCTAAGAATATGATCACTCTACAAGGCATTAAATGAAGGATTGTCATGAACATTAGGTTCAACAGTAGTCAAATTCCTAGGAAAACAATCTACCATAGGATCACTTTCTATCACAATAAGAAGTTTTCCCATTGAAACATTATTCAGCCATCCATCAAATCTTGTGGTAGAGATATACTGGATGATTCAAAGGCATATTTGATGAAACTTGTCTCATTCTGGATCTCCCTTGCTCTTGAACTTATTCTTCTCTATATCTTCTTTATTTTTATCATTATTAGAAACCAGACCATGTGAACTTTGACAGGAAGAAGGAAGATGGCTTATTACAAGATAGATAGAGCAGAAAGCCAAAATATTTTCATAATGAATTGAGACAAAGAAGCAATTTTCATCACTAGTTTTCACAATAATAGTTTCCTGGAGGGGTTTTATAAATCAATATTAACCAAAATAAAAGCAAAATGACCTAAATTTCCCTCTAAAATACCTCTATCAAAATGCAAAGGAACCCTAATGGCCCTAGCAATTTCCATAAGAAAAGCTTGTGTCAAAACTCCTAAGAAAGTTCATATATTCTTATTTAAACCTAAGCATTTGTTGTTTGTTGAAAATAAGGGGTTCTAATTTGGAACCCAAGGCTGTAGATTAAGTACATAAGGCTTAAGAGATAAAGCTCCCATACTTTAAATTATATTCTTATCCACATTAGAGTAAAATAAAATTTTAATCTCCATCCTAGAGAAATAAGTCGCAATTCAGATGAAAAACACCATATGGACTATAATTTTTCTTTTAAAGTAGTTAATTTCCATAGCTTCTCCCCTTTGGAGAGGATAATGTAACCAATCAAAGAATGCCGACAATAATTAATTCGCTCTTAATAAATTGTAGCATCACGCATACAAAAATGTAGTCCCCTTTTCTTTCCTATAAGGGGCTAGCAATACTACATCTTGAATACATGAAATAGACATATCTAGGCATATTGTAATACCGTCTCTTGTGTTAACAATGGCCTCAGCATATCTGCTTCTCATTAAAGAAAAAATTTTTTTAAAAAAATGCTAATGGCTAGGAAAACCGAAACTCAACAAACACAAAATCTTAGCAAAAATTTGCAAAATCTAAACAAAACCAAAAATTTACAAACACATAACACAAATCCATTACTCCACCACTTTACAAAATCTCAACAAAAATTTACAAACATAGACCTAAACACACATCCAAACTTTATAAAACTTTACAAAATCTCCACAACTTTACAAAATTAATAAACAACCAAAAACTTAAAAATAAAAGTTAGATAATAAAACAAACATAAAATCATCAATGGCAGTTGGGTGTGAATGATGGTTAAGGGTGTGAAGGTAGCATCGGCAGGGATTGGGTGTAAATGGCAGTTGTGTTTGATTAAAGTGAGAGTGATGTGTGAAATTATGGTGGTGAAAGAGATGAGATGAGATGAGAGTGATGAGAGTGATGACAGTGAAAAAGATAAGATGAGAGTGATGAATGACTACTAGGGATTGTGAAAGAGAGAGTTGAGAGTGATGAAAGATGAGAGATGAGATGAAAGTGAGAGTAACTATAAGGTTCTATGAGGCTTTTATATTTAGGTTTTTTTTTTTTTTTTTTTTTTTTTTTTTTTTTTTCAATTTGATTTTGGGTTGGGTCAAATTTTTCGATCTAAAATTAACCCAAAACTGAAAATTGTCGATTTTTCACTATTAAAATCGATCTAACCCAAAGTTAACTTGAAAATTGACAATTTCAAATTGGTTTAGGCTAGATCAATCCTGGTTTTTTCGCCCACCCCTAAGGGAAACCGTGACCTAGTAATAGCTTTGAAACATGGCAAAACGACAACAGTGAGAATCACCTTCCCAAACTAGGAATCCTCTATTTCCTATTCCAAAAACAAAGTAATTCTTAGAAATCATTAATTATCATGGGTCTTTAAAAGTCGTGGTTAAAAAACAACATTTTTTATTACAGGCGTTGCTTGGTGTAGAATTATTCATTAACAATGATAAATGCTCATAATACAAAAGTAATTAACAACCATAAACATTTCAAGTTATTAAAGATGGTTAAAGGAAAATATATTTAATAATTTTTTTTCAAAATTTAATTAATTCATATTTTCTATAATGGGTATCACCCATTGTAAAATTGCTCATCAACCATCAGAATTTACCATGATAAAATTTGTAATTTACCATAGACATTGCCTTTTATAAACAAAATGATTTGCTCATTGAAGAAGAATCATAAGCCACAAACAATGATTGTGGGAGAAAATAATTGGATGGAGAAAATTTTTTTTTGAATTTGTTTCATTTCCCACAAACAATAAGAATTCATTTATATAAATTTCTTAACTCTTGCAACACTATCATCTTATTCCTTCATTCTCTGCACCACTCCAACTCCCGTATCACTCTCAATTCATTTTTTGATCTACATTTTCTCATTTCATCAATTTTACTTCTTTATTTTATAAATGTTTTAGGAATAATTATTTTTAATATTTGGTTCATATATGTTTTTCTTAATTATTATTATGATTCTTCTTTTTTGTCTTATGATTTTTTTTTTGTACGTTCATAGATGGTTTTCAATATTGTTATGATTCTCCTTTTTAATGTTTTTGGATTCTTAGTTAGATGTCATTTGTTTTTTTTATTTGAAAATTGAATAGTTCTAAAAGTTACTGAATCTTATATAGTGACTTTTACCTAAAGTTTAAACATCTTTGTTTTTTATCCTAACCTTTGAATCTACTATAAACCCTTTTTTTTTTTTTTTTTTGTATTTTTAAGTTAAAGTTTTAAAACTAGTGGTTTAATATTTATATTTTTTTACTATTAATTGTTATTAAACTTTATCTACTATATTACAAAAACTGAAAACAATTAATTTAACAAATTATAAGACACTTTTATGAACAAATTATTTATAATTAAAATATGATTAAAAATAGCATAATTAATGATATTTAATTGTATGTTTAAATAAACGTGAAATGGCCTCTGCACTGAATTATAAAATAACTAAAAAAATAAATATTTAAATTGTAAATTAGAACATAGTAGTCCAATTCTAAGAAAGATTTTTTTTTTTAAGTATTTGAAGGAAAACAAAAAAATGAAAATTTTTTGTATAAAATTAGTGTAAATTTAGATATATGTTAGTTTGGAAAGAATAGACTTGGAATAGAACATCTTAAATATTATTAAATGATTTGCAATTAAGTTATAAGTCAAGAATTCTTAGAGGCTATTTGTTCTTCTACTTACAACTTAATGGTATTGAGTTGTACTCATTATTTTGGTTTTTTTTTTTTTTTTTTTAAATAGTCAAACTACTTAAAATTACTCAAAAACAAATGAAAAAAAAAAAAATAGAATTCTTGACTTTTAACTTTAATTGTAAATTACTTAATAATATTTAAAATATTTTATTACAAAACTATCCTTTCAAAAATAACATATTTTTAATTTGATATGACATAATACTTGTTGACGTTCGGAAATGGTCAATCCAGAGATTCTGGGGCCCAGACGGCGAACAAGGTAATTAAGGAGTAGTTACGGTGTTGGGTAGGTGATAAATGTGGTTTAAATGAAGTTTTAAGGTTGGTGGAATTTAATTAAGGCGAGGGAATGTTGGTCGTGGCGGTTGAGTAAATGCAATCAGATAAACAATGAGGATAGGAGGAAGAAAGATGCAACACACAAGGATTTTTATGTAGTTTAGCGACTGCGCCTACATCCACGGCCACTCTCAGGTCAGAATTCGACAGAGTGACAGTTCTCTAGTATTTTCAACTTGTGTTCTACAGTAAAGGTCTCCCCTGTTTATATATAGAGGGGAGAGATACAAAGAAAGCCATAAAATATACAAAAATAAGGTACAGTTGATGGTTATTTTCAACTAATCCTGATACAGTCATACTGTCTTAAATGTGAAACTATCATTCCTTCTTGCATACACACGTCTGCATTTAATGCTCCTGGAGAAGTCCTTTCTTCATTAAATGCAGAGCCGGCGCATTAAATGTATCTTGGTAATGGTGTAAATAGTCTCTGACGGGAAACCATGGGAGTAGGTGACCTTGTTGACTTGTTATACATGATATCTCCTGAGTAAGTCATCTGGTCAGCCAGGTGATGCACACTGGAGGGGAGCCGGTGTGACCAGGAGGAGAGGTTAGGCGGTCTGGAGGTTTCCGCAAGCTCACGACCTGGGCGATCTTGTGAGCTCCGCGAGCTGAAGGTGCGGGCAGGAGGCATGCGTGGGAGATCTGGGAACCGTTGCTGGCTTGCGACTTGAACGGCCTTACGAGCTAGGTCTGCAATCGCTGGCTCTAACCATGGGCCTCTTGGGCCCTTTCTTCAGTTCGAGTTAGTAGGACCTGTACTGGCTCATTTAGGCCGAACGAGAAAATGGGTATAACATCAAGCCCCCCAGCTCTCTATGCGTTCTGCGGACTGGGAGCTGATTCAAACACATGATTGGCACCCACTCACAAGCTTTCCGGCGTCATTTCAACTTCTGTACTGTAACCGTTGACACGTGGCATCCACACAGGCGTTAGAGCCTAAATCGTGTCTCGGGACCGTATGCATTTAATGCGCATGTCTTGTAATTGACATGCATGACGGCACCTGACCGAGATTTGTGCCTAGCCGTTGGATCTTTGACAGTTATGCCTTTATGTTGGATCGAATGGCTGGGGACGGACATCGTGGCCTATATAATCCAAAGGTCTTCTCATATTTCCCTTTTTGTTTTCCTGATACGACACCAGTACTCCTCTTTCCATCATTTCTTCTTTTTTACTTCTTTTGGCTCGCTGTTCGCCGTTGGACAACCTCTTCAGACTCCGCCACTACAAGAATCAGCCGCCGTTCTCAGCAAGCCGTACACAGCTCGAACAAGGTAATTCTTCTCTCGCTTTGATTTTTATGTTATTTCAGGATTTGCTCATGGTTTGTGTCGCTAGTTTCTGCTTTGGTATCACATCTGTGGGTCCCTGTGTGCCTGTTTGGCCTTTAGAGATTTGTTGTGTTGGCCGTTCGAGTGCCTGTTGTTCACCAGGGGCGGCCTGGCTGTCAGCCTGTGTGTCCCATATCATTGAAGTCCGTTTCTGGGCTTCTCCTGTCATTTGTTGATGTTGCTTAGACATTTCGATGAGATTGTCCCTGCGCTGTCTGATAGTGTACTTGTAAATATAGGGTTAGCAACACACATATTTAGGGTGATATAGTACCTGACGGGCCCTCGTTCTTGGGCCTCCATCTCCTTCGCTGGCCAGGTGTGCGACCTGACGTATAAGACAACAGCTCTAGGAACTCTTTTTGTAGTTTGCTAGGCTCAGCATGTTGTAAGCGTTCTGATGTCGTTCCTTCTGTGTTGTAGATGTCAGGTCGCTCACGTACTGGTCGAGGTAAGGGTTCTACTTCTGGAAGGCAGGCAGGACGCCGGACTAGCGAAGCTGAGGCTACGACCTCGCGAGCTAGCGAATCTACTGATTGGGTCACAGGACAGGAGGAGGTCACTAAGAGGGCGGACCGACATCCTTTCTCTCACACGCCTTCGGAAGTTACCCTCTCAATGCTGGAGGAGTGGGCTCGAGAATTCAATTTCCCCTTAGGGTGTCGAGCCAACGTCCCCCAGGCCAGCGATCGAGCTGCCTATCCTCCTTCGGGCTTCGTGGCGATCAGCCATGAGCATCTGGAGCTCGGGTTTAGGTTCCCCATCCCTAACTACCTTAGGGACCTTCTGAACGACCTGAAGCTCGCCTCATTCCAATTAACCCCGAACGCATACGCTTATCTAACCACTCTGGCAGCGGCGTTCATCAAGCACGGGCTCGAGCCCCCTACACCTCGCATCCTCCGCAGCGTTTTCAGTTTCAAGGGGATCTCCGGAAACGAAGGGCTTTACTACGTCACGCCTCGTCAAGCCTCACCATATAAGGCATATCTGCCCCGAGAATGTATCAAGTCCAATGTGGGGGAGTACAAGTCCAACTGGGTCCTGGTCACATGCACTTCGCTTGGGGGTCTGCACAATAGAAGCTTCGTACTGGAGCCCGGTACTTAGAAACCTGTGGTTCACAGAAACAGTGATACAGCTGCTAGGATAATAAACCCCCCCCCCCCCCCCCCCCCCTTTTTTTTTTTTTTTACGAGCTCGTTTCTTTTTTGCTTTGCAGGCGTCGCTGCTCCCAGATACAAACTCAGAGAGGACGAGCTCGCTATTCTGGATGCTTATGTGGCGGCCAAGAGGCCAAACGACAATTATCTTCCTTCTAACAGCGAGCTGATAGAACGGGGTCTCGCGCCATCTGCCACAGGTCCCCTTTTGAACATAATCCAGCACTTGGGGATACAGGGAGAAAGTTGCGAGGTTCGCTCTGTCTTTGCTGCCCCTGAACAGTCTGATTCAGATCCGCAGCCTTTTCCCCAAAGGTCTTCGAGCCTGAGCACGTCTAGTACCACACCTTTCTGACAATATGCGAAGGCTCGCGATGTCCGTTCCCCCCCTGAGGTCGGTTCCTCCTGCCAAAGCGCCCGCGGTCGTGGAAGTGGATGACACCTCCTCAGATCGCTCACAAAGAGCGCCATCTCAGCCCGCTGTAGCCGCCTCTCCTCAGGCCAAGTCAGCGACGACTCCTCAAAAGCGGGCTGCTCCATCTGGAGGTCAAAGTCCTTCCTCAGCGAAGAGGGCTGAGGTCTCAGTTGGGGGTGATTCACCTGCAGATCAGGAGCACGAGGCCCTTGTTAGGAAGAAGAAGGGGAAAGCTATAGTCGAGCCTCCAGCTCCGAAGAAGAAGGGTGTCATGGGAGTCCGCAAGCCCGGGGCAGTTACTATTGGCAGGGAGCCAGGTCTTAAGGCACCTGCACGACCTGCGGGGCCTGCAGGGGAGTCGTAGGGAGGACTCCGAGCTGCATCCTGACGCAGCAAAGGAGATGGAGTATCTCAACAGCTTCATGGAGCTCGTGCCCGGGGTAATGGGGAAGCGCGATTTGGAGCTGCAAAAACCTAAGCTCTCAGGTCAGAACCTCGTAGCTTTTGCAACTCGTCATGCGGCGTTGGTAAGGTTCAACCCCCCCTGTACTTTGATTTTTCTCGGCTAAGATTTTGACAACTCTTTACTTTTTCAGTTGGGTATGGCCACCGTGAAGCTGATGAGGGAGGTAGACGATCAGCTTGGCAAGAAGAAGGCCTTTAGGGTGTCCAAGGTGCAGTTCGAGGAGGAGAAGAAAGTAATGCAGGAAGAAGTCAACCTCCTCCAGAAGGACAATGCGGAGCTTAAGGCCAAGCTTCAAGATGCTGACACAACCTTGTCACAAGAAACTGCTCGCAGGGAAGCTGCTACCTTTGAAGTCAGCAAGGCCCACAACGAGCTGAAGCAGGTAAAGGGTGAGTTAAGTGCTGTACAAAAAAAAGTAAAGGTTGCTGAGAGTAAAATAAAACAGCAACAGCAGGACTTAGCTTTAACCAACCAGAAGCTCGTTGGGGTTGAGGAGAAGCTGGTTCGGACTGAGGCGGGCTTTGAGACCAAGCTTACTCAGGAGCGGGACAGGCTTGGCGAAGAGATCGAGAGGGCTTTCCTAGTCAGTATGTGGGAGCGTTACCCGGGCTTGGATTACTCATTCTTTGTGCCAGTCGGTGTTGAAACGATCCAGGAGTTCGTGGAGCATGCTGCAAGTGCTCAGGGTGCGCAACAGGTTGAGACAGCTTCTGCTCCTCCAGTTGATCCATCTGCTGTCCAAGTCCCTTCTCCAGAACAAATCCTCGAGGGACCTTCAGCTCCTGGCGATCTTCCAGCGCCCGAGCTCCCAGTAGAAGCCTCTCCTGATCTCCCAGCCCCTGATCAGATCCTCGCGTCGGAGCCCCCAGCAGAAGCTGTTGTTGATCCTCCTGCCCCATCAGATGCACCAACTGATGCTTAGAGTATTCTAGCTTCATTCCTTTGTTTTGTCCTTTGTTGTCATTGTCATTATTTTTATTTCGTTGAAACTTAAACAGCGAGCTTATAGCTCGAAATTACGATATTAAATTCTTTGCAAATTTCACTATTCTGTCCAAGTAAGAAACGTGTGGATGTGCATGGTCCTCTTATATGATGAACAGTTAACAGGTTTTAATAATAGGCACATCACAATAAGTATGCTTAAAACTCGCTAAGTAAATCACAAACGTGAAAATCGCGTCAACTTATGAGCTCGCCAACTGTCATCAGTCATGATAATAACATTATGCTTGCAAGAGTTGGAACTCACAGATGGCTCAATCGAACAAAGTACCTGATCATGTAAGTAATGTAGTGGGGCAACCCTTGAAAAATAGATGTGGACTTATAGTCAGAGGGGTGTTCAGAACCCTTATGAGCCTATAAGCTACACTGGCGTCGGGTGTGTTCAAGAGTGGCATTTTTTCGAACTTTGAGAGTCCAGCTCGTGGTAATATTTGCCATACAAGGGTGAGCCCTCGCTATGGGTGGCTCTTTACGCGAGTTCGCAGGTACCCTTATATTTGAGAGGCGTGGCCTTACCCCCTCCCACGAGGTCGCGGGGCAAAGTCTCACGAGGTCGCGGGCAGCTTTATATTTGAGAGGCGTAGCCTTACCCCCTCCCGCGAGGTCGCGAAGTAAAGTTTCGCGAGTAATTCGTAGGTCGCAGGAAATAGCGACTGCAAGCTGGAAAATGAGCTTTACACTTGTTGGCACGAATTTTCTTATTGAGGATAACATCAGTGAGTTAAGCGTTGATTAACAAGGGATCCTCGGTTGAGGGTTATAGTCATTTGTTTGCCACATAATCTGTATGTAATCTTCGGCGAGCACTTTGTGCAAATGTTTCGGTCACAAGCGGCTCCCTGAATGTTAGCATAGATACGTGCATGATAATAGGTGGCAGCTCATTTTCTTGAGAAAAGAGGAATTTCATTAGCTTTGTTCTTTAATCATGTACATTAGCTGGTTCAGCCAGTATGCTTTCTGCATCAAGTGTGACACATACAACAGAAAACAAGTGAAAGCACTTATACAGACAATAGCTAAGAGAAATCATGTACAAAGTTAAAGTAAGCTGACAGTTATGTATAATAGGGCCGTAGGTGCCCGGCATTCCATGCTCGGGGTAACTCTGATCCATCCATGTTGGCTAAGTGATAGGCTCCATTGTTCAGACTTTGTTTGACGAGGTACGGTCCTTCCCAGTTAGGTCCGAGTGCCCCATCACTTGCCTTGTGGGCTCCAGGGAGGACTAATCTGAGAACGAGGTCCCCTGCCCTGTACCCTCGGGCTCGCACTTTCTTGTTATAATACCTGGCGATTCTCTGTTGGTATACTGCTACCCTCAGACGAGCTGCTTCCCTTGCTTCCTCGACTAAGTCTAAACTAGCAGCGAGCAGCTGTCTATTGTCTTCAGGTCGGAAAGAGGCCCTTCGCTGGCTGGTGACTTCAAATTCTGTTAGGATCATGGCCTCTGTTTCATAGACCATGGAAAATGGGGTTTCACCTGTTGAGTTTCGAGCTGTGGTCTTATATGCCCAAAGGACTTTCTGTAACTCGTCCACCCAAGCCCCATTCCTTGCTTCTAACTTGGTCTTCAAAGTCTGCTTGATGATATTGTTCACAGCCTCGACCTGACCGTTGACCTGAGAGTGGTCGACAACTGAGAAGCTTTTCATTCCAAGCTCGTTGCAGAAGTCTATGAATTGCTCGCTGGTGAATTGGGTCCTATTGTCTGTCACGAGCTGTTGAGGGACTCCGAACCTGCAGATGATGTTGTCCCACACAAACTTTTCTATCTTCGTGGTGGAAATTTCTGCCAGCTCTTTAACTTCAGCCCATTTAGTGAAGTAGTCCACTGCAACCACAGCATGCTTACAATTTCCTCGAGTTGTAGGCAAGGGTCCGATGAGATCCATTACCCAGATCGCGAAAGGCCATGGGCTCACCATCTGCTGGAGGTAGGCTGGCGGAGCTTGTGGGACTTTGGCAAATCTCTGGCACTTATCACACTTCTTCACCAGGTCTATGGCGTCCTGCTTCATAGTCGGCCAGTAGAACCCCTGTCTGAGGGCTTTCTAGGCTAAGAACAAAGCTCCTGCATGGTTGCCACAGTGACCTGCATAGATGTCGTTCAGCACTACCTCACAGTCCCCATCTATACACCGTAACAACGGGGTTGAGAATCCCTTATTGTATAGCTTGTCATCATAAATGCAGTATCGGGCCGCTCTAGCTCGTAAACGACGAGCTTCCAACTTGTCCTCCGACAGCTTCCCTTCCTGCAGGTAGCCTAGTAACGAGCTCATCCAGGAGTTAGGTCGGACCTGCATGAACATCATTACCTCTTTGTCCTCAATACTTGGGGTCGGCAGGAATTCCACAGGGATAGACTCTAGGAGATCAGCATCTTGGGAGGTCGCTAAGCGAGCCAGGGCGTCTGCATTAGAGTTCTGAGCCCTGGGGATCTGATTCACTTCAAACCCCTTGAAAGCCCCCAGCAACTCCCTAGTCTTTTTGAGGTACTCTGACATCCTCTGACCCTTAGTCTGGTACTCTCCCCTGACATGACAAACAATAAGTTGGGAGTCACTAAAAACCTTTACCTGCTTAGCTTGCACTTCCTTTGCCAAGCGGAGTCCGACGAGCAAAGCCTCATACTCGGCCTCATTGTTGGTCGCCCGAAATCCGAATCTCAAGGCACTTAGGATCTTGTGACCTTCGGGGCTGATTAACATTACTCCGGCCCCTGAGCCGTGCTTGTTGGAGGATCCATCCACGTAGAGTTCCCAAGTCTGACCACCTGCTAGCTCCTCCTGCTCTGGTGCTGGCCCTGTAAATTCAACAATGAAGTCTGCAAGTGCTTGGGCCTTGACTGCTGTCCTGGGCCTATATTCTATATCGAATTGAGCGAGCTCGATGGCCCACTTGAGGAGCCTTCCTGAGGTATCTGCTTTCTGGAGGACTTGTCTGAGAGGGTGCTGCGTGAGGACCTCTATCCGATGAGCTTGGAAGTACGGACGCAGCTTTCTCGAGGCGGTCACCAGGCAGTATGGGAGCTTCTCCATTTGCGAATATCGGGTTTCCGCATCAACCAGCCTTTTGCTGATGTAGTATACAGGCAGCTGCGTCTTCTCTTCTTCTCTCACCAAGGCTGCACTCAGAGCATGCTCAGATATACCCAAGTATAAAAATAACTGCTCTCCATCATTTGGCTTGGACAGGAGGGGTGCCCGGCCCATATATTCTTTCAACTTCTGGAACGCCTCTTCACAATGCTCAGTCCATTCGAAGCTCCTGGCCTTCTTTATTGCTTCGAAGAAAGGTATGCACTTGTCGGTAGCCTTCGAGATGAACCGGTTGAGAGCCGCGACCTGGCCGTTTAGGCTCTATCCTTGATTCTGGAGGGGGATCTCATCTCTATAAGCGCCCTGATTTTCTCCGGATTGGCCTCTATTCCCCTGCTATTTACCATAAACCCCAGGAACTTGCCAGATGCGACCCCGAAGGCACACTTCAGGGGGTTTAACTTCATGCGATAATCCCTGAGGACTCTGAACGTCTGATCTAGGTCGCGGACATGATCTGCTGCTCTCTGGGACTTCACCAGCATGTCATCCACGTACACCTCCATGGTCTTTCTAATTTGCTCCTGGAACATGGCATTGACCAGTCGCTGGTAGGTCGCTCTTACGTTCTTCAGTCCGAAGGGCATCACCCTGTAACAATACAGCCCCCTGTCAGTGACAAAAGAGGTGTGTTCCTCATCCTTTGGGTTCATGGGAATCTGATTGTATCCTGAATAGGCATCCATGAAACTCAAGAGTTGGTGCCCTGCCGTCGCATCTACCAGCTGATCAATCCTAGGTAATGGGAAGCTGTCTTTTGGGCAAGCCTTGTTCAGGTCGGTAAAGTCAATGCACGTCCTCCACTTCCCGTTCTTCTTCTTCACGAGGACTGAGTTTGCGACCCAAATAGGGTAACGCGCCTCCCTGATGAACCTGTTAGCTAGCAGCTTCTCGACCTCCTCCCTCAAAGCTGTATAACATTTTGGGGTCACTGGCCTCCTCTTCTAACGGACTGGCCTGTGCTTGGGATCTATATTCAGTCTGTGGCACATAACACCAGGATCTATCCCCACCATGTCTTCGTGACTCCAGGCGAAGACATCGAGGTTCCTTTTCAGAAATTCCGCGAGCTCAGTCTTCACTTCTGGTAGCAGGTCTCTACCCATCTTCACACACCTCTCCGGGTCTACCTCGCTGACCTGCACGTCTTCTAGCTCTTCAACAGGTCCCGTGACCCTATCTGGGTCCACCTCGCGAGGATCGAGGTCGGTGTTGACCCCTGCTGCAGGGACCGCTTGAGGTTGGCCACCTGAGACCACATTCACCTTTCTTCCTCGGACCCATCCTCATTGCATCTTCATAGTATTGCCTGGCCAGATGCTGTTCCCCCTTGACACAGCCTATCCTGTTGGGAATGGGGAATTTAACTGTTAATGTCCTAGTGGAGGTGACCATATCCAACTCGTTCATGGAAGGTCACCCCAGGACCACGTTGTATGTCGATGGGCTGCTGATAATCAGGAAATCAGTAAGGGTTGTAGCTTGTCGACCCGGCTCTCCAAGGGTGAGAGGTAGTGTGATCTGGCCCACCGGTATCACTGCATCTCCTGTGAAACCATAGAGGGGTTCCGGGGAAGGCCTCAACTGCTCAGCTTCCAATCCCATCTAATCATAACAGTCCTTGTACATGACGTTGACCGAGCTGCTAGTGTCAATCATTATTCTCTGTACTTCCACATTACTGATCTTGGCCCGGATTACAATTGCATCATTGTGAGGCCAGCGTACTCCTTTCGCGTCCTCTTCTGTGAACACAATGCTATCTAAGGACATTTTGGCCTTTTTGGTAGGTCCCTCAGCCCCTCCGTATTCTGCCAGCAGGGTATGGTTGGTCTCCCTGATGTACTTCCGATGCGACCTATTTGAAGTACCTGCCACATGAGGCCCACCATGAATAGAAAAAATCATCCTTACCGTGGGCTCGCACTCGGGTTCCGGAGCTTGCTGAGGCTGTTGTTGCTCGGGCTGCTGGTCTCGGTCCCGAGGTCGTTGATATTGAGGTCGCCTCCCCGCGGGCTGCACAACATACTCTCCTAGACGGCCTCGCCTTATCAACTCTTCAATGGCGTCTTTTAGTCGCCAACAATCTGACGTATTGTGCCCGTTCTCGTTGTGGTAGGCACAGTACTTCTTCGGGTCCCAACGCCAATCAGGTATTCCTGTCGGGGGTGGCTTCCTGAAATTCTCTCTGTTTCTTTCTGTGGCATATATTCTGTCCTGCCTGTCTGACAGCATGCTATAGCTTTCATATCTGCCCTGACGCCGAGGTCGCTCTCTCCTTGGCCCAGGTTTAACTCGTTTCGCCACCACATGGGCGGATTGATGCCTCTGCTCTCCTGGCTTGTCCCCATCGTGGCTCTTCCTCTTCTCGCAGTGGGAACTGCTAGCTTCACCCCGGTGACTGCTAGGTTTCTTGGCTCCTAAGGCTTCCTCCCATTTGATCTCTTTGGCAGCCCTTTCATAAAGCTCTCCCAGATCCTTCACTGGGGACTTGTAGATGCTTTCATATAATTTCTCGTCTTTTCTGAGCCCCGCAGAAATGGCTGTCAAAATACTCTCGTTCGAGGGGGTTTCCACATTACTCACCTCCTCTCTGAATCGAGTGATGTAATCCTTCAGGGACTCGTTTTGCTTTTGGAAGATGGTGGCGAGGTGGCAGGTAGGCGTGAGCTGCTTCCTCAAGGCCTTGTATTGATCTAGAAACTTCTTCTGACATTCACTCTAGCTCCTGACGCTACGGGCTGGAAGGCCTCTGAACCAAGCTCGAGGGGCATCCCCTAGAGTAGCCGGGAACACCCGGCATTTCACCAATGGGTCGTCTGTCTGGAGATCCATCTGTACGTTGAAGGCGTTCAGATGGTCGTATGGGTCAATCCTGCCGTTGTACGGAGGGATATTGGAGAGCTTAAACTTCGCTGGTAGGGGTACTGTTTCGATCTCCCGGGTGAATGGTACCCTACGATCCTCTCGCTCTTCCCTGTTCTAGCCTCCAGGTCGTGCTTCCAACTGTCGGACCCTCTGCAATAATTCCTCTACCATCGGGTCCTGAGTTAGAGATCGCCTACTGGGGTTCCATTCACTTGCGCTCTCTTGCTCCCCCAAGGGATGGTCCCGCAATCTGTTTTCCTCCCTGAGGGCTTCTACTCACCTGGGAGTCCCTAGCAACTCGGGCTCATGACCTACGCGGAGCTCACGAGCTCGATCCTGCCTTCGACTTCCTTCCGCGCGTCGCTCGCCCTCGTAGTTCACCCTTACCCCATGATCATTGGGGTGAGGTGAGATTTCTCGCTCCTGGTTCCGTCTCCTGGCTCTCCTTGGGTTCAGATTTGAGGAGCGAGCTGATCCTTCTGTCAGCGACCTATCCCTAGCAGCTATTCCCTCTGGGGTTGGGATCTCTTCTGAAGGTTGACAGCTAGCTCTTCCTGGCGGCGCGGCCTCCACCAGCCTTTGCATAGCATGGGCTTGGACCTCTACCAACGCCTTGACCGTCGCTGTTAACTCCCTTACTGTATCTTCCAGAGCTCGCTGGCACTGCTGCCATTCCTGAGCGACCTTGTCTCTGGAAGGTGAGGCGCTTTGCTGGTCTTCTCGAACTTCAGGTTGTTCATCTGACACTCCGACATTCCTCGTGGCCTTGATTCTAGCCATAATAAACAAACATGAGCAAATATAGAATAATGAACTGGCGAAAGATTACCAGGTCGCTGTTGAGGCCCTTCTTCTAACGTCAAAAGATGTTGACGTTCGAAAATGGTCAACCCAGAGATTCTGGGGCCCAGACGGCGAACAAGGTAATTAAGGAGCAGTTATGGTGTTGGGTAGGTGATAAATGTGGTTTAAATGGAGTTTTAAGGTTGGTGGAATTTAATTAAGGCGAGGGAATGTTGGTCGTGGTGGTTGAGTAAATGCAATCAGATAAACAATGAGGATAGGAGGAAGAAAGATGCAACACACAAGGATTTTTACGTGGTTCGACGACTGCGCCTACATCCACGACCACTCTTAGGTCAGAATCCGGCAGAGTGACAGTTCTCTAGTATTTTCAACTTGTGTTCTACAGTAAAGGTCTCCCCTGTTTATATATGGAGGGGAGAGATACAAAGAAAGCTATAAAATATACAAAAATAAGATACAACTGATGGTTATTTTCAACTAATCCTGACACAGTCATGCTGTCTTAAATGTGAAACTATCATTCCTTCTTGCATACACACGTCTGCATTTAATGCTCCTGGAGAAGTCCTTCTTCATTAAATGTAGAGTCGGCGCATTAAATGTGTCTTGGTAATGGTGTAAACAGTCTCTAGCGGGAAACCATGGGAGTAGGTGACCTTGTTGACTTGTTATACATGATATCTCCTGAGTAAGTCCTCTGGTCAGCCAGGTGGTGCACACTAGAGGGGAGCCGGCGTGACCAGGAGGAGAGGTTAGACGGTCTAGAGGTTTCCGCGAGCTCGCGACCTGGGCGACCTCGCGAGCTCCGCGAGTTGAAGGTGCGGGCAGGAGGCATGCGTGGGAGATCTGGGAACCGTTACTGGCTTGCGACCTGAACGGCCTTACGAGTTGGGTCTGCAACCGCTGGCTCTAACCTTGGGCCTCCTGGGCCCTTGCTTCTGTTCGAGTTAGTAGGACCTGTACTGGTCCATTTAGGCCGAACGAAAAAATGGGTATAACAATACTTATATGACATAATTAAAAAAAGAGAAAAAGAAAAGAAAACCCTCTCATCCCAAAATTTTTTAAAATTAGACTAATATATTTTAATTTACAATTTAAACATTTTTTTTAGTTACTTTTTAAATATAATTCAATTCATAGATAATTTCATTATTTTTATTTAAATATATAAATATAATTAATTCTATTGTACTTTTTAATAATATTTTAATTATAAATAAATATTACAAATAATTATTTAAGTTTTTTATTATATTTAATAAAATTTCATAATAACTAATAATAAAAAGGATATAAATGTCAAATTACTAGTTTTAAAACAATTTCAACTTTTAAAACAAAAAACAAATAATTTTATGTTATATTTGGAGGTGAGGAAGAAAAAAAA
Organism: Litchi chinensis; assembly: GCA_019925255.1. Classification (NCBI taxonomy): domain Eukaryota; kingdom Viridiplantae; phylum Streptophyta; class Magnoliopsida; order Sapindales; family Sapindaceae; genus Litchi; species Litchi chinensis. The sequence continues at coordinate 2,009,629 of CM034469.1, forward strand.
CATGTCATTCAGATTTTAGGTTTAAGCTATTATTCAATCTTTAGTAAATTTTAGTATTGATTAGTCTTCAGATAAAAAAATAAATAACCTTTTACATTTTTTTTTAATTATTTTTAGATAGTTTTAAGTGGCACTACAACAAAAAAGCCCAATGCCCGGTATGGTTGGATATCAGTACTGGGCAACAAGCTCGACGTTATTACTGTCAGTATGGATACTAAGATATCCATATCGAGCCGTAATCTGGTATGGATAACCTGTATCCATTCCGGGTCATGCCCGGTATGGATACAGAAATATCGTGGTCGACCCACTATATCCATACCAGGCCGCTCGGCCTGGATACGGATTATCCATACCGAATTACGACCCGGTATAGATATTTGAGTATCCATACCGAGCGAATACCCGGTATGGATAATCCGAATCCATACCGAATGCCCACCCGATATGGATATATATTTGAATCTGGGCTCGACCCGGTATTATTATTTTTCCATACCGAGCAGATGCTCGATATGAAAAATCTTAACAAAAAATAATAATAAATTGGTGATTTTTTTTTTATATTCCAATAAAACTATTAACGTACATAAATGTTACCAATATATATTAATTAAATAAAATAACAACATTTAAATTACATAATCCATAATTAAACGTAAATTATGAAATATTAAATTAATACATCAGTAAATAATGCTAAGATACAATATATTTTGCCGACCAAGCAATAAATGAATTTAATGCATCTTCTAAAATTAGTATCTCGTTGATAGGTCGAGGCAGAGAAATAATAACCATTACTTTCTTGACGGAAACGCGCTAAAAATCTAGACTAAGCTCGAGGTGATGAACTTTAGCATAGGGGTCCTTTGAGTCAATTTCTGCTTCAGCCACCACGATTCCTTTCCTTATCCAATCTAATAATTTGTATTGATTGTTGTTCGATCCACCAGCTTGGCTTGAGGAATCCCGAGATATGGACTGTATGCACAATATCTTAAATATTTAGTTCTATCTAAAAATTTAAATACTTACATATATATATGAAATTAAATTGAATCAATAAATAATATAAATCCAACATATATTTTACATTAGCTGAAGGTTCAGCAAATTGAACACTTTTACTAGATCCCATAGGATTTGAGCCACTTGAATACTGTGTCTACGAAAATAATATATAGCATTATTGTTAGGAAACATGGATATCGAGGACAAAAAATTTATAAGTATCCCTATTTGACAACATGTAGACAACAAACGTAATATATAAAATAATCCATATAAACTCAATCAATTTTATAAAAATTTTGACAGAGTTTCCCCTGTTTTTCGAACTTACCACAAATTTAATTCCCCTACAATTTTATCAAACTTGTCAAATCTTTGACAATCAATTCAACCAAAACAATATTTCTTACTAACCAGTACCGCAAACAATATATATTTACAAACACAGACATAGCAAAAAAGTATGAAAAAATGATTACATCCACTTGTGAGAAAACACAAAATGAAAAAAATGAAATAAAAAAGAAAGTACCAAAAATTATATATAAGCAAATTATAAAGGTGTTGAGTCGTTTACCAGCTGGGTGGGAGGCATACATGCCAATACTTGAGCTTGATCTATGTTCGACAAATGAGTCATGAACAAATTTATCAAATTAGCAATTATTTGCTTTACGGTTGCCATCTCACTATCGACATGCTATTGATATTATGCTAAGCTTTGTTTACCAACCACGGATGCTTGTACAATAGATGGTGTTACACCATGATCCATTACTCGAACTCTACCTTGATGCTCCTTACCCATAACTTGTGAGACAGCATCATTTCCAAGTGAATGTTGGGTTTCTCGATGTAGTGACTCCATTTGTGCCTATAAATGATGTCACATGATATTATCATTAAAAAAACTATACACAGTATATAATACAATAAATACAATATTTGATCAAAATAACGTAACATACAATTTTATCAGTAGTTTTCTCATTCACTACGCTTCCATCTTTGTGCTTATGACTGGCTATCCAAATGTTAACTCTATCGACTTCGGGATCTTCATTCGCAGCCACTTTTTTCGCTCTCTAACATTGATATTAATATCCACAAAAGTATATACAAGTTCGAAAAACAAAAACTATATACATGTAATACAATCATCACAATATAGTAAAGTCTTACCAAATCTTCCCGTAGTCGTGTCATTCCTTTACGACTTGATGTATGTAAAGTACGATTCCTCGTTGACAACTCACTCTAATACTTACTAGTATCCTGAAATATTATAAAATTTTATTAAAATCCAATAAACGTTAGTGTTCATGCTAGGTTGAGAATATGAATTATAAGATTACCTAAATTCTGGAGACAATCGCTGATTGACAAATGCTATCCAATCATGATCACTAATGTTAGCTAGTTTTAGCATTTCATATCTTCTATGTGCATCAAGACCAGGGGGAACATCTCTGATTTGTTTTGTTATTCTACCTTTATAGTGTCTCCAACACTCGTTCATTGATTTTAACGTATGAACTTTCATTGACTCATCAGCACTAAGTCGTAACTGCAGTTGTAAATTGTTTAAAAGTAATTAAATATGTTGCAAAAATAAATATGTAATATTGATATTATAAATAAATGAAACCAGTATATACCTTTATATTCTCCCACACAGTCTCTTTTAAAGATTGTGGTACCTTATCCCAGTTACTATAGGTTATTGGTATCATCTAAGCTATAATGGCTCCACAACCTGAACTGTAGATCACCGAATTTTCTCTAATTGGTTGTCCAACTTCATTAATTTATATTCCTATGACTTTGACCTTGGCCATTTTCTCATAATTCAAGCGGTTGAGACCTCTTCCTTTTCTTTTTTTCTCTCTATTGGAGCTACTTGAGAACTAACCAGTCGATGTTCCTTCAGTCAACATCTAAAAATATTATGGAAATAACATATATTAGTATCAACCTCATGGATAATATTATCAGTATATAAAATTATTGAGATAAAGTCAATCCATTTTACAAAAATTTTGACAGAGTTTCCCCTGTTTTTTGACTTTATCAAAAATTTAGTTCACCTGCAATGTAAATAGCAAAGTAATTTCACAACATATCCAATCACTTCAGAGACTCTGTCTCCATGCAAATGTAAACACAAACAAAAAACATATATACATAGATTGGAAATAAAATATGAAAATCTTATCCATATTCATCAACATTACATGTTTACAACCAATTCCTCACAATCTATCCGAGTATAATCTTCACTATCATCCATACTAGCGTCAAATTCAGACACATCTAATGGTATAGTTTTCATGTAAGCATGCTTATCAAACTTCTCTAGATCATGAAAACCTCTCAAAGGTGCTTTTAGGACAACATACCAATTAGAGTTATCATTTTCCCTATAATAAAACACTTATGTTGCTTGTGAGGCTAAAATAAAAGGATCTCTATCCCATTTATTTCCACGTGAAGTAAAATTAACTAGTGTGAACCCGTCTTCTTCTCTAACATCATTCCCACTACCCATCCAATCACATCTAAACAATAGAACACGAAATGCTAAGAAATCCAACAAAAGTATTTCCCTTAAAACTCCATAGTAAACCATCTTTTTCACAACTTGAGTACCATCTCTTTCATTACAAATAGTTTTTGCTTCCAAGGAAACACCACTATCTTGTGTAGTTTTTTCACTACTTTTTATGCACTATCGTTTCCCATTAACAACATAGCTAGAATAACATGTGACTTGAGTACTTGGTCCAAGTGCTAGAAGCTTTAAAGTTGGGGCCATATTCGTAGTATTTGATTCATCGAGAACCTGTTTTGGGAGATTACAATTTAGATTTTCAATGACAAAAAACTTAAGTAAATACATCAACTTATTAACGTATAAGTTAGTAAATTCATCTTATTTATGAACCATGTTGGAAATTCTCTAGTATGTGTCATTTGCAACAAAGTTGGTCTACTTAACAGATTGTGATCTAATTGTTGAAGCTCTTCCAGATGCATGCTAATAAAATATTTATATAAATAACAACATGACCAAATAAGTAGAACGTTAGTAATTTTAACTAATAATTATATTATATTCAGCTTCAATTTAAATTACTTCCTTAATGTATGACTCTACTAATGCACTATTCAACAATATATACATGTGTGCAATCCGTAGCATGTCCGCAGAAATCGTTTTTAATGTCGATGCAGATGTGGGATATCCTTCCATTATATTTTGAAACACAATATCTTCATTTTTATTGTGCTTCTCACCAACATTTGTTGCTTGTGGTACATATCTACTATAAAATTGCATACATTCATCAGCGAAATAAAATTCAGCTATGCAACCCTCTAGTCGTGCACGATTTCTTACATATCCTTTTAACACCTTTATAAATCTATAAAATAAATTTATAAAAGTAATTGAAATGTGTGGATATCATTAATCAATCTATATGTGAAGAATAGTATAAGAATAACCTTTCAAAAGGGTATATCCAACGATATTGAACCGGTCCACATAAGCGAGCTTCTTTTGTTAGATGAATTGTAAGATGGACCATTATATCAAAGAAATAAGGAGGGAAATAACGTTCAAGCATACACATCGTAACTGCAACTTCATCTTTCAATAAATCTAACTTATTTCTATCTAACACTCTTTGGCAAATTGTATTAAAAAATGAACACAACCGAAATATGACAATTCTTGGCCCTTTAGGTAAGAGACCTCGCATTGCTATCGATAACAAATGTTGCATCAATACATGATAGTCATGGGACTTAAGCCCAACTATCTTGCATTCATTTAATGAAATGCAATTAGATATGTTCGCAACATAACCATCAGACAACTTTAAATTGAACAACCTCTTACAAAATTGTTGTTTTTCTACCTTTGATAGAGTGTGTGGTGCTGCAAGCAAATACAGTTTATCTCCATCTTCTTTCACATGAAGGTCTTGTCTAATCCCAATGTCTTTCGAATCTCTACGAGAATTAACACCATCCTTAGTCTTTCCATGGATATCCAACAATGTACTAAGAAGACTATTACCAATGTTTTTTTCAATGTGCATCACATCCAAATTATGATGCAAGCACAAATCCTGTAAAAATTAACAATGCTAAATTTAAGGAAATGCTAAATATATTAGAAAAAGTTACATTATCTATTGATTTAAAAATCTTACCTCTCAATACGGAAGATCAAAAAATATCGATCTTTTTTTCCATATAGGATGCCCTTTTCTCTTCCTTTTCCCTTTTATTTTTTTTCCCCAATCGTTTTCAACTTCTGCACATGCAATTCAGACTTGTTTACCATCAAGAATCTGCAGAGGATCCTCCATTTCTTCATTCCCATTAAACCATGATTTCTTCTTCTAAAAATATGATTCTTTGGAAGAAATCGTCGATGACCCATATACACATGCTTATTACTATATTTCAATCTTTATGAATGTACATTCAACCCACATATAGGACAAACATATTAACTTTTTACACAACATCCTACCAAGTTTCCATACGCAGGGAAATCATTGATGGTCCACATTAAGATAGTCTTTAAGTTGAATGAGGACTTAGTAGATGAATCATACACTTGTACTCCTGAGTGCCATAACTCATTTAAATCTTCGACAAGTGGTTGCAAGTATACATCAATATCATTCTTAGGTTATTTTTTCCTGGAATCAATAGTGTTAGCATCAAATTATCTTTCGACATACACTTCCAGGAAGGTAGATTGTATGTAACTAACACTACTGGTCAACAATTGTAAAAGGTGTTTAGGTTGCTAAAAGGATTAAATCCATCCGCAGCTAAACCCAACCTCAAATTGCGTGGCTTTGAAGCAAAAGATGACCATTTCCTATCTATAGTCTTCCAAGCTTCAGAATCAATGGGATGACACATCTTTCCATCTTGGCTTGTATGGGTAGAATGTCATCTTAAGTCATTAGCCATTTTTGTTGATGTAAACATTCTCCTAAACCGTCGTATAATTGGAAAGTATCGAAGTACTTTAGCCGGTACTCCTTTATGAATTTTTTTCGTAACTTTGTTTACTTTCCATCTACAAGAATCATATTTTGGACATTCTTCATGATGCTCCAATTCCTTTCTAAATAGATAACAATCATTAATACATGCATGAATTTTCTCATACCCTAAATCAAACACTTTCAATAATTTTTTTGTTGAGTACAATGATTCTGGTAGAACATTATCTGATAGCAACATATCTCGAATGATATTAAGAAGTTCATCAAACCCCTTATCGGATAGATCATAAGTAGCTTTATGTTTATATAAAACTACAATAGCCGATAATTTTGTATACTTTGAGCAACTTTCATATAAAGGAGTTTCAATCTCTTTCAAAGTAGCAATCATATCTTCCTTTCTTACTTTAATATCAAGTTCAACATTACAATAAGTTTTAAGATTTGCATCACTATACATTCTAAATGTATTGAAAGAGTTTTTTATAACAAGTGTGGAGTTTTCAGGAGTTTTCCATGCATGAACCAAGTTGTATACTGATACTGATGATCCATCCCATTAATGCCTAAGTGTTCATACACGATCTTAGTGTCATGATATCTCTAATTGAGACATTTTATACAAGGGTAAGGGATGAAACCAGAATTTATTGAATGTTTGTTCGTAGCCTCAACAAATTTTTTAGCTTCCTCCCTATATTCTTTCGACACTCTAAAAGTTGAAAAGCGAAAGAAAAAATTGTTTAAAATACTATAAGTTTAAATCTTAAGCCTTAATTTAATGAGTTTAGGATATTAACCTTGGAAATTTTAACCACTCCTTATTCATCTGAAAGCATTTAACGCTAAAAGACAAAACACGTAACAACATAATGTTAAACTCTATTAAATTATAAAGGTTCCAAATAATGAATCATTATACATCAGTGAATAATTAATAACATTTATTTATCCATTTTTATCCATTATCTTTGGAAACAAATTCATGATCATATTCGCCTAATCTAGATTCAATTAGCTCACAATATCAGGTCTACTATTGACAGGACCCTTCCCAGACCTTATCTAAGCTCTCGTCTGGAGGATCCTGCCGGACGCTTCGACGGACTCATCGAAACCGACTCGTCAAATCGAAGACATCCGGGAAGCGAACCCTAACTTTCTTCTCCAGTTTACTCGTTAAAACTTAGCAATTTAATTTTTATCGTAACTGGTTGGGAGTGATAAACATTTTCTTTGATTCTATTTCAAAGACATTTATAAAATTTTCGGCAGCATAACGGCTGCATTTTTTATAAAACCAAAATTTCACTTGTACTGAAAATCACACTTTGACTATTTCTGAAAAACCTCCTAACTTCTATATCCACAAACATGCACCATTCATCACAAATTCCATAGGCATTAACAATAAACTCAAATACAAAATAGTAGATATGCACCATAGGTAATAAATGCATGAATAATTTACAATTTTACAATCTCCTTATCATTGTAATTCAAATCGTAATCGATTAAATACATATACAAAAAGTATATACAAATGTCTTACGCAATCGCCCACCTATCAATGTATATGCAAACAAAAGATCGCAGTCTCGTCTGACGGCACGCAATACAACAAATGAGCTACAAAATAAACAAGGGATTAGTGCAACAAGGATATGTGATATCATATACACTAACATGAAATTTATTATTTATGCAAGTTTTATAATTCCTTTCAAAATCTCTCATGTATATGCTCAAATCATTCTAACCATCATGGTGATTTTAGTTAACGCCAACGTGAAGCTTACTAGTGTATCTCAACCACTACGTTACGGAATTTACTGCATCGTACGTAGGGTGCTAAATCTATTCACTGAGCAACTACAATGCGAGATTCTCTGCATCGCAAGTGTAGTGCTAAATCTCTAGGCGACTACGAGCGAAATTTACTACATCGCTTCATAGCGCTAACTAACAACTAACCAACTACGTGCGGAATTATCTGCATCGCAACGTAGCACTATACTCTTTTATAAACTGAGCGATTACGGACGGAATTCTCCGCATCGTCACGTAACGCTAAATCTCTAAACTTTAAAGGCATACACATGAGTTTTTCTCCTACTTTTCTAGTGCCAAAGCACAAAACTTTCTAGTTTTAAAATCTTGAAAACTTTTCTTATTTCATTCTCTTTAATAGCAACTTAGTATCAATTTCTATTTCTATATAGGTTCCATAGGAACCTATACACTCACACTTTAACTTTATATAAAAAATTACTCTCATTCTCTTTTATTAACTACTACAATATTCATTATCAAACATCATGCATTTATCTTAAATTGAAAAAGGTCTTAAGTGGGGAACCACTTGCCTCAAGGCCGCGTCGCTCTGCGTCAAGCGTCTCGACGAGGCTCCTGGATGCCGCTCACGTGCTCACCACCTACACAATACTTCCTCATCATTACTAATAACAAACTCCATTCTCACCTATACATATTTTTCTCTATATACCTCTTAATTTGTTTCTAATTCAACCGAGACTCTCAAATCCCGATTTTTATAAAAAAGTTTTAGTTTTGGACCCCTAGGGATACCCCCACGCAGTCTGTTTACTTGCTAGAGGCCTAAAACGAAAAATCACATTTTTTACTCAAACAGACAGCCCTCGACAGAACGCATTGCGACGCGCTGCCCGGGACTCCGTTTTCCTTCGTTATTTTTCCTACGGCTCACTTATCTCACATCCTAGTCACACGTCATATTATTGTTTGTTAACTCAAATCTAGGGAAAACGTCCGTTTTGGACACTTTCGGGCGCGTTTTAATGCACGTTTTGTAAACTTTTCGTTTCGGGTTAGCGACGCTAGTTTTTCTTCCATAACTAAGTTTCATTTAACTAATAATGACTAACTAAACTCATTTCATGCAATAAAAATTGCATTAAGCTAGCCGTTTCACTTCTCAGAGCTCTAACGACACTATTTTACGCATAACTTGTGCAATTTTTATCAGATTCAATCCGTTCCAAAACCTATGATTTTCTATGGTTCCTAGGCATCATTTGAGGTATCGAATACTCTCAAATAAGTGAAATAATGTCAGGTTTTCTAGAGCTCAAAATTTGAGCTCGGGAATCACATTTGGTCTATAACATCCTCTTTTGCAACTCTAACAAATATTTAACTTTTCTAACCTCTTTAAGGCTCAAAATTGGTTTCAAAACCATCTAATTTCAAGGTCTAGCTACTGCCCTTCAAGTCTCTAATACATACATAAATCTAACTTGGACATTTAAATGTCCAAATTTCACTCAAAACTTTTATCAATTATTTGGTGTGCATAAAACATAATTTTCGATTTCTATTTTGATGGAGGATATGACAGCCCTTATACATCATTTTATGGTAGCTATTATACTCAAAACTCATCACTTATAATTCTATAACAATCACTTAAAGTTCTATCAAGGTTTAAAAACAATATTCAACAAAATACAACCACAACAACAACAATTACACAAGCTGTCACCATTTTCTGTTTCAACAGAACATCAAAGAAAACCAAGCTAAAATCTTACTTTGTTCTTAGCTTAGGGAGTTGAGAAGAGTCTTGGAAGGAGGCTTGAGGGCTTGGAAGGCAACTTGGGAGGTCATTCCTCTCCTTTCTTTCCTAGCCGACCAGCCTCGTCGCGTCCTTGGCTCGCGCGAATCCGCTTTAGTTTTGCTCGCGTTTCTGCTCTGTTTCTCACGACCAGCAGCCACCTAGCTCTCTTCTTGCTTGCTGGTTGCTTCTCTTCTTCTCTTCTGGTTCTCCTCTCATGGCTCACATCTGAAATGCTCGCTGGTCTCTTTTTCTCTCTCTCAAAAGTTCTCGGCCAATGACTGAAATTAGCTGAAAAAAATTCAGCTTAAGTGTTGTTTATATAGTCAACAACTTTTATTAATTGCATCTTGCCTCAACTCTCTTTAATTTCACTTCCATCTCCTTTTCTTGATGCTCTCTCACGGTAACACCCTTCTTGGTTCTTCCGTATTTCTTTCCGTTTCTCATTTGATTTTATATTTTTGTCTCGCTAGTATTTATCTTAAACGTCAAGCTTGACTTATTAATCTTAACTCTCTCTTTTTAATCGAATTTTAATTCGAAGTATCATTGACCACTATTTTAAAATCCTAACTTGGATTTTATTAAAATGCTACTTAGATTTTCATAGCCGACGATTTTCGTCGTACTCTTAATTTAATACTTTCTGAGGCCATGACTATCAACCTATTAAATGTAGAGAGTTATATTATCTCTCTAACTTAGTTTCTAACGCTAGGACTTTATAATTTGAAACTAAGGGTTTACAACTATTTAATAACTCTATTTGAAATCTAGTAAACATGAAATTTCTTAAACAAATAAATAAATACTACACTTCCACTTTGCAAGTTTCATATTCAATAAAATAATATGTAATTATACTATCATAACCATTAATAACACCACAAAACAATTATATGATTTTATGACTAACTCAAAAATCAATATGGACTCTATTCAAGAATAGAAAATGTAATTAAACAAAAACTTCAACTCATAACTTTTCACGCAAACATCATATATACATCATATCATCATCAAAAATTCAAAATCATAAATATCTATACGTAACAATTCCAAATTCAACATTTCGAACACAATCCACTACACCAAAGTCTATACTCCAAAATGTAATTAAACAATAACTCCAAATCATAAATTTTCCCGCAAACATGATATATACGTCATATCATCATCCAAAATTCAAAATTATAAATATCTGTACGTAATAATTCCAAACTCAACATTTCGAACACAATTCACCACACTAAAGTCCACACTCCAAAACGTAATTAAACAATAACTCCAACTCATAAATTTTCCCACAAACATCATATATACGTCATATCATCTTTCAAAATTCAAAATCATAAATATTTGTACGTAATATTTCCAAATTCAACATTTCGAACACAATCCACCACACTAAAGTCCATACCTCTTCGACAAATTATTTAAAACAGCTTAGAATGATCCAATCGGCAAAGATAACATTCCCAAAATTGCACTAGATGGGTGAATAAGTTGCAAAATAATAATAATAATATTAATATTAATTAATTAATTAAAGTCAAAAATTGAAAAAAAAAATTGTGACGGCCGGATTGCGCTTTGGCGGTCGAACGATAGTCCGGCCGTCCCAATCACCTAACTAAGAATAATAGTATGAAGAGTAAGAAGCTGAAGAAGAAGAAAAGAAGAAGAAGATGGATCGTAGAAGAAGAAGAAAAAAAACGCACGAGAAGAAGAGGAGAAGAAGAATATGTGTGTCATCGGCGGGTCGACGATAGAGAGAGACAACAGTGACGTTAGACGGCGACCGAAGGGGCGCAGTGGTGAAGGCAACGACGGCTAGGGTTTGTAGAGAGAGAAAGAGTGAAAAAAAGAGAGAGAGAGAGAGAGAGAGAGAGAATGGAGAAAATGAAGGAGGTGAGCTCGACGAGTGGGTTTAATATCCAGATTTTTCATACCGGACGGGTCGAGCTCCCAGTATGGATAATCCGTCTATTTTAAAAAGGCAGAAAATCCATACCAGGTGCCCAACCCCCTTGGTATGGATTACCTATAATATTCATATCGGGCGGGTCAGGCGCTCAGTATAGATATTATAATATTTTTTAGTATTTTTATTCATACCGGACACCTGACCCGTCCGGTATGGATTACGGATTATCCATACCAGGCAGATAGCCCGCTCGGTATGGATAATCCGTATATTTTAAATTTTTGCAAAATGGATTATCTATACCGACACCCGACTCGTCCAGTATAGATAAATAGGATTTATCCATACCGTACGAGTCGGGTGCCCAGTATGGATTAAAAAAATAATCCTATCCATACCGGGCGACATGACGCCCGGTATGGAATGAGTGATTATCCATACCAAGCAGCATGACCCCCAGTATGGATAATGTCTCCTGCAATTTTTTTATTATTTTTTTTATTATCCATATTAGACTTTTAGTGTCCGCTATAGATAGTCCGGCATTACTGCACTGTTTTGTTATAGTGTAGTTTGTCTATTTAAAAAAATAACAAAAACAATTTATTAGGTACAATTCAACACTATTAAATTATAAGTGTAAAAAAACAAATGACGTATTAGTTTATCAATTTTTTAGCTGTGAAACTTATATTTTAATTCTGTTAGGATTTTTAGTTAATTTTTTCAGTAATCTCTTAAAAAAAACCCCCAACTATTGTCTAAAACCATTCCATACTCTCCCATCCCCCCCCCCCCCCACCCCCCCCCCCCCCCCCCCTTCCTTCCCTCATCTTCTTCCTTTTCCCATCGTTTCAGACTTTAACATTTTTCTACTTTGCCGTTACAATTTTTGTTAGAAAAACTTATTATGAGCACTAAATAACTTTTTTGCCCTGGTTGAAATTTAATTAAAATTAAATAAATTAAATAAATAATTTATTCATTAGATCTTTACTAATTATTTTAAGATGGATAGTGCAGATTAGTTTGTAAAAAATTTAAAAATTAAAAAAAAAAAAAAAAAAAAAAAAAAATTTGAAAAAAAAATAAAAAAAAAATAAAATGAAAATTATAAAATTAAAAAAATAGATGTTCATTAGATCTTGTGGAGATTAATTTGAAAAATAAAATTTAAAAAACTAAAAAAATACAAAATATATACAAAATATAAAAAAATTAATTTCTTTATATCTCCACTTTAAAAGCTTGTCTTCTTCTTCTTCTTCCTATCATCAAAATCTTGTTCTTCCCATCTTCAAAATCTTCTTCTTCCCGATCGTCAATCTTTTCTTCTTCCCATCATTAAACTCCTTTTTTTCCCCAAATCCACCATTGTCAATCGACCTTCTTCTCTTATTTGACTTTCATCATCATCGATTGCCGATAATCCATCTTAGATGATGTTCATATGGGTTCTATTCGAACCTAGATGAACATCATTTAAGTTTAACGAACCTAGATGAGTTTGTAGTTTTTTTTTTTTTTTTCAATTGAGTGGTTTTGCTATTTATGTTTTTCATAAATGAAGAACATTATTGATCTTCATAGATATGAAGAACACTGTTCTTCATAGATGAAGTACAGAATTTTCTCTTATTATTTATTTTTAGTTTCTCATGATGATGCTTGTGGGAGATTTGCTTGGAAGCCCAAAAATTTGGCCAATGCGAATAAAGAGGAGAGAGAGAGAGAGAGAGAGAGAGAGAGAGAGAGAGAGAGAGAGATGGAGAGACAAGTCACCAATGATGGAGGATGAGGAGGATGAACTAATGAGCTGGGTGAATGAACTCATGCACTGGTTGATGATGAATTAAATTGACGAATTAAATTTTCAATTTAAAATTTTGATTTTTATTAAGTCTTTTAAAAATTATATTTTTATATTTCAATTTTTTATTTATTTTTAATTTTGTTCACATTTAAATTTAAATTTTTTATTTGAATTTTTAATTGTAGTTTAATTTTGTTTGTTATATTTATATATATAATTTTTTTTATAATCTTCTTATTTAATCATGTTTAATTAAAGGCTTCATTTAGCATTTTTTCAAAGAAAAGTTGGGTGACTTTTTAGAATTTACCCTAGTTTCTTTTATGATTGTTATAATTATTATTTCTTCATCTTGTTTATTTTATTATTATTATTATTATTATTTGGTATCACACAAGAAGTTTGAGAATATTATTTGAATAATATTTATGAAAAGTTTGGTTAAACAAAATTCATTATCATGAACAAGATTAATAATTATAAACAAAACAAATAATAATGAATAAAATATTATATAAACAAACCGATGAAATTTATATATATATTTTTATCAATTTGTTTATCTAATTTATTTAAAAAAAAATAAAAATCGTGAGTCATCACAGGCATGACCCGTTATTGTAAATATTTCTATAACGGGCGTTGGTGGTTGTAATTACTTTGCCTTGGGTAGATAAACATCTATCAAGGATATTGCCCATTTTAAAACAAGCTGTTTTCTTATAGTGCCAACATTCTTTATATTGGCTTGGCAACACCCTTCCAAGCTTTGCATGTGCCTTAAAGTCTATGCCCAAAATTAAGGATCTAACAAGTCAAGTACCCATGCAAAATTTGTTATCATATTTCTTCGAATTCAAATTCCATATTAAAGCTCATGAACTTAACGCCTAATTTCATGTGTAAGGCTTAAATGTGAATAAAAATAAAATCGAGAACATGAAGAAATACATTATTTAAATATTTATGTGTTCTTTTTAAAAAAGTTGCAGGAAATATTTTTTACTAAAAAATTAATGTTTTCTGCTGCACAGATACACTTCCAAACAGGCTTATAAGAAAATAACAAAAAAGCACTCATCAATTTTACAAGTTGAGAACAATATGCATGAAATTGGCATGTGAAAAAAGAGAGAAATTAAAATGAATTTTGTTTTATTAGTGGAACTCATTTGGATGTATGGTGTGGGCACTCCACCATATTTCAGCAATAATGCAAATTAAAATTTGCATACTGACTCAGCGGTCCTACTCTATATTTAATGGTCACAGTGTCTCTATTATGACAACGCCCACTCATCATACTTACCTCACCACACAAAATGCAATACACGAAAAATTCATCTAATCCATATATCAAATCTCATGAAATCTTAGATCATTTTGAGTGCAACATGAGAACTTTATATGATGTCCCTACCAAATATAAATTGTCACTAATTTTTTTTTTTTTTTTGTAAAATAACTAATCTTTTATTAGTAGTCTATTTCATAGTATACTATACTTTAATTGTTATTGTCTATAATTGTTGAATAAGATAAATTAATTGTGAATTCTTTTAAAGATATGTATTGAAACAAACACAAAACACAATGGCTCTAACCACCTAGGTGTGGTGAACACTGGGCGTTTGCCCAGCACCCTTCTCACGCAAGGGCAGGTTTCGAACACCAAGCTACAAAAAAAAGATTTGTGACAGTTTTTCCCACTTAATATGAGTTACCCTCCTACTCAATATGGGTTACTTTCTTCCGCTTTTGAAAAGTGATCCATAAACCGCGTCTTAGAGTCATATCTCAACCGGTCTCGGTTGATATCTAAATATGTATTGGTACTCAAAAGATATATATACGAACAATAATTTTATTCTTAATTTCAATTAATATTTTAAAACTCTTATAGACCAGAATCTCTAATTAATTTGCATCAATAATGCAGCTTTCATGAAAACTAATTAATGGGAAAGTTGAAGTAATCAATCAAGTTTTGGGGTTTGTACCCCAAAAGTGTTTTAAGGTGCAGGCTATACTCCAAATTCTAAAACGAAAAGGACTGGTCAATGTTTTTTTTATTTTTTTAATATATAAATAATGAAAAATAGTCTTTGTGTATCCGATTTCCATTATTGTATGTAGATATATGGTATACAACTATACGTAATTGACTATTTATATCATGCAAGTGACATAAGTGTGAAAAATATTATCGGTGGGGGCATCTCGCTCAACATCTCTTACAATGGTATTGAATTTTTTGGTCAAACTGTAGTCAAACTGACGCTGTACCTTCTTGTCCTAGCTGGCAGAAGAAAATAAAAAGAAAAAGCGCAATAAAAGTGATGACGTGGCAGTCAGGCTTTAAATGTCTTTCCTCAAAAGACTAAATTGACATCTGTATATAACCAAAAGGACAAAACTGTCCTCTTCCCCTTCCTCAGTGGTAGTAGACTCATATAAATAAATAAAGAAATAGGATCCACAATTCGAGGGGTGGTTTTGCTATTAATGGAAATTCAGGGGTTTGATTGTTATTTTAGATATTTCTTGCATGGGATTATCATGAGACTAAGCAAATGATTAGGGTATTTAATTTAGACTTTTAATAAAGATTTGGTCTGCTTTGGTACGTTTCACAAGCCATGTTGCATGATTACAAGTCAAACCTAGCCATCACCTATATTATTCTTTGAACAAAATTAACATACATTTAAAGTAAAAAGAAAAAAAAAAACCTTTTAGCTTTTAATTTTTTAAAAAAATTATAAGAAAATTAAATATCTACTACATGAATGATAGAGATTTATCAATACTTATTACTATTGAACATTATATTTGACCCGAAAATATACTTTCATATCAAGAAATATTTACTATCACAATTACGAGACAAAATTATTTACACATGTTGATAAATGAATATAGTATATAATTCATTATAATGTAAATGAAAAGTACATTAAGGAAAATATACTTGAGGCATGAATAAATATACAGAAATTATCTTTTAGCTAATTGTTTATTTTAAGATGAAATGGTTTATAATATAAAGAAAAAAATATCTATATTTGCGGCAAGTGGGGTTACTGCTGTGGTTTAAGACATCTCTACCCTTGCTCAAGTCAAGGGTTCAATCCGCATTTCTCATGGGTAGTTTTCCCACTCTATATATTGGTAGCCTTCTCGGATTTTTGAGAGGAAAAATTCGGATCATATTTCAAACTATCATCTCAATTAGTTCGGACTGTTTTTTGGCTTGATACCAATAAATATCAATATATATATAAAAGAAAAGTAACCCTTTTTATTTCATTTGAAGGGAGTACATATATATGTACAAAGCTGCCTCATGGTGGACAAATAACAGTGAAAACGTATATAAAACGAAAGAAAAAAGAATCTAAAACTAAATACATGAGTAAATGGTTGAAATGAGATCAATTATTGAATGCAGAAAAAAATCAAAGCAAGCACACAAAAAAAGTGTTAAATAAATTCATATTTGAAAGGGTGTGAGTGAAGCACGTGTGCGGGGCAGTGGAAGTCATGTTCAAACACAAAGCTCTCTTCTCCCAATCTAACTTTCCTAGAAAAAGTAAGAAACCAATCGTTCCTTCTCTCTCTGAGTAAATTTTTTTTGGGGCTTGTAGTTATGTCAGTATGAATGGATTTGCTTGGCCTTTTCTTATAATGATACCTTTGATTACTATTTCCTTTTCTCTCTCTCTCTCTTTGTGTGTGTGTTGATGCCCTTGCTAAGTACTTTGTGGGGGAGCAGTGGTTTGAATGAGTGGTTTAAGATTTCAAGTTTCAACTTTAAGATCTCTTAAGGGTTGGTGGGTGGGTGCAGAAATCAAACCAAAGCTCAAAGAAAAAAAAAGGAAAGAAGAAGATATTATGGAAACTAGGTAGCTAGCACTATAAAGTTGAGAAAGAGAAGAAGAGAAAGATATATGATGATATATCAATCTCCTTCTCCAAAACTAAACCACAAAAGGCCAAGAAAACAAAGCCAAACTTGGTTGTTTGTTAGTGGCTAGGGTGTAAATGAGTCACTGATCCTTGCTTAGGTGGAGTCATTAATAGAGTTTATAGTAAATTAGAAATCTCTAATGAGATTTGACTGGTTTTGAACCCTTCATTACCTTCATATCAAATCAAAGTCTCCCAAAAGAGAGCATAAGTGGCTTTAGAGACAAAAGACTCATTTGGACAGATTGTTCTCTTCATGCCCCCTCTTGTCTTCTCCTCTTCTTTTCTCTCTCTCTAGTTGCATGCACTCTTGGTGATGGCTGATCAAGGTGGTAACAGTGTAATGAGGGAATACAGGAAAGGGAACTGGACAGTGAGTGAGACAATGGTGTTGATAGAGGCCAAACAGATGGATGATGAGAGGAGAATGAAGAGAAACAGTGGGGAGAGCAGTGAAGGGAGAAGCAAACCAGCAGAGCTGAGATGGAAGTGGGTTGAGGATTACTGTTGGAGAAAGGGTGTTTGAGAAGCCAAAACCAATGCAATGACAAGTGGGATAATCTCATGAGAGACTACAAGAAAGTGAGGGACTATGAGAGGAAAATAGCTGAGAAAGGTGGAGGAGAAGATCATCAACAAAGCTTGTTGTCTTATTGGAAGATGGAGAAGAATGAAAGGAAAGATAACAACTTGCCTAGCAACATGCTGCTTCAGATATATGAGGCTTTGGTGGAGGTAGTGGAGAAGAAAGGACTTCAAAGGGCTGCTCGCTCTGTTGTTGCTACTGCTGCTTCAACTACTCCAAACATAGCTGGATATGTGGTGGATAGACCACCCATCAGTATTGTGCAACCTCCTCCTCCTCCATTGCCTCCTAATATATTGCAGCATCAACATCCAGCAGCTCCAATTCCAACGTTAGCACTGCCACTGCCACACCCACCTCCCCCACAACAATCACAACCACCTCCTCCCCAACCTTATTCTCAGCCACTCCGCACAGTAGGTACTCTAGTCTCTCTCCCTTGTCATATATATATATATATATATATTTTTTGTATGTCTCATCATTTTTAGCTATGGAAATTGTTCATGATTCGATTTGTTCACTATGTACTATAATGCTGCTCATGAATGCGTTCTCAGGGAAAGTAAAGGAAGTGATGATCCAATGAAATATTAATTGATGTATTTGTTGTGTAATAATTTTCAGTTAGTATTGATGGGTTTGGTTCAATATTTTTATGTTTTGGAGATATGTGATAGCTCAGATTCTGATACAAGTGAGTATTCAGACTCACCTGCCAAGAGAAGGAGAACATCAGGAGGAGGAAATGGAGAAGGAACCAGTGGTGGTGGGACTGCAAGTGCAAGCACCTCACATGAAGTTGGCACTGCTATTTCCAAAAGTGCATCCATCATAGCAGAAGCACTCCAGGCCTGTGAAGAGAGGGAAGAGAGAAGACACAGAGATCTTGTAAGTTTTCACGAGAGAAGGCTCAAGATTGAAGAATCTAAGACTGAGATCTATAGTCAAGGCATTAATGGTTTGGTTGATGCCATTAACAAGCTTGCTAATTCTATCCTTGCTCTGGCCTCCAACAAGAGCCAGTCTTCACCTCCAAAATGATCAACATCTTGTCTTCTTCAAGTCCAAATATTAATCTATTAATATTATATCTTAATTAGATAGAAATTAAGAGAAGTACTTAATCCCATTTTATTGTACATAATTGATAGTCCCCATATGCATTCTATTTCACCTTCATGAACTTATTTTGAGTTATATTTATTCTAATGAATGAATGATCTCTTGTTCAATTAAGGTCTATCTTTCTCTCATTTTGTATCTTTGAACACAAACTAGGGTTGTTGAATTTATGTAGAAAACATTCTAATTATATCTAATTTACATTTATTTAAATTTGTTGCTTAGATCTGGAATTCCATACACAACCTATAAATTAAGTAGAAGTTAAACATAAGGTTGTGCGACCGTGTCATGTCATTTCTAGATAATTTCGATTAATGTTGGGATAGTGTCGTATCATCTTAAATCTAGTAGAAGTTAAACATATGATTATGTGATATTATTATAACTTTTGGATTACTAGAAAATAGATATGAATGATTGACTTAATGTTTAAATCTGGACTAGATCATCGTTTGAAGTTAATATAGTCCCCACCCTTTATTTATGGCTCATTAATATTAAATATTAATGCATCCAATTTTTGAATCATGTGACATAAAAACCAAGACGAATGTTATGTTATACACGAAAATTAACCTCTTCTCATATGAATGTAAAACAATTGGATGAAAATCCAAAACCAAAACCCAATAAGTCATGGTGTATTATGGCATGGATCAACTTCAATTCTTGTAGCAACAACCTTAAGCTCGAAGAGGGATACAATATCATATGAAAAACCATAGAGATATGGAACGAAAACTATGATATTATGTATTGATGCATATATATATATATATATATATGATCATTTAGGCCTTGTTTGTTTCAAGGAATTGGATTGAAATTGGATAAATTCCAATCCAATCCCTTGTTTGGTGATTGCATCCGATTGGATTTCTCTAATTTCATACAACCATTTTATCCCATATTGGTGGGATAAATTTAACCCATCAAATTTAATCCAGCAATTTGGTAGGTTAAATTTATCCCACCAATATGGGATACTTAAAAAAAAAAAAAAAAAAAAAAAAAAAAAACATTGTTTTTCCTTCATTCCTTATAAATTATATAAAAGATTAAATTCATTTTTAATATTATTTTATATACTTTATTAAAATATTTAAAATAATATAGTCCAATAATAATTATAAAATAAATATTACTTTTAAAAAGTAGTATTAAAGAGTTAGATTTTACTTTTCAAAATAATATTAAAATATTTTTAGTTTTAATTTATAAAAATAATATAATATATAATTATTTTTATCCAATATTATTATAGACTAAACAATGGACGGTACTATTTTTAATTCAATCTCATACAATATCAAATATATTACATGATTAATTTATCTAATTCAATCTCATCAAAATAATTTAATCAAATCCTACGTGCCAAATGAAGTTTTATAGTTTTATTGACACTTTGTAGTGATTCAATGTTGATGTAATGGGTGGAGATATCTCTCTCTATATATATATATATATATATTAAGATTAAGCCATGCATAGATGAAATTTGTGATAAATTGATGATATGATTGTTTATAAAGATGTTTGCTGGCATTGGCTTACATGTTAGTTAGACATATAGAGGTAGACCCACTAGTGACCGGTGGTGCTTGAATTCTGGCTGGTGCATACAATAAAGAAATATATTCTACAAGTAGTCCAAGCAATATTGCCTAGAGAAAGAATCCACGCGCCGTTCCTAATGGAAAGTTGAAAACACTGTTTTCTTCTTTTATTTTTTATAGTACCTTCCTCTACCAAATCAATTGATTATCAGAATTTATAAGTATCTCTATTAAACGTATAGTTTAAATATCTATTCTAAAAATAGAGAAAATAGTCCATAAAATAGTAAAAAAATTACCACCATATTAGATGACTAATGAGATTTAAATCTTAGCACAATATCAAAGTTGGGTTGCTTTACTCCATTAAAGCAACCTAACACCTCTAACATGATTTTCTTTTTTAATTATTATTTTATATGATATTAAATGAGTTTAAAAGTTTATCTAATATGTTAATATCAATCATCATATAAGTTATAATAATGAATTTATTAAATATACTTAATAAAGCTTAAATTTTTACTACTGTAACGAGTAAAGAGATTCATAACCCATTATGTTAAGAGATGAAATGTGATATGTGATGTGGTAGTTGAACACATAATGTTTGAGGGATGAAGGAAGGTGAAATTCACGGGGCAAACAAGTGAAGTAGGGGAGAGGAGGAGTTGATGAGCTTATCATTATGAAATGGAAATATGAGAAAATGTGAGCAGGGACTGGGCAGTGAGCAGTACTTCTCTGCGAGACTGGTCAAAGGCGACCGGTCAATGATCTCTGAAGGATGCCGTGGAATGAAATTACAAAATTGCCATTTTGGTGCTATTATTGGTGTCAGTATTGTCAAGGCTGTGACAAAAGTTGTGGTCTTTTTACCTTTTTATTTTTATTTTTTTAATATCTTTTTTCTCTTTAATTTTCCACTCAGAATTATTTCAGAGAAGAGAGAGAGATATGGAGGGGGTATCATTATTGGCTAATATTGGTAGCCTTTGGTTGGGCCTCACTGTAATTTTCTGACAAAGGGTGAAGGTACTAAAGTGGCCCTTTCACTTTATTTATATTTATATATATATATATAGGAGCTATAGATCCCTTCATAAAAAAAAAAAAAAAAAATGATCCCATATTAAAATCGCTTATCATAATTTTTTATACCTAATTATAATTCAATGAATCAAATTATTTTATTATAATCAATAAATAAAATCATATTTATTAATTATAATCAAATATATTTAATTATAATTATATATAATAAATTATAATTAACAATTTTAGGATGTAATCATTTATTTTTTATCAAGTATACCAATATATAATAGAAAGTGTTATATATATATATATATATATAATGGGGAGGGACACATGCATTTGGCTCATTTCTCAGATTTTCTCTCTCCTGTTACAGGTAAAGTTACATAAGCTCTTGGGAATTAATTGGCTCAGACTTGACAACCTGTAGATTTATGATTGTGTTTAATATATTTCAAATTCTGAGTGCTATTAGTTAATATAAAAACTGTTATTTTCAATAGAAAAATAAGACTGATTAGTTATGTATCAGTTATGATTTTATGACATCATTTTTTATAGGGAACACCAATATTAGTGTTAAAAGTAGCTGTAGTTAAGGAAATTAATTACTTTGGGTAATTGTACAACAATCAAAATTTGAAAAGTTGAATACCTTTTTATTATTAGAACAAAATAAGCAATTACAATATGATATTCAAAAGAAATTATATTATTATTATTATATATATGATCCACTCTGTTACGGCTGATTATTACATTTTGTAGCCACTCTAAGTACTCCCCTACTCATCTTCGATCTACTAAATTTCTCACTCTCTCTATGATTTTTTTCCTGATTTAAGGTTTCTCCACGTAAATTATGTGTGTTATTGTTTTGTTTTTTATTGCTTATTGCATTGGATTTTTTTTTTTTCACTATATATGTGAAATGAGTGATAAGCTTAACACAAACTTTTGATCATAATGTGAAAATGATCCCCATAGTTTTGTAACAGCCGTTTTCCCTCTCGCCACTTGTGTGACTGTTAAAAAGATGACTTTGACCCATATAAAGTGTTAAATGACCCATTTGCCCTTGAAAATCAAAATAAAAAAAAATAAAATTAATAAAAGAAGATCTCCATCTTCCATATCTAAAATGGACAGTGGGAGATCGAAATTAATTTAATAATTATAAAAAATAAATAAGAATAAAGTAACAAATAATTTTTTAAAAAAATCTCTACCATCTATCATATTAATTTTTAAAAAAAATTAATAAAAGAATATTTCTATCGTCCATGTTTGAAATAGATAGTTGGATATCAAAATCAATTTAACAATTTATTAAATTATTAAACAAAAATTTAAAAAAAAAATAAAAAGTTAAACATTAAAAAAAATAACCAGATCGACCGTCGATCTGCTTCCAGATCTATTTGGAACATTTTCTGACCAAAACAACTACTGGATCTGGAAACCAGATCTACAATTGATTTAGAAATCAAATCATCAATCGATCTGGAACATTCTAGATTATTTTGATGATTTGGACAAATCGTAAAAATGATCTAGAATTCCAAATGCCAACCACTAGTTTCTAGATCGTTCATTGTCGTCTCTCGGCGCTCTCTTGTTTTTTATTATGTATATCGTCGTCTCTTATGATACATGCATTCATGAATGTCATCGAACCTGCGTCAAAGGTGAAGGTTGGAAGAATGATTGACATCGTCTATCTTCGGTGATGGAAAAGCGATGAAGATGAAGGTGCAATCCATCTCTATCGATGGAGGTGGAGATCTAGATTGGATTCCACCTTATTATTATTATTATTATTTACATTTGTCATTTTCTTAAATTTACGAAAAATAGCCATCGTTCATCTATATTGATGGACATAAATTAATCTTAATTAAAAATATCCACATTTTTTTATTTTATTATTTTTAATTTGATCTCTACTGTTTAGATGGACGATGAAGATTAATCCTACATTTTAATTGATTTTTAAAAAATAAAATAAAATTTAAAATAACTTCATTTTCCATTTTACCTTTCCACCACTAATAGTAATGAATGGAATTGGTAACGGTAGAGTCTTTTTTCCTTATTTAATTAAACTATGGGAACAAAAAATGCTACTTACGAAGTTGCGGGTCGCAGTTTCATATTATGAGCAAAAGTTGAGGTTGGCAAAATGGACAGGGTCTGCAGACCCTGTCCATACCCATGAGCATGCGGTTCGGGTAGAGACCCTAACCACTTTTAAAAAAATCCTTAAAAGAACCGGATATGAAAAAACCCGCAAAATTGCGGGTAGGATAAGGGTCTACTCGCGGGTCTCCATCAGACCCGCAACATATATACCACTACCCGGTTCATTTTCAAAAAAAACCCTAACCTCACCTCTCTCTCAACTCTCTTGACTCTCTCTCTCTACACCCCTCGGCGCCGTTCGACGCGCCTCTCTCTCTCTCTCCAATCGCCGTCGCCGCCGTTCGTCTGCTCGCGTCTCGACTGTGCGTCTCTCCTCTCTATCGCCGTCGCTTGTTGTTGGCAACAATATTCGGATCCTCAACGCCGTTCGACAGTGCCTCTCTCTATCTCTCCAATCGCCGTCGCCGCCGTTCCTCTGCTCGAGTCTCGACTGTGCCTCTCTCCTCTCTATCGCCAGTTTGGTGTCCGAAATCAAAACCCTTGTTGGCGACAATATTCGGATCCTCGACGCCGTTCGACAGTGCCTCTCTCTCTCTCTCCAATCGCCGTCGCCGCCGTTCCTCTTCTCGAGTCTCGACTGTGCCTCTCTCCTCTCTATCGCCAGTTTGGTCTCTGAAATCAAAACCCTTTTGGGTTTAAAGGTATGTGAATGGCAGAACACATATGGGTTTTCATTTTGATTATGTTTGAGTTTTGATTTGAAGGGTATTTTTGTTCTGGTGTTTTTTTTTTGATGAAATGTTGACTTGAAGCTGTGTTTGTGGGTGTTTTAGATCTATTTTGGACAAAAAGATGTGATTTTTGGTTTTTTGGCGGATTCCTCATTTTGTTTGAATTTGGATTCAGATTCTGTTTTATCTGAGCATTGATATAATTTTGAGTTTTGATTTAACGGGTTCTGTTGTTTTGATGTGTTTTGATGAATTGTTGGTTGGAAGGTATGTTTGTGGATGTTTTAAATTGATTTTAGGTGAAAAGAGAGGATATTTTAATCTAGGAATTTGAGCCTAAATTCAAGTTTACTAGCAAGATATACTTTAGTTGGTAGTTTGCTTGCTCTAGTAAACAAAAACCTTATCTACAAATATATACACAGGCACAGCACAGGATACTTTGCTTAGGGGTTGTTTATTGTTTCTCCTTGAAAGGGCTTTCTTATAGTTAAAAAGACTGCTATTTGATCCAGAGCTTGACCTTGAATGTCTTTGTGCTCGATTCTATTAGGTCAATCATAATCTCTAATGGATAAATATCAAGAAATCATAATTCGTGTTTGATTATGTCCCTTTAGAATGATCAGTCTTTGACAGGGGCAGAATTTGGATTTAAATTATCATTTCTATTCTCTGTTTCCAGTCATGTGAAATAATTTCTTTGGTTGCCCGTGAATGGTACCTGTTGTTAGCTTGGTTCTTTCTGATTGAGACTCATTGTGACAAGAGTCAAAACACTGTTAGTTAGGTGACCAATTCCCAAACTGTAAATTAGTTGATCTAAACTCTTAAAAATTTGGTTTGTGCAAAGTGATCTTTCAGGAAGTTATATAGCTCTTCGGTTCCGATCCTTTTGTTTTGTAAGTTATACATGATTTTTAATACATTAACTAGGAGGTTTAGAATTTGCTTTGTTAATATCACAAGCTCTCACTGTCTACTAATAAGAAAAAGTAATAACTAAATTGGTAGTCATTTTTATAGACTCTGGAAAAAAAAAACATCACAGTACTTCATTTTGATACAATTATCACAAGTTCACTGTCTACTAATAAGAAAAAGTAATAACTAAATTGCTAGTCATTTTTATAGACTAAAAATGACATCACAGTACTTCATTTTGATACAATTATCACATGTTCCAGATAAAGAAAATGAATGACTGGTTGGATGTGATTCTCAAGACAGAGGGAGGTAAAGAGAGATCATCTTTGCAAAATTCAGAATTAGAAACCTATGATAGGGTGAAGCATAAAATATATGGGATCCTATTAAAGAACGTTGAGAGAACCACCTTGGCGTTTGAACATATCAGGGCAATAGCTGAAGGTTGAAAACTTGGCAATGATCAAGGGGTTCATATCTAGCGTAACAGGAATAGTTAGTTACTATGCTAATAAAATTTTACGTGAGTGTATAAATGCCATTTGTGGTAAGATTTAAACAGCCTGCTTTTTCTTTTTGTTCTCCTAATCATTTTTTGTCTAAATGCACATACATAATAGTCTATGGTCCATTCTGCTAACCGGCAAAATAATTGACAGTGTTATAGTACACTCCTGTAATCCTGCTTTAGTTAGTTTC
This sequence comes from Litchi chinensis, assembly GCA_019925255.1. Classification (NCBI taxonomy): domain Eukaryota; kingdom Viridiplantae; phylum Streptophyta; class Magnoliopsida; order Sapindales; family Sapindaceae; genus Litchi; species Litchi chinensis. The sequence continues at coordinate 2,035,799 of CM034469.1, forward strand.
TTCGGATCGAAGGTAGTTGTTTTTTTATTTGTACTGACAGAGATGTGGTAGCGATTTATTGATTGTAATGTGTCTCCAGCATGCAACAAATCGAATGGTTTTATTGTTTATGATCGTGAATTTCTGGTGCTGTAGTTAAATTTGAGTAAGAAGGTAAAGTACCAACTTGATATGGGTAGTTTCAGTCCAGCAGTATAACATTCTCTCAGCTAAGAGGTTTGTTAATCTTGTGAGCTATAAATGTCAACAAAATAACGACTGATTGTGACAATGTAGTAATTAATTAGCACTTAACCTTAGTCCTTAGGTTGTATTCTCTCACACGCTCAATCAATCCATTATCTTACAGCAACCATATCTAAATGTGTGTGACAGAAGAAAAATTAATATATAGCTGTTTGACTTAATTAGTGGTGAATGGGTGAATAGTATATAGCTGGAAACCAGTAACTTCGACTTACCTGCATCTGGTGGCAGTAGTTGAAACCTCTGGTGTAACAATGCACGTACTTTCACCAAAGCCAAATATTTTTGTTTTGTTATATATATTTTTTTATTAATTGAATTGTTTAAATATATTAGGCAGTCAAACAATATGACTAGTTATGGAGAAAGTCAGATGAATACTTCGACTGGAGATAATGATGTTGAGAATGTTGAGTCAAGTGTTCCGAGAGTAGCCAAACGGAAGCGAGAAACATCATTTGTTTGGACTCACATGTCTAAAGTTGAAGTTGATGGTGTTAGGATGGCTAAATGTAATTTTTGTGGAAAATTATTAAATGCTAGTCAAGGATCAGGAACATCTAGTTTAAGAAAACATGTCCAAAAATGTCTTGACGAGCATCTAGCCGCCATCGGTGAAACAGCTACTTTGTTTGATCCAAGTGTTGGTAGAGAGAAAATAGCTAAAATGGTTATAATGCATGAGCTTCCCTTGAGATTTGTAGAATACACAGGATTTCGGGAAATGATGAGTTATTACCATCCTGGGTTTGAAACAATGAGTAGAAACACGTTGAAAAATGAGATTTTTAAAATATATAATAGTGAGAGGGAGAAGACATTAAAGTTGTTAGATAGTTTGGATGGTAGAGTTGCAATCACTACGGATATGTGGACATCAAACACAAAAATGGGATATATGGTTGTGACTATGCATTTTATTGACAAATCATGGGTGTTACATAGTCGAATTATGAGATTTATCCGTGTATTGAGTCCACATAATGCTGAGTCACTTGGTGATGAACTGATGAAGTGTTTGCTTGATTGGAATGTAGATAGAAAATTATCTGCAATTACTGTAGATAATTGTTCTACTAATGATTCCATGATTGATAGAATTAAGCACAAGTTTTCTGATGGATTGTTATTGGGTGGAAAGTTATTTCATATGCGTTGTTGTGCACATATTTTGAATTTGGTGGTGAGAGATGGGTTGCAAGTGATTGCGAATGGCATTGAGAAGATTATAGATAGTGTTTGTTTTTGGACAGCATCACCCAAAAGAATTGAAGCATTTGAATTTGCAGCAAATCAATTGAAAATCAAGTATGATAAAAAACTTGTGCTTGATTGTCCTACTCGATGGAATTCCACCTATTTCATGCTTTCAGTGGCTTTAATGTATAAGGATGTTTTTATTCGTGTCCAACAACGTGAGCCACAATATAAATGTTTGCCGGATGACTCAGAGTGGGAATTAGCAACGATGATGGTGGAGCATTTGCAACTCTTTTACAAATTAACAGAACATTTTTCAGGTATTTTTTTTTCCCCCAAATGAATAATTAATATTTTAATACTTATAGTTCTTAATTAATTATTTTCTAACTTTTCAGGTACCAAATACCCCACAGCCAATCTAGTGTTTCCAATGATTTGCAAAATGAAGAAAACAATGAATGGTTGGCTTATTTCTCCTCATATTCCAATACAAACAATGGCAAGGAGAATGATGGCCAAATTTGAAAAGTATTGGAGTGATATACCTAGTATAATGGCTGTTGCGGCATTCTTAGATCCTAGGTCTAAGATGTTGCGAATTGGTTTTCATTTTCAAAAGTTGTATGGCCCTGATGCAAATCGCCAACAAGAAAATGTGCTTGAACTTCTTAAGGCATTGATAAAAGAGTATGAAGAGAAATATGTGGATGCAATTTCGGTTGAACAAGTTGGCGATTCTTCTACTGTTCATTCCATTAATGTCCTTGGAGGTGGGGATGAGGATGAGGTTGAATTTGAACAATATAAGCGTGATTGTGAAGAAGCTATAGGTTTGAACAAATCGGAGTTGGAGAAATATTTAGATGAAAAAGTTGAAGATAATTCTCCCGACTTTGATATTTTGGCATGGTGGAAAGGAAACAAAGGGAAATATTCGATTATGGCTAGAATTGCCAAAGACATCATAGCCATTCCGGTATCTACCGTAGCTTCTGAGTCCGCTTTCAGTACTGGAGGTAGATTTTTGAGTCCACATCGTAGGAGATTGCATCCGGACACATTGGAAGCATTAATGTGTGCGCAAAATTGGATATGGGCTCCACTTCGAGGTATGAAAGTAGTAATAAATTTGATTATATTATGTATATTATTTGTAATCTATAATTTAATCTTTAATTTTTCACTTGATTTATTCTATTAGGTGGCGTTCCGGAAGAAGAAATATATCATAAACAAGATGAAGAAGAGCCATCAACATCTTGATTTTATTTCTTATATTTGTATTTATAATTTTTTTTGTTACTTTTGGGATGTAAATTATGGATAAATTTTAACTTTTAATGTTATTTTTTGTTTAATTTTGAGTGTGGTATTTTTTTTTTTTTCAAAATTGATAAGAATGATTGTGGAATGAATTATGTGATGTGAAATTAGTTTAGTTTAATTTGTTTTAGAAGAAAAAATTGATATATTTTTTTTAAAACAAACAGGTTAAAATTTTCGATCCATTGATTTTGTTGGTCTATAGAGAATTATGAAAAATTTTGGAAAAATTTTTTTTGAAAAAAAATTCGGGTCGACCCGAATTTAATCGGGTCAATCCGGGTCACATTTGGATCCGACCCGGTCAACTCTCGGATCTGACCCGGTCAATGCGGGTCTGACGCGGGTCTGAACAGACCCGCAAAAAGTGCGGGTAGGATTTGGGCCAGACCCTCAAATTTATTTGAGGGTATGGGTAGGGTCTGGACCCTCAAATAAAAATGAGGGTCCAATGCGGGTCTGGGCCTGGTGCGGGTCCAGACCCGCATTTTGCCAACCTTAAGTTGGAGGCAAATTATGAATATCCCAATTGAATGTGGGAGATTAGAACAAATCATCAAATTATTTTAAATAAACCACACGTCGTCTAATTTTAAGGACTTTGGACTACTTTTAGCTGGGCTGGGCCCGTCTTAAGCAAATGATAAAACATTTGGGCCTTTGTTATGATTTTAATAGGGAGTGATGATATTTCCATGAGTGATGATGTTTCCACCCCTCTAAAATCATACATACACCCCAAATTTGTATATATTTTAATATTTAAATTTTATCGTTAAACCTCTAACCCGTGTCATAATGTTTCTTTTTCTATTGATTCCGCTAATCTCCTATATCAGTTCCAATCCTAAAAAAATATATATATATATATGTGCATATATTATCCTTAAGCCTAATTATTAATATTATAATAAAAATACCATAATTTTTTTTTTTAAGAAATGAAATTAATTTCCATCTTCAGCCTCTCTCCGTCTCTGCTAGCTCCAAACTCTCTTGTCTTCCTCCTCCTCCCTCCTCCTCCACTTTGTCTTCTCTCCACAATGCACTCTCTCACATTCGCTTTTTCTTCGGATCAAACCCTTAAATTCCATAGCCCCAACCCCCCCACCCGAAAAAAACTCCAATAAACAAACGTGTGGTCTATTATAAACGATGACTGAGGTCAAACCAACCTCAATAAACATAGTCGCCTTTAGAACGAGTTTGTGACAGAGCTCTCCAATTGAAGGAACATGTGCCCATTTCACGCCTTCTCTTGCTTTCTCACTTCACTTCACCTGAAAGCTACCTTCCCCTGCTAACAAAATACCTTTTAATTTTCATCATTAACTTGATATAAAGATCAAAATTGAAAGCAACTCCTTTTGCGTGTATGAAAAAAAATAACAAATTACAAAAAAAAAAAACCCATCAAACTCTTTCTCAGGTGTGCATGTATATCTTCACGATTTTGTTTCAAAATTTAAAAAACTTTAATCGTTTGATTGAATGTGGATTGATTCAGCATATATTGATCGACTTTGATGATTCAATGCTTTTTTGATTGATTTTTAACTTCTTTTTTTTTTTTTTTTTATATATATTTTGGTGTTAAATTGATGCGAAACCTTGTTATTTTTGCATGTTTTGAATGAAGAAATCATGGTCAATTTCGTTGCCTTTTGTCTTTGGAGCAAAAAATCTTCCAGATTTAGAAAATCTTTCTCATTTTATATGTGCAATTATGTTTTCGGGGATTTTATCAAAAAGGGTATATTTGCTATAAAGTGGGATGTGTTTACAAAAACAGACCTTTGAAAAAAAAAATCAATGGGGTGCACGGAAAAAAAACGGGTGTATATATAACTTTTGAGGGGTGGTACTGTCGGTACTCTATTTCCATTACTCTAAAACTGTACATACACCCCAATATATATATATATATATATATATTTTTAAATCCCAATGTTATCATTGACAATATTGTTGAAAACAGAGATTTCAAAATAATAATAATAATGATAATAATGATAATAATGTATATACAATTTGGATGGAAGTTGTACAGGAACCAGAGGGGGCAAAGCAGAGCAGAAGTGCCTCTGGAAGCAGCGTACATTCATCACCATATTCGCTCTTTTCAACAGAATACCAAAACACCAACCTGTCCACCACAAAGAACCCATCCTATACAACTAAAGAAACACTTTTTCAAATCAAAAGGAGTAGGAATTTTGTGGAATTGATGGACATTGTGATCGATGCATAAAGTCCACATACATATTCAAAGTCCAAGATTCCCGTGGAAATTGCAGAGTTGATTGAGACTTTTGAGTATCGATGAAATCAAATTGACAAGAAAATTAAGAGTGGTGATATAATAAGTTTCTTCATCGCACAAGCCCAATTAGTTTTATTTTTAATTAAAATTATAATAAATTTTTTATTTTATTTAAATGATTTGAGTTTCATAGATTTATGTTGTTGTAAAAATTTTTTTGAGTTTAATTTATATATTAATGAAGAAGATGAAGCAATTTGTACTGTTTGTGATAAAGAAAATAAATTCGTTTGTGTTGTTGTGGGTTTGTATTATTGATGAAGAAGTTTTGAAAAAAGACTTTTTTATTATTTTTTCTAATGAAAATTTTGATGGAGAGATAATGATGTTAGTGGAGATTAAAAAGAAGAAAAATATACACCAATAATTTATAGGGTGTGATTACAAAGTTTTAATATTTTAAAAAAATTAATGGAATTAACATATTACAAAGTTTTTAAAAAAATTTTAAGTAGTTTGTGACTTCTATATTTTTGTCAAAATTGGTTTCCATGTTTTTCACAAATCCCAAATAAATCACTGATTTAAGCAGCCAAATTAGTCTCTCGAGAGTCAAGCTTAACATCCGACTTTAATAAGATTGGTTGATGTACATTAATACCCTATTGTCAACGTCTGAAATTGATCGACCAAAATTCTAAGCCCAATATCTACAATCAAATAGAAACAAAATAAAAAATAGAGAGATGAAAGAAGAATAACAATGTTTATGGAAAAGATTTTTATGTGATTCGGCTAGAATATTGCCTACGTCCACGACTGTGTTATCTGATTATTTTGACAGAGTCACAGTATATTATTTCTTATTATATGTTTACAATGAAATTTCAGCCCCTATTTATAGCGTGGGGTTTGTTACAATTTTAATACAAGTGAAATATGACAGAATCATACATTAATTACACTTCCAAAATTAGTTTGCACCAAATCAAGGATAAATTCCGCCGTATCAGGGCTTGATTCCATCGACATAGGAATCTAAATTTATTTCCAACTCTAATAGTTGATTCTTTCTCAATTTGAGTTGTTGTCTTTCTAGAATATTTTCTTAATCGAGTAGTTCGAGCTACGAGCTAGACCTCACTCTGGATTACCTCGAGTTGAACATATAACGAGCTGGATCATGTAGACCAGTTATCTGAGAGCTCGCTTATGCGAGCTGGGTGTTGGCTAATATAAGTTTCTTCTATTGGGTTTGTCTTTGGATCTTAGACTTGATCTATTGGATTAACTTTTTGGATCAGTTTATTGGGATTTTACCGGGCTTTTTACCAGTCCTAAATATACCTATAACATTAGCCCCCCAACTTTCAGTGTAATTTTCGGACTAGGAGCTAAAGCTCACTGGTAAAGTCGATGTTTCTCGACCTATTTTGGCGCATTTTCAGATTTTGTCCCATCCTATGACAACTTTGCTGAGGGTTTTGAGAAGAGGTTGAAAGGGAGGTTGCAGTGCCTCCGGATGTAGCCCCCTCAGAACCAAGACTTCGTGTAAGCTGTTTGCCGAGTTAAATCTTTTTCTTTGAAGCTCTTTATGACTGTACTTCATTCACCCCACTTTGCGAGGTTTACTTTGGATGCATTGATTTCAATATCGTGTTGTGCTTTTGTTCTGCTTTTTGAACTTAATAGGGGTCCTTATGGGATTGGGCTTCTCGAAGTCCTCTATATTCCTTTCTATTGTAAAGATCTTGTTCGGTGCATCTGACAAGATACTGTAGCTATCATGACGATTTTAACGCTGAGGTCACTCATTTCTGGTCTCTTTTCTAGCCTTTTTAACGACCTGATTGATTGAGTCATTATTCCGACTTTCATTTCCGTTTCCACCATTATTTATTTATTTTTTTCAGTTAGTTTGAACTACCCGATTCATCTGTTTGGTTAGACTTCTTAGAGCTGAAGGTTTCCTCCCATCTAATCTCCTTGGCAGCTTGCTTGTAAAACTCGCCCAGGTCCCTAATTGGAGATTTATAGATGCTCTTATATAACTTTCCATCCTTGCGAAGTTCAGCTGAAATCGCAGTTAGGATGCTTTCATCTAAAGGGTCTCTACATTGGTGACTTTATGTCTGAACCTAGTAATGTAGTCTGTTAATTATTTAGTTTGTTGCTGAAAGACCGTGGCGAGATGACAAGGTGATGCGAGCTGCATCCTCAAATTTCGGTACTGGTTGGTGAATCTTTGCTGATAACTTCCCAACTGTTTATGCTGCAAGTTAGGAGACTCTTAAACTAGGTCCATGGAACGTCTTGTAACACCCACTTTTTCGAACCTAATATTGTAGATGAAATGTATAAAGTACACTTATATCTATAGAAATAAAAGATTTTTTTTTTTTTTAGAAAATGACAAAATTATAAATAAAGTGAAATGTCAAGGATATTTTGGGAAAATGAAGAATTCTCAAGAGAATGACATGCATGTGAAATTATAAGGAACTTGAGGGGCAATTTTACAAATGAGTGAGGTTCTATATAAAGTGAAGTTGGAAGAGAAATTTGGAAGAAGAAGAGGAAGCTGTCGGCAACACAAGAGCAGAAATCAGATATGAGAGCAACAACTGTTCTAAGTGATCTTTCTACCATTTTCGAAGGATTTTCAGGCCATAAAGAGGTGAAAAACAAGTTTAGGAATATTATCAAGCCAGATCTAGTAAGAATCAAGTGGTAAGATGAAGTTTTCATAGTTTTCTTTTAGTGAAAAGTCTGTTAAAACAGTCCATGAACTGCACCTAATGTTAATGATATTTTCGTACATAGATCTGGAGATTTGAAGTAGCAAACAAGTGGCAAAGTAAGGCAAAAGACTAAGGAGGAATTGGTAAGTGAAATAACTAAGAAAATACATTGATTTGAAGTAGTTCGATGGCTATTTAAGATGTTAAAATTCTGCATTTAAGTTTGTTGAGGCTTTAATATAATTTTATGTGAAGAAATTTGATGAAATGTCGGTGTGTGTATGGATGTGAAATTTGGTTAAGAAAGGGATTTATGATTTAAATAAAATTCGATTGTTTTGCCATGGTTTGGAACTGCTCGTGAGATATAAAAGTGTGAAATTTGATGATATCAGGATATGTTGATACATGTATAAATGTAAAACCTAGAAAAAAAATGTTAGAATTTAGTACACGTGAGTTAAGGTCGAGCTGGTTTAGGGTGGAAGCTTGCAAAGAACAAGCTGGGTGATGCCCGTAGCCCTTTTATAATACTTGTCTGAGCTGGGCTAGAGCGGCAGCTCGTAAAGATAGCTGAGTAATGTCGTAGCCCGTTATAGTGTCTGTCTGAGCTAGCCTAAGGTAGCAGCTCGCAAAGGGCGAGTTAGACAATACCTGCAGTTCGGGCCGAGTAGGACGAAGGTAGCGGTTTGCAAAAAGGGCAAGCTAGGCGAGTAGGGCGGAGCTTGCAACTTGGACTGGGCTGGGCAGTGCTGCAGTCTGTTATAACTTGGATGAATTTATAAATTATATTGATAATAGAATTGATTTGGAATTGAGGTGTTTTATGTGTATGTATGTTCTAAGCGGAAATCGCCATTGTATTTAAATGTAGGTGACATAGCGAGCTAACGAATGGCACAGAAGAGTGATTATTAGTAAATTGAGAAGCAAGTTGTGAGTGTGAAAATATTTTATTAATGTTAAATATTTTTTAGTCTATTTTGCAAGCATTTTATAAGTTCCTATAAATCTTTTTAGTTTATAAATGATTTTATGTTCTAGTTCAAAAAGAAATGTTATGAAATATGTTAGTACATTTATGTTTATAGAATGAAAAGAAATCAATTTGAATTATAAAAAGAGAAAGTTTTCAAAGACTAGTGGATTATCTAAGTTTATAGGCTTTATAGATTCAGACCCAACCGGTATATCCTGTAGTGTATGACAAGTATTAGGAAGGTGTGTCACTAACATCGGGGGGAATTGAGTCTGTTATGTTGCTCTCTACACGTGTTGAGTATTATCTCGCTATGCAATGTGCGATGTAAAATTCCGCTGCGTAATAGCGAGATGTCTTTGTAGTTTTGTCACAGTGTGCAATGCTAGCTTTTACGTCACATGACCCTACATTGAGCAGTGTTAGATTAGTCACCATATAGTTATAGCTCTCTTAGGTTTCTATTAGTACAGATTTTAGAAAGAAAAACATACCACTCAATGTGGATTTTAGAAAGAAAACGTTTTAGTTATACTTTAAAACTTTATGAAATATTTTAGCATTTTATAAGCCTATTTTATTAAGAACCCTTATCATGTTTTATACATAATCTTAAGTTTTTGAAATCACTTAGCAAGTTTATTAAATACAAGTTTTTAGAAATGAAAATGTTTTAAAACTCAAGTTTTTAGAAATGAAAAAGGTTTTAAATGGAGATCATTTTCAAATGCTTTCCGAGAGGTAGAATTTCTTTAAAATTAGTTTGAAAAGAAAATCTTACATACTCACTTAGTTTCTGCAGCTCACTATATTTTTGGTTTTATGTTATGAAAACCTCCCTAGATATAGGAAAAAGTGATCAAAGTACACGTTCTCCTCCTTCAGATTAGGTGGACCGAGATGATTAACACTTATGTGAAGTCACTCCTATGTATATTTTGATTTAGATATAAATTATGTGCATGCTTATATTTTGGATTGTAAACAAATTTTGTAAAACTTGTTATATTCATGGTGGTGTATCGAGTTATTTTATATAAAGTGTTTAATGATCATTTGCATAGTCAATATAAATGCTTGAATTTGTGAAAGTGTTTTTGATTACGTTCTCTATTAAAAAAAAAATCATTTTAAAATTTATTTTTCATAAATTTAGCAAAAGATTAAAAGTTAAGGGTTCGCTCCACGACATCCTCTTGGGTCTTGCCAGTTAGACTACAGGAAGGTTTCATAGGTTGTCCGATAGGATCACTGAATTCGTTAGAGAGAATTCAGGTTGGGTCTCGTTAGTCCCTTAGGGTGGTTGGGAAGACAAAACACTTAACTAATATATTGTTCATCTGGAGATCCATTTGGACGTTTAATGCATCTAAGTGGTCATAGGAGTTGCTATCCCCTATTGTATTGAGGAATGTTGGGGACCTTGAATCTAGGAGAGAAAGAGTGTGTCTCGATCTCCCTGGTGAAGAGGGTCTTCTCCTCATACTAATCACGCTGGTTTGAAGTATCGGGGCGTGCTTCAAGTTGCTGAACCTTTTGAAGGAGTCCCTCTATCCTTGGGTAATGAGACTTATGCCTTCACCAGAGCTCACGACATAGAGAGTGACGGTTTAGCACATATCATTGACTGGACCTCTCTCTCAAGCTCGCAAGGCGTGGAACTTCTTCCTCTTTGTGAGCTTAGGGACATTTAGCTTAAGATTGTGAGTTGGAGGAACAAGCTGAGCTGGCAGGTCACGACACTTCTCTGAAGGGTCTTTCAAGTGCTGGCACTTCCTCTCGTTGTTGCTAGTAAACTTCTATTGGAGCAGCAGCCTCAAGTCTGGGCGTGTTTCGTGCTTGGGCCTGTACTAGTGCCTTGACTGCATCTCTGCAAATTATTGTATCGTATTTTCTAACGCCTCCTGTTGCCGGTGCCATACATGTAGCCTTCCTGCCATGGGGACCACCGGTGTTAGTTGACGAGAGGTTGGTAGAGACATACCCCTAATAATGCCTATCGTGGGGACATGAGATGCACTTGCTGTGGGCATGACAGTATACTCCATCGGCTGGATGTCATGTTGCAGCTGATCTATCTGCCTTTCTGGCTGTTCCGCCGTCGCGTCAGAGCTTCTGGTTATTCTTCCTCTTACCATGGCTGTAGAAAATTTTCAAAAAATTGTAGTCTGGGCTCTCATTCTAGCACCAAAATATCGACGTCTGAAATTGGTTGATTGAAGTTTTAAGCTCAATACCTGTAATCAAATAGAAACAAAACAAAAAACAGAGAGATGAAAGAGGAAGAATGGTGTTTACACAAAGAATTTTTACGTGGTTTAGTCAGAATAGTGACTACGTCCACTATTGTATTCTCTGGTTATTTTGACAGAGTCACAGTATATTATTGCTTATTATATGTTTACAATGAAATTTCAGCCCTTATTTATAGTGTGGGGTTTGTTACAATTTGAGTACAAATAAAATAGGAAAGAATCATACATCAATTACACTTTCAAAATCAGTTTGCACCAAATCAAGGATAGATTCCGTCATATCAAGGATTGATTTTATCGACATAAGAATCTGAATTTATTTCCAACTCTAATTGTTAACTCTTTCTCAATTTCGGTTGTTACCTTTCTGAAATATTTCCTTAATCGAGCTGCGAGCTTGATCCCGCTCTGAGCGACCTTGAGCTGAATATATAGTGAGCTAGATCATGCATACCAGTTATTTAAGAGCTTGCTTCTGCAAGCTGAATGTTGGCGAATCCAGGCTTCTTCTATTGGGTCTGTCATTGGATCTTAGACTTGGTCTATTGGATCAACCTTCTGGTTCAGTTTAATGGGCTTTTATCGAGCTTTTACCAACCTACTTATATAGTCCTAAATATACTCATAACACCTATATTCATCTTATTTAAGTAATATTGATTAAACAGATATAAAAATAATTAAAATAAAAGATAAAATAATATTTTATTATTTAATAATAAATTAGCATAATTATTTTTAAGAGATTGGAGTTAGAATAAATATAAACTTATTTTTATAACAAAATTCTAAATGTAATAAAAATTAGCAACATAATTGAAAACATTAAATACTAAAATGGTTAGACCATCTACACTACTTATTGTTATCCTTTTGCACGTCAAACATTGTACATGTGTCAATTTTGTAATGGTTTTGACGTAATGTAATTTTATTCCTAAAATATTAAAGTTAACTAATGGAAACTAATCATGGGGAAAAAAAAAAAACAAATGGATATAAGTAAGGCAGGCTGCTATGCTTCCTACGAAAAATATAGGAACTAATTTTATTAAAAATAAAAAAATATTATCATTTTTTACTTAATGGACGTGAATTACACCTATTAACTAATTTTTATTTATTTTCTTAAATGGTCAAATTACTTAAAGTCATTCAAAAATCATTGAAAAAAAAATTATAATTTTTGATTTTTAATTTAATGTCAAATCACTTAATAGTTTTTTAAATATATTATTCTATATCTATCATTCATAAAATAATATATTTTAAAATTTATCTTAATTTTACATTGTACAACTTTCTTTTATTTTTATTTAAATATATAACAATAGTAATTTAACGTAATTTTGTTTATTTTTATTTAAATATATAAATTTAATTTACTTTACTATAATAATTTATTTATGTATATATAATTTAAAAAAATACTTTACTATAATAATTAATCATATTATAATTATGAATAAAAATATTATTAATATATACATAAAAGCATTTGCTAAAAAATTTATTATAATTATTTGTATTATATTAAATAAATTTATATAACAATCAATAGTAAAATGATATAAATAATTATTAATTTTTAAACAATTTTAACTTTAAAAAATAAATAATATTATTATACATTCATAGGTTAAAAAAACAAAAAACATGATATTCAAATTTTAGGTTTAGGTCACTATTTAGTCATCAATCTTTAGTAGCACTGTTTAGTTTTCAGACAAAAAAATAAACAATCTCTACCTAAAATTATGAAAAATATCTAAAACGTATTTAGTAATTACCTTTATTAGTATATGTATCATCATTATTAATATTAGGTGCATATTATTTATAAGCATGACACATAAAGCCTAACAAACTACATCAAACAAATGAAACATCAACATAATGTCAGTTAAACACGATACCATACATATAAATGAAAGTATATATTACATTTACTGATTGTAATTAGACATGTCTACTTGTAATAAGATATAATAAATATATAATAAATTACAATCAGTAATTTTATAATGCAATCACTTATATATATTTTTATAAAGTGTATTCATGCCCTAGGTGTAACACCCTCCCCTTGATCCTCGGCATCCCGGACACTGATGACCAAGGCAGAAGACGTTACGATATTTTTATTACTTATTTACGAAAATCTATTTACTAATTTAATATAATTTATTGAAAATCCGGCAGAGTTTCCTCTGTTTTATTGAGAAAACCAAAATTCTTAAAACCTGTATAATTAAAGAAACACTTCAAATATAATTTCCATTTTCTCAACTTCTATACTGGGACACCTCGTCCGTCTCAAAATCACTTCAACACACAATCTCAACCCAAAGTAAACATTTTCTAATTATATTTTCAAAACAAAGTAAACATAGATAATTTAAAACATTACATCAACTAGTTTTCCCATCTTTTTGAGAAAACATTTAGAACCATAATTCAAAATTTATATACATTAGAATTTACAAAGTTTTACACATATATGCATTTAAATAGACAAAATGTAAGTGCATAAACTTTCTTTTAACAAAATATGCACATGTCAAGTATAACTACCAAAAGGATTGGAATTTGATGTGACTCTGGAAGCGCAATGGAAGGATCTTCTTGTCGAACTCTCACTCTCAGCTCACCTCAACTACCTGCGTATGGAAAATCTAATGCGTTAAGCAAAATAGCTCAGTTGGTATACACAAAATAATATCAATCACCAAATTTCCACAAACATAACATCTAAAATATATCATTTCACAATTCAATTTAAGTTCAATATAACATATCTTCAAACAATCAATCAAACTTTATAAAATGTATGTCAACCACATAGGTTCAAATTAAATTCATTATTGATTATTATTATATCATAAGAGCTTTTCGTAAATGCTGTCACGATACCATGGATCGGTATGGATTTCACATCTATCTCCGGCATCGAACACTCGGTGCCTACCCACCGGAGCTCAATTTCACATTCGTTTCATATTTTGGATCAGACACTCGGTGCCTCTCAAAGTCCGTTAATCATATCATATATAAACGTAACGGTGCAGTACTGCTAATAATATTCTATTGGCATGTCATAACACCAATCCCCACCTATCAATGTACAGGTTTACTCAGGCTCTCTATAATTTTATTAATAACGAAAATTATCAATTTCAATTAAACTTTGTTACATAATTACATTCGTTTCACATTTTCACTTGGTTCCAAAAGATGGTTTTCGATTTTTTTTTCTCTTCGAACCCATCATTAATCACACAACTCATCGCAACATAATATAAATAACATGTAAATATAAATGAAACGATAAAAATACTTCTTGGTTTCTCTATGTCTTCAATTTCGACTAAGGGGTAAAATTCTCAAAAATTAATTTCGTCTTCAAAAGTCATGTCACAAATCACTTTAATATCATTCGTTAAACACGTATATAAGCTTAAAAATGACAAAAATACCCCTAACCTTTATTTAATTCAAATTCGGACATAAAGGGGGTTTTACCCGAAAACGTTATTTTACTTGATTTTAGCCCATAAAATCCCTTCCATTATTATCCTACCAACACATACATATCATAAATAACAACTCATCACATAAAATCATATTATCCCAAAGATACGAAACAAAATAATAAATTTTCGCTACTAAAAAAAATAAATTTCGAAAATAAGTGTATACCAACCTTTTAGAGCTTATACCCAAGCTCCTAGCACTCTAAATAGAAGCTCAAAGCTTCTCCTTACTTTTGCTAATCTCTTCACGCCGTAATTCATCACCTAGGGTTTAAAATTTATACTTTAAGGCCATAAAAATCAAAATCACTTAATTAAATACAAAACCCACTAATTACCTATGCCTATGGATGTATTTATGTGTTTAAAAATCTATTGGAACACAAAAAAAAAAAAAACAGCACTTACCTCATTGAAACACAGTAGATCCGAAAATTTAACTTGAATTTTAGGGAGTTTTTGCAATAAATTGGATTGTAGATAGGCAAAGGTTAAAATAGAAGAAGTTTTGAGTGATTTTTTTGGTTTGAAAATAAAAAAATTTTTGGAGAGAAATTTGCAGCAGGCTGGTCGGCGACATGAAGAAGAAGAAGCTGAAATATTTCCAGATTTTTCTGCCTTTTTATACTAATATACTTTTCGAAATTACACTTTGACCCCTAAACTTTTTAAAATTTTATTTTGATCCAAAAATTCTGACACACGCCTCTCTCCTATTGCACAATACTAACAACTCACCAATAATAAATTTTCATTATCAAATCTTTCCAAATAAAATTCTAATTAAATCATTTTGCTAAAAAAATTACTTTCAAAAATAAATTATTAGAAAAACTATTATATTTTCTAACAATTTACTATATTAATTCACTAATTATATTAGTTATACTTAAACTAAATTTTAATCCTATTTAATACAATTATAATCTAGATTTAATAGTATTATTTATACGGAAGCAATTATCGGGATGTTACACTAGGTGTATTGTAGAATTTGTCATATAAAAATATGTGATTACATTATAAAATGTGTGATTATAATTTATTATATGTGATTATAACTAAATTTGTTTGATTATAATCAGTAAATATGATCACATATACTGATTGTAATCCTACATGTTTGGTTATAATCACATATACTAATTATAATCCTACATATTTTGTTGTAATCACATAAAATAAATTATAATTATATATTTTAGAATGCAAGCACACTTTTTGTTTTTGGTCAAGTGTATGCATATCTAAGTTTATACTAAAAGGTGTTTATTTATATAGATATATATAGGATTTTTATAATCAAATATACGTGATTTTAAAAAGTAAGGACCAACCAATCGAATTTATCAATTATAGTCTCTCTGTTAAAATAAATTAACTCTTCTATTTAATTCAAATGCAATGGATAAATTTGATTAGTTAATCTTCACCTTTTAAATCAGATATACCTGATTTTAAAAACATTATATATAAGACATATTCTACAATATATTTGAAATATCAATATGTTTGATCCACCTCCCCCACCCCATCCCCCAAAAAAAAAGAGTGATTACATTCTAAAATTGTTAGTTGTAATTTATCTTTATTATATCTAATGAGAATTAAACATATCTTATTACAATTAGTAAATTTGATTATACTTACCGATTGTTACAATGAGCAATTTTAAAATACAATTACTTATTTTTTTGTCAAGTGTATCGATGTCTCATGTATACCCAAGGGGATCCCTATATATATGTATATGCACATATATATATATATATATATATCCTTTTGTGTACACTTGAGGTATATACACACTTGATTAAAAAAAAAGTGTAATTGCATTCTAAAATGTATGATTGTAATTTATTGTGTGATTATAATTAAACATATATGGTTACAACAAGTAAATATGATCATATTTATTAATTGTAATTACATATGTCTAATTGTAATCACATATAATAAATTACAATCATACATTTCAAATGCAATAACACATTTTTTTGGTCAGTGTATGCATACCTCAGGTCTATATTAGAATGTGCCTATATGTGTGTGTGTGTGTGTGTGTGTGTGTGTGTGTGTGTGTGTGTAGTACAATATACAATGAATTTGGGTAGCATTTAGCATCTTTACTATTCAATTTTCAGTGAATCAGATCTAAGGATTGAAATTTAATTTTCAACTTAAGTGCAACCACTTTACATCAGTTGATGTGTCTGATCTAATTTATCAGCTGTGTATATCCAGTTTCATTTGACGTCAACACTTGACCATAAATTTGACCATAAAACAACAAAGTTTTCTCCTCATTAAAATAATGTAGCACCCTCTCCTGGGTTGTATTAAATTTATGTACGGAATGAGATGATTTTTATTTATAAAATAATAAAAAGGAATTTTAAGGTGTTTTATAAGGCAATTAAATTTTATAGAGTTTCTGGAAGGATTGGAAGTAAAATTAAATAATAAAAGTAGAGAGGTATATTGGTAAAAAAAATAAAAGATTTTATAAAGAATAGTAAAATTATAAATATAAGGAAAGGACAAAGACATTGGGAAAAAATGAAAAATTCTCTAGAATCTAGTAAAATTGTAATTTTGAGGAAGTTTAAGGGTGAAAAGCGAGTTTGACCCATGTCTATAAATATAGGTGTGTGGTGAGTAGTATCGGCAAAAGAGAAAAATCTGGAGAAAGAGAGAGAAAAGAGAAAGTTGATGGGAGAAATAATAAATACTAACAAATCACACAGCGTAACTTTTTCTCTTCCTGAATGAATCCTATGAAAAACCGCTAAGTAACGCACAAATCTACCTTAATATATATATATATATATATATCACCACCAATCAAATAATGAGCAAATAAAATCACTACCACATGCACAAATAACACAAGCCAATTTTTACGTGAAAAATCTCCCCAATGCGAGGAGTAAAAACCACGGGACCGTAGTCCACCCAAAAATATCCACTAATAATCAAATGTGAGAGTAACAAACTATTTTTACATCAAATAGGAACTAAAATCGAGCAACAATTATCTAGGTTCTCTAGTAACACAAATTTAAATTTTAAATAACAAGTGAAGAGAAAAACACAAACTCAGTAGGAGGTTCTGGACTACGTCGCTCTTCACTAGGATCTCTAAATCCGATCTCCACCGTCCAGAATTTAGAATCACGAGTGCTGAGTATACTGTCCAAATTTGAGCTCGATCCAACGGTGAACAAAAGAGATATTGTTCTTACAAAAATACTGTGCAGACAGTGACGAAAAACCTGACAGCTCTGTTACGGGCTGTATATCACACGAACGACACCTTCGTTTCGGATCTCCACTCTTCAGAATCAAGGTCCAGAAGAGGTCAATGTGCTGTCCAAATTTCAGCATGATCCAACGGTTAACGAAAGAGATATTGCAGCAACTCCAAAATTGGGGGGGATGAATTTCCTTGCAGAAAACTCACTCTCTTGTTTTCTCCTCTCTTTCACATGAATTTCACTCTTCACAATTGATTTTTCTGCCTCAAACCTCTTAACTCTCACAACCACAAAACCCTAGCCTATAATTAATAAAGGAAATCAAACTTAAATAGGGTTATGATTCCTAATCACACTAGAATTTTCATATGGGCTCAATTTAACTTGTTAAGACTTGTTGGGCCTTTACATAAGAGAGAACCCAACCCAACAAAAGTTGCCGGCAGAGGAGAGGGAAGACAGATCTGCAGCGGTGACTAAGTTGATAGAAAAATCAGACTTTCATCCGAATTACAAGCTGATGTTGAACTTGTTTATTCGTGTACATGTAAGCTGTCGATTCACAATGTTAGCTGAACAAGACAGGTATTAACAATAGCAGAAATTTATTTGAGTCATGGGCTGTGATCAAACAACACAATTTAACTCGGTGATAAACAAAAGGCCTACCTCTACTGTTGTCAATTGTTTAATTATTTATAAATAATTAAATGCGTAAGAGATCAGTCATGCTAGAGTGACAAATGACAAGCAACAAATAATACATCCAGTACACACTATCACCATATAAACTTTGTGCTAGGGACAATTAATTAAGCACTGAAGATCATCAAGAAAAAAATTTAGTTAGGTTCCCTTACAAGTTACAAGTGCATGGAACAGTTTCCTTATCCTTAAAAAGCTTCTGCATCCGTTTTTGGCCTTCAGCCACAGCCGCAGGATCCATACGCTGACAAATAAAATTAAATTTACTTGTTAGATAGAATTACTTTTGCAGAACATTAACTAATTACAGATTCATGTAGGAAAAATTAAGGTGAAACAAGTATGACACAAACTGTCTACAGCAACACCACAACTTGTAACAGAGTCTATCCCATTGGTTTAGGAATCTACCTAAATATTTCAAGTGTGGCATAGGACTCGTTCTCTTCTTATTGACATGAATCTGAGAAAATATTATCAGGAGATTCTAGGCGTGCTACGATTACCTCACACACCATATGTAAAATCATTAAATCATATGTAAAATATTATCATGATTAAAAGTAAAATCATGCATATATATGCAGATGGAACCCAGTTTGGATGCTCATTTTTGAAACTTACAAAAGAACATTTTGTAAGAGTTGCAAAACCAATATATTAAGTTTATGGAAGAATGTTCAACACAAGATAGGCAGAGAACCTTCTTTTCAAGCTCTTTACTTTTGAACAACCATGACTGAGCTCTGACTATATCTATTTCCCTCCTTGCATAGTTTTGCTGAGCCACAATCAAAAATGTACAGCAAGTGGCAACTCTGCTTCCAACTTATTAATGAAAACATCAGGATCTAGTCCAGAGAATTGACCAAATTAAAGATGATAATCTATCTAGGAGGAGGCACTCAGGCAGATTGTATTACTTGATATAGCTGGAAGAGCAGACTACTTTGCATAGAATTTGAAGTTTGTTTTGGAAAAACGTTAAGAAATCTGTTTTAAAAGCAATGTTTATGTTGCTCTAATAATACTTTCCTGTTTCTTTCTAAACATAATTGAATAAGAAAATGTAATTCAGCGCTAAGTTTGGTAGATTACGCTATCAAGAAACATATCCATATCGTTCTGTGCTTTTAAGTCGACTATAAAATTGGTCATATCAGCCATATTGGACTCAAAGTTAATGGAGTCAGAAAACTTTCCGGTGTATCATCCTGATACAATCAAGAAACTGCCAGAAGAGAGAATGGGAATATGAGACGGGAACAACAGCAAGGAACATAGAGAACATAGATCGGTCAAAGTGACTGATGAAGCGGCATTAAATGGTCTTTGTATCCATACTAGACGTAATCTAGCAAAATAAAATCATCATAAAAAATGAAACATATAAGAATCCGCAATGTGCAGAAACTTGTTTCTGGAGACACAAACGAAAAACTGATTGCCTAGACAAAAGGTTGATAACTAGAAGATCAACCAGAACACGCACTTAACTCTGCATTGCCTCTCAAACACGAACTCTCAACCTGAACCTGATGAACCTCGGCCATGCAATAAGATCCATCAAAACATACCAACTCTACATTTCCTCTTGAATGTGGCAGAGCGCAAGCACAATGTTTTTGGATAACTGACTGCTGCTTTGCTGCTAGCAAAAACAATAAATTGGACATCACATTGCAACATAATTGCAATGAATAAAGAATCAAAATCTGTTGCATAGTTATATGGGCCATGCCATAAAGAAGCCTGATGACTGCTTAACAACTAACAATAGTTTTGTTAAAAAAAATGATAAGCCAAAATAACAATACATTTGAAAACGCATTTTCAGGTCAAGTAGATACAATAACATTATAGCTTGTGCCAATACCAATGAAAACAGTACAGCTGTTCCCGCCCGTCGTGGTTCTCCTGGACTGTGGCTTTCTATGAATTTCTTGATTGTCCATAATTTCCTTAAATGGTTTTGTCAGCTCCCATGAATGATGCACATTGCTCTTACACGGCCTAGAAAGAGCATGAGCCTTCATCCTGTAGCAATTTTCACCCAGTACTAGTGAGCATAGTTTAACATTAACATTTTGTAAATGCAGTACCGTCTCTCAGTGAAATTGACAGAGTAGCGGGCAATCATGTCATAATTGTTACGGCAATACAAGTAGAGACCTCAAAAATAAGACTAATGGAACGTGAATCAGTCAAAATTAGGAAAAGTAACGTTAGTTCTTTTAATACTCATTTGAATATAACCAAATTTGAGACAACTGGAAGGATCTTCAGCAAAAAATGAATAACATAAACAATTATGCTTTGTAAATTAGACTAATAAAACAAACATAATAGAGAACCACTCAAACTTAATAAACTTTATTATACCGTAAAATTATAATATAAGACTAAACACCCAAATAGCTCCTTAAAACAAATTAAAAAAAAAAAAAAAAACTCTGTAAAACAAATGTCACGATTGCTTGAAAGTGTGGAGACTGCAGAGTGTTAGTGTTTTATTATATGTTAATGAATGGGTATAATTATAAAAATTATGCTCACTAACTATCGATTTTCTTTTTAAAAAGAAAAATCAAGACAATGTTTATAAGATGTAAGTATTTGATTTTGGTTACACAGAGAAGAAAAACACAAATTTCTCTTCTCTATATTTACCGTTAAAAATTAAAAAAAAGAAAAAAATCCTTCTTTTTCTTTTAAACTTATACCAAAAAAACCAAAAACCTTATGAAAAGAAAATTATTTCTCTTCTTTGTATAGGCATCAATTAGGATTTATATTAATTCAAAATTAATATTGAACCTCATATCTATTAAAAATTAAACACTTGTCTAATACAACATAATTAATTTATGTTATATTTTGAAATCAAACTCGTGACCTTTAATAAAATTAAAATAATTTTCTATCTAAGCTAGCTCATCCAAAAGTATACCATATAATTTTATCAATTGAAATGTATACAAAAATTATTATGAGTTTTATGCTCTCGAAAAGATTACAAAGGAGGACGAATAACCATTCCCTACAAAACAAATATAATTTCAATCAATGAAATATTTTTTAAATATTATTATTTCACTTCTCATTGATCAATCTCAAAAAATGACTAACGTACATATATAACCATTTTTCGCTTCACTATAAGCCAAATTACCTAACAATTACTTCTTAAAATTATCTATCAACAATCTCTACTATTAATTTAGTGTTGAGTTCAAAATAGCTACTCTAAGTGACCTTGGTTGAAACTAATTAGGAGGTGGGAACTACAATAAATGAAATCTTTGATGTCATGAACCGTAAAACTCTGATGATTAACCAAATTTTTAAATAACAAAAAATTTGCATGCACCTAACATTACAAAAACTCAGTGGTTATTTTACTTATGATTCAAATTGATTATAATTAGAAATAATTGAAGACATGAATACACTTATATATCTCTAAAATCTTTGGATCCGCATGTGGTTTTTAGAAAGTTCTCACCCACCAACTAGGATGAATTGAAGCAAGATAAGCTTTTTAAAAAATTTACAAATTAAAATGACCCATCCAATTATTTCACCTTTATCAAATCCTAAATTATGTTAACAACTATTAGACAATGAATAGTCTAAAGCCTACATTAAGGATGTGGATAAATTTTATTCACCTCTGGTTTGAGATTTGGCTTAATTACATTCAATTCCAAGCGGTTATGCATTGTGTCTAGAACCTTCTTAAATTTCTATAATTCTTTAGCATCCTTAGAACAGTTGACTACAATTTTTTGCAAATTTTCAAGTATCACCTTTGCAGGGAACATAGTGAACAAACTATAAAAAATTTACATTGTTTGTAATTAGATCATACTGTTCAAGAGCTTAGAATCATAGTTCAATCCTTATCCCATAACTTAAAGCCTTATGGTCTTGTATTTACTTAAGATAAATTTATTTTTTTCCCTAGATAAAAAATAAAGAAATGTATTCATTTACTGAAAATTTTAGAAATTTTCCAACTCTGCCCACAATTAGTAGCACAGACCAAAAGAAAAATATTTGCTCAATTGGTTGTTATAGCTATTAAGATAATCATTTCTTTATTATTTTACCTTTCATTAATCAACCTAAAAAAGCGATTATCGAACAATAATACCATTTTTCACTTCACTATAAGCCAAATTACCTAACAATCACTTTCAAAACTATCAATCAACAATCTGTAACACTAACTTGTAAAAAAAAAATAATAATAATTAATTAATTTCAACTTATATTATAAATTTTGAGTGGCAATGTTTCCACCTTTTAAATATAGTATGTACACCCTATTTTATACATACACAAAATTAATGGTTGTTTTAAAATATTATTAATTATAAGGTTAATTACACTAATATTCCTCAAGTATTTTAAAATTGTATTAAACGAAAAGTTTAATATTTAATGAACTAACTTACCTTAAAAATATTGACCACCATTAAAACCAACTATTGCTTAATCACTTATTGTGAAAAGTCAAAATTGCCCATAGTATATATTTTATTATTTTATTTTTAATTATTATGTATTTTTTGAAAAATTGTTATATATATTTATATAATAAAAAATCATATCATAATTATAATTTAGGAGCAAAATGTTCTTTATAATTATAACTATGATATGATTTTTTATTATATATAATCAAAATGTTAAATTTTTTGTGATACTTAGGGTATATTACTGCAATTAACTTTATAATTAATAATCTTTTGAAACAACTATTAATTGAGTACTATGTGTATAAAAGGGATATACATACAATATTAAGGGGTGGAAACATGGCCACTCTAAATTTTTCGTGTAATGATCAATCAACAAAGAGGCCTTATTCTAATATAACAAAAGGAGGCTTGTCTATATTAAATTTACAAAAAAAAAAAAAAAAAAAAAAAAAGGCTAGTGTTATGGGTATTTTTCGAATTCAATAAATGACCTGATAAGAGCCTGATAGAAGTTCAACAAATCGATCCAATGAAGTGGCCCAGCAGACAAGACCCGATTCATTAACAACCAGTTCATGCGAGCTCTTTAGCTCGCATGAGCGAGCTCGCATCACAGTTATTCACAGGTCACTGCTAGTATTACTCAGCTCGCATTATGCACAACTCATTAATTAGAGCGAGGTCTAACTCGAGATCATTCAATGCAGTCTATAGCTCGCACGATGAACAGCTCGATAAGGAAATA
The DNA here is from genome assembly GCA_019925255.1 of Litchi chinensis. Classification (NCBI taxonomy): domain Eukaryota; kingdom Viridiplantae; phylum Streptophyta; class Magnoliopsida; order Sapindales; family Sapindaceae; genus Litchi; species Litchi chinensis. The sequence continues at coordinate 2,059,536 of CM034469.1, forward strand.
TTCTAAAAAGGTAGCAACTCAAATTAATTGTAATTCTTCTACCAGAACTGGAAATAAATTCAAATTCAAACGTTGATAAATGTAATCCCTGATTTAGCGAAACAGATTCCTGATTCAATGCCAACTGATTTGGAAATGTAGTTAATACATGATACTTTTCCTATTTTATTTCAACTTAAATTGTAAACGCCTCTTCCTATAAATAGAGGCTGAAACTTATTGTAACACATTCATACACAAAAGCAATAATAGATTGTTTCTCTGCAGAAATTATAAGAGAAACAGCCATGAACATAGGTACACTTGCTGAACTACATAAAAATTCCCTTTTGCACGGTTGTTCTTCTTCTCTTCACTTTATTTTCCTCTTGTTTTCTGTTTTGTTTTACATTGATTGCAGGCATTGGGCTTTGAACCATCATCGACCAGAAATCAACGTCAACATTTTGGCGCTAGAACAAGAGTCCAAACTATAATTTGTTTAATTGCAATTCTTCAGTTTACGAAAGACATGGCGAGAACAAGAACAACCAGATATGTGGGCTTGGAGGCTGACCAAGCAAAGAGTCAGACAAGTTAACACCAACATAATACGCAATTGATGGAAGACGCACTTATGCCCGCAGTAGGCATGTCTCATGGTCAAGCAATTGGTGCTGTAGCTAGTATGCCTCCCCTGTCCCCTCGCCAACCAGTATCAATTGCCCTAATTGGGAGGCTGCAAGCGTGGCATCAAAGACAGGAGGCGTTTGAGGTTATGGTCCGACAGCTTACGGATGTAGTAAATGCGTTGGTTCAGACCCAAGCGTAGAATGTTCCCAGGATTGAGATTGCTGCTCTGAGGCAAGCATATCCATAGCATGAAGGAGTGTCGGCGCTAGAAAGGCCAGTGAGGGAGGTGCCACGACCTACCGTTTCACTCGCTCTTCTAATTCGCGCTCTAGAGCTGGAGGTCGCCAAGCTTGCAAGGAAAGAAAAGTTACGCGTCCTGCAAGCTTGGTAATAAGGGTGAATCAGGATGGAAATCGTCATGTGGAAGCTGACCATGCTAGAGTCCAAGCTGCATCTTGGCATGAGGAGGACGAAATAGTTAATCAGTGACATGCAAGGTCGCATCAAGTTGATGGCTCGTTTAGAGAAAGTTAGAGATATGAACCAAAACACTGCTTCCCAAGTTATGATCACAGAAGGAGACAGAGGCCCCAAGATCCACAAATAGAAGAGCTCCTTCAGAGGGTATAGTAGCTCGAAGCGCGACCTGACGGCCCGGACCAGCGTGATCATTACAGAAAAGGACTCTATTTTCCAAGGAGATCGAGATGTAACCTCTTCCTCCCAAATTCAACGTCCTAAGTATCCCGTAGTATAATGGAGTCAAATCCCTATGACCACCTTGACATATTCAATGTCCAGATGGACAACCCACTGGTGAAATGTCGCATCTTCCTAACCACCCTAAGGGACATTCCGCAGACTTAGTTTAAGAATCTCTCAGCTCGCAGCATAGAAAGTTGGGAACATTACTAATAGAAGTTTGTTAGCCAGTACAGGGCTTTAAGGAGACAGCTCGCACCATCCTACCATTTGACCACAATCTTCCAGCATCAGAATGAATTATTGAAAGATTATATTACCAGGTTCAAACGTGAGGTAGCCAATGTGAAGAGTCCATCAAACGAAAGTGTTTTGACTGCGATTTTAGTTGGGCTTCGCAAGGATGGAAAATTGTATGAAAGTTTTACAAGTCTCCAGTAAAGAATCCGGGAGAATTTTATAAGCGAGCTGCGACGAAAATCATTTGGGAAGAGACCTTCGGCCCCAAGAAGCACAATCAGAAGAACAAAGCGGACAATTCCAACCAATCAAAGAAGAGAAGTAATGACAGGAATGAAAGTGAAAGTCAAGACAGTGGTTCAAGCAATCAGATTGTCAAAAAGGCTAGGAATGAGTCCAGGAATGAGCGACCTCAACGTCAAGGTCGCTATGGCAACTACAGCATCCTATCGGATTCACATGATAGGATTTTTACAACAGAAAGGAATAGGAAGGATTTTGGAAAGCCACACCCTTTGAGAGCCCCTGTTGAACACAGAGATAAAAATAAGTTTTATACTTATCACAACGAGGTTGTGCACAATACTTCGGATTGTTGGACATTGAAGGATGCCATTGAGAGGTTGATTAAGAGAGGTCATTTGAGAGATTACGTGGTAAGACCAGCAGACTCGTGACCTCCACGACAACGCAGGTACATCAAACAGGTCGCATGAAAGATATATGCGGTAAAAACCATGCCTTGCTTGCAAGTCACAGTAGGTTGGAGGGACTTGCGAAGAAGGTGAAGATGACCTCTGATGATATTGTGTTCACCAAGGAAGATGCTAGAGGCGTGTGCTAGCCTCATAATGACGCACTTGTCATCCGAGCCAAGATTAATAATATGGAGATGCGACGAATTATGATCGACATTGGGAGGTCGGTCAATGTCATGTATAGAGGTTGCTTTGACTAGATGAGGCTGGGAGTAGAACAATTGAAGCCTTCCTCAGAACCTCTTTATGGCTTCACTGGAGATGTCATCACACCAGTGGGCCAAATTAAGCTGCCACTCACTCTTGGAGAATCAGGTCGACAAGCTACTGTGTTGGCAGACTTTTTGATCATCAATTGCCCATTAGCCTATTATGTGGTCTTAGGAAGACTTGTAATGAATGATCTAGACGTAGTCACCTCAACCAGGATCCTCACAATTAAGTTTCTAACCCCCAATGGTATAGGATGTGTTCGGGGAGAGCAACACTTAGCCAGACGCTGTTATGAAAATGTTATGAAGATGGGCATTTAAGGAAA